>CM068388.1:57976803-58576803 GCA_034770075.1 Aralia elata | reverse complement strand
CATTTAACATAATCATATAAAGTATAAACCAAAAGTATCCATCAATGGGTATCAGATTGCAAAATCCAGGACTAGAGAAAAAGATTTTGGTTTTCTTGATTCGATCCATAATTTTATGTGATTAATAAATGTAGATTTTCATGATTTGTGTAATCACAATGAAGATCCTTGTGATTTTTCTAGCATCAAGTCATACGCCAAACTTTATTATAAATTTTATCACATCTCATTTTATTAAGAATTGATGGAGTAACAAGATGGAGGCCATAAGAAAGATGTGCCAGTCTAGATTGTGGCATCAATATCAAATGCTTTTCTTGTTTCTAACTACGAAGAATATTGAGAAAAAAGAAAGTAGGAGATATTATGAGTGCCATACTTCGAATTTGAGGAAAAATTAGTTTTGTAGCCTATCCTTAGAGAATGACATAACTACAAGAGTCATGCCGAAGTTTTTAGGGTTTTATTGGTCTTTACACTTTTTAACTATAGTAGGTAGAGGGCATATAATTTTAGGCTAAGCTCAAGTCCTACGAAGAAATATGCATATCTCCAACAACATTACGCTCAAAGCGAAGTTAGATATAAACATGGGTCTCTAATACTCAAAATCTTAATCACTCTAATTTTAAGGAGGACCTTTTACCACCTGAATATTGCAGGTTAGAAATTGAATAAATGATAAAAGTTTCAAGGGATATTGGGTTTTGATTATAGTTAGTTGTGTGGTCTGAGGTAATTAATTAACCTACTTTATGTTGCGATAAGCTTAGAATCCTAATCTACGAAGCATTTGGGTTTTCCTAATCTTGGAATGTTTTGGGATTCCCTAATCCATTAAGGTCTTGGAGTATCCTAATCTATCAAGGCTTTCGTTTCCTATTGAATATTTGAATATGGTTTTGGGGTCTTCAATCTAGGCTCTATAAATAGGGTACTTGGTGTCTTTGGAGAACAAAACAAGGTAAGACGTAGAAAGCAAAAGGAAATCCCTAGTGAGGGAGACAGAGGCTAGGTGCCTTTAACGGGGCTTTAGTTTTGAAATTATGAAGGGAGATATAATTTATTGAGGAAGTGGAGATATAGGAAGAATTGTTTCACTTAAACTTGATTTCACTTGTAATTCACTTATATTTCACTCGTGCAAAATGACTCACTTACTAGAGTATATAGAGGACTTCTTGAACACTTTGAGTCATTCTAATAATTGTTACTTGACCAAATACATGAACCTAACCATACATGTCCCAAGATACTTTTAGATACATTCATGTACATACATGTACCTTGAACTTAAACATTCAATCATTCATGTACTAACACAAATTACTAAAACCACTAAATCATGTTTACATTTTCAACACCCCCCGTTAAATTTGGTTATACTCCACAAATTTGAAAAGAAAAATTGAGGGGCTTTCTTGAAAATCTCCATAATGTTGTACAACCTTTTGATCTTTCGATGCCTTCAAACTCAGTGTTCTAAAAATCCCCGCCTAGGTTCGATTAATCCCCGCCTAGGTGCTAGGTCCCCCTTGGCGCCTCGTCTAGGCCCAAGGTGGCAAAAAAATCCCTCCAGGAAATTAGGTGGGGCCTAGGCGAAGAGGTTTTTTTTATATTTTAATAACTACCCAAACCAGATCTTGATATATTTATTTTTCAAATGATTTATCATATTCATAATGCAGGTTGTAGCATATCAAATCACAACAAGAAGTGAACAAGATCAAGTCAAAATGGATAATTTTATTATAGTTGTAATTTTTTGAACTTGTACTAACTTCAAATTATATAAATGATGATACATTTGTAATATTTAGTTTAATTCAATATAATTCTTAAATTTATGTTTAGTTTCTTAAGTTTTAATATTGAATTGAATTGTTGAAATTTTAAATTTTATTATTTAATAGCAATCTTGTTTATAAATAAAACTAATACGTTAAAGATATGTTTGAACTTTGAATAATTGCATGTTTGTGTTTGAACTTTGACATTGGCAATATGGATATGTGTTTGAACTTTAAGCAAAGGCCTTTATTATCTTTATTATAGATTGTTTTGCTTTATATTATTTTTTTGTTTGGATAAATTTAAGATAAAATATTAAAATTGACTTAAAATAAAAAATCTCGCCTTGCGCCTTTTAGAACATTGTTCAAACTCTTTTGCCATCTCCATCAAACTAAATGGCACGAATAATTTTCTTGTCATGCTCGAATCTTTAACACACTTCAATCATCTATCCGATTTCCATGGATGTGAGAAACGTCTTTCTTGTTTTCATATTTGTGCCTCCATATTTCTTCTTCACATGTGCTTGGAGTTTCTATTTGTTCTTCTTGATCTTACTTACTAGCTTTTCTCACATTTTGCATGATTCATGAACCTTTTGTGTTGCTTCTATATTTTACTATTTGCAAATTCCTTTTGTTCAAAGTATTCTCAATATTTATCCATTCGGAGTCTACCTCAATGTTTGACGCTCCAAATCCAAAATCATTATTCTTGACACAATATTTTTCTCAAAAAATTACGGAAATGAATATACTTTTTCGAAGGGAATATTGAGATTATACCTGAAATTTCGGACTTGTAATCTTCGTCTATAGTTTTTTCTTCCACCTTCTCAATCTCGACAAACTCATTTCCATTGAAATCTTCATCAACTATTTTTTTTTTCAATTTCTTTTGCTTCTTCAAATGCATCTTTTCTTCCTCTTTTTCTTTTTCTTCTTCTTTGAAAGATGCTTCAATTGTTGTCTAAAAAAGTTCGTTGCTTTTGTTGTCATGCTTTTCTTCATCATTAAATTGAGTACTCACTTCAAAATCTTCCTTTTCACTTTCTTCTTCCTCAACTTCATCAATTTCTTTGAGAATTATCTCATCTTCATTATAAGTTTGTTTCCCAGTGCTCTTTAAGTAAAGGAGTGCCTTTATACTAGTTGCAAATGGATTCAAGTTCATTCCATAATTGAGGCAGAGAGTCAATACCCGTGACACGCTTCCAAACTTCTTCATGCATTGCTCTTTGCAATATCTCCCTTGTTCTTTCTTCTTTCATTTCTTGAATTTTTTCTAAAACACACTTTCCTGAATTTGCAATGACATCTCGTTATAAATTGCAAACTCTTAGATATGTTTGAGTCCTTATACTCCAAAACCTATGGTTTGTAAGCACTAATTTTTCCTAACATAGGAAGGAACATTTTTCTATATATTTATACATCTCTCCAATTCTAGCAATACCACGACCTTTGTGACGTTCTTCAACTCGCAAACAAAATTTCCAAATTTCTTCTTAACACCTTTGCTATATTGCCTTTCGGAGCTCTAATATGCACACTTAGCACCACCCAACGGAACAATTTCATAGGTCCAAGTCACCTCAATTTGGTCGTCGACTCTCCCTTGTCGTCCCCTTGGATACCTTGTCTAAAACCTTGGCTCTGATGCCACTTTGTTGGAAATATATTGAGGAGAGGATACTAAAATACAATGAGGAAGTGGAGATGTAGGGAAAATTATTTATTTCAACTTGATTTTAATTGTAATTCACTTATAATGCACCGTGGAAGAATTAAGTTTATTTGATGGGAATATGGGATCAGTGATTATATTGTGTTATCTTCCAAAGTTGAAAATTTTGTTACTAAGAATTTTGAGAAAGTAGAGATATAAGAAGAATTGTTTCGCTTCATCTTGATTACACTTGTAATTCACTTATATTTCACTTACGCAAAATTACTCACAAGACTATATATAGGACTCTTAGCACACTTCTAGAGTCATTCTTATAATTACCGTTAGACCAAATATGTATATGAACCTAGCTATACATGTATCAAGATACTTCTAAATACATGCATGTACATACATGACCATGAACTTAGACATTCACTCATTAATTCATGTGCTAACACAAATTACTACAAATGCTAAATCATGTTTAAATTTTCAACATTTAGGGAGGGGGTAAAGGTTTGGATAATCTTAGGTGATCAACACAAAGGTGTAGCCATTATTTTTACATAAGTTCTTCAAGTCTAATGAAGTTGATTCCCTCTCTGGATGCTAGTAAAGTTGGCCGAACCACGTTAAATTTTGTTGTCTTGTTCTTGTTATTTTCATCCTATACTGTGGGTTTCTTGTTTATTTTTATCATGTATCTTGTGAGATCCTCGTCCAAAAAAAGTCTAGGCTTCTGAAAGCATTTTAAATCGACAAAACCCTAATACTTTATAGTCAAGCATTTAGCTTTAACGGGTTGTCGTACTCCCATTAAAAAGCATATATTCAACCTAACTGATTGAAGATATATCGGGATTTTCTTTTCTAATTTAGATATTTTAGCAATCAGCCTTCACCAGCCAGCCAGCAGCATTTACTTTGCAATGTTCATTTGATGGCAGATCGGCCTGTTCATAGGTGCCCAAAATGCGTTAGAATGGAATAAGAGTAGTTTTTTCGTGCGACTCACATCCACATCTGAACAAAATCCAGCTGTTGATTGTAGCAAGCCACCAATGTGAAGAACCTTTTGGTAGTCCAAAATATTTGTTATAGAGCGAGTGTTTTCTGTATGAGAGCAAATTGTAACGTTAAAGGAGAAGATTTTTTCTCTTCTTCATTTGGGTCATATTAGGTGCTAAAAAGAAAATCTGTTAAATTTTAAGGTGGAAAAGTATCACATATTGGCATACATCAATATTGAGAGCGAGGAGTTGATTATCCCTTGTAACTGTCCTCTACTCTTGCCTAAACAATTGTATTGAATTTTGCCGTACGGGCACACACTTTGGGTATGCTTATAACTATGCTTTCTGAGGGTGTCAGTTTTTACTTATCAACATGAAGATCCTTTTGGGTTTACAAGCATTAACTTATCTTCATCAATCCTCATAAAAGATATGATTGTAGTTTATAAAGATTCAAAAGCTGACTAGATGGACGTTTTTGCTTATCAAGAGTTCCTCTGATGCCGAACTATGAGCAATATTGAAAAAGTAAAGTAAGGGAGATCGAGTATCATATGCAGATTTTAAGGACAAAATCTTTTGGCGGTGGAGGAGTGTGCCACAAGACTCGCATCTAGATCCAATTAATGTATCCTAGAAATCAAACACATCTGATAAATTTTATATGCAAGTCATGAACATGTACTTTTACAAAGTTCCCAGTTTCGATTTGAAAATCAAGTAAGATCCTTAACTTGGGAACTTGGGATTAAGTATGTCTACTCTATGTTATATGGACTCGAGTACGAGAATCAGGTGTTTGCAGCGTTTAGGTGTCAGACTCGCCTATTCTTTAAATAATAGGATACTGGGACACAACATAAAAGGATCTAAATTGTAGATATGGGTTGCATGGATAAGACAATTCATGCCGTTTAAAGTTAATATTATGTGAGATTTAGTGAGAGAATGTCAAACATTTAGTATTCAATTAATTTGAAGATAAATGAAAATTATTGGGGTATATTTAAGTGATGATTTAGTATATGACAGATTTGGAGAAAAAGTATTACGTTTATGGGTTCATATTTGAAATATCATCATACTTATGCCTACAATATCAATTGTTGGCGACTCGAAGTGTTCGAATGACAAGTGAAGGGTCCGACAAGGATCCTATATCCACACCCATGTTCACTCGTGCCGACACGGATGCTTCACCCTCAACTTTCCATGTAATGTAGTGTTAAGCAACCAACTCATCTAAAAGTTTAAGTTATTAGAAAGAGGCACCAACAATGTATAACATGCTAATACTCCTCCTAAAATGCAACTTTATGGAGAAAGGAGAAATTAAAAGTGCATTTGCACTATTAAATTAATATAAAGACAATTGTGCGACCGGGAAGATTTGAACCCCAAAACCTTGTACACCCAGAACTCTGATATTATGTTAAGTAATCAACTCATCTAAAAATTTGAGCTATTAAAAAATGGCACCAACAATGTATACCATGCTAATATGTAGTGTCTAGGTTCAACATGCTTTCTTTATTGTAGTGATATTTATATGTGAAGAATGAATGGAATGTAAGTTTTAAATTTTAATATTAATAAACACTTGTATTTTCATGGGACGTGGGTATATATTAGGTTTTCTATCGTATCTCCTTGTTCATGGAAGTTAGTTCTTAGCCAACTGGGACCGTCACCAATCAGCCACACTTATGAATATGTTAGGAACCTAGACAACATAGTTTTGGAAAGGGAAAGTTTTAGTTACGCTCTATATGAATATGTGCTGAGCCTATTTGATTAATTATATAATAATTTCTGCTAATTTATTTTTAATAACATTTTTACACTGGTGATGCAGAACTTAACTATCGTTAATGACTTTAAGTTGCCAAAATTCAAGAATTTGGTCCGGTTGGAGATTGGAGCTAATGGTGACCCTGGTTGGAATTTTCTAATGAGATTTCTAGAGTGCTCCCCTAATCTAGAACATCTTATCCTTCAGAAGGTTTGTTCACTAATTCAACTCTAACCATCTGCGACTTTTAAGCTTCTAATTTCCTTTTTACAATTGTCATCAGGGCCAAAAGAGGTATGATGTTGACGAATATTGGAGGCCACCGCAGCAAGTGCCCAATTGTTTGTCATTTGTTCTCAAGGAAATCGAAATTATAGAATTTACTGGCAAACAGTATGAGCTTGAAGCAATAGAATATTTGCTGATTAATGCAACAGTTTTGAACAAGATGACAGTCAATTGCCAATCTACAAAAATGCAGACCTTTCTGAAGTTATCTATGCTACCAAAGGGCTCACAGAATTGCTATCTGGATCTCCAATTATGAAAAAAAGAAGTTACAATGAGTTACTGTTTGTAGCAGCATCTCCTGGTAATATTTAAGTGTCCATTGTAGCACCTTTATGTGTCCCTTCTGCCTTGTTCATTCTATTGGAAAGGTGGCAGTTTCTTCAACTGTAGTTAAGATTTTCCATACTTTTTTTAGATCATTTTTCCCCCCATGGTGACTAGTTGAATCAAGAATAAAAAAAATTTCGGTACTAATTTTCCTGGTATTCACGATTATTATTTTGAATTAGCTAGACAATGGTCTCAGGAAATCTCCCCGATAATGGGTTTTCTTCTCTTTATTTTTTGTTTTTATTTTCATTCACTGAATTTAAAATGTGTCTCTGATTTCTGTCTTCTCTCTCTCTCTCTCTATTATTATTTTTAATATCATCGACACCGTTTAGATTTTTGTTTGTTTTGTTATTTTTTCGTCTGATAGTAGTGAAGTGATTAATCATCAGAAATCAACATTTTTCTCCCTTGCATGATGATTAAAAATCTTGAAAATATTTTTGGATCTGTATTTTTTAGATTCTGTCTAATCGTCTTCCCACATTTTTCTGACCTCTTTAAGTTGGGACCAAATATTTAAGACAGAATCCCCAAACTCTGTAAAATGATGTCCATATTCATTAGTTAGAAAATGTACATTATGCTGAAGTTGATTACTTGTAATTAAACAGACATCTGATAACATTTCACTGATTTTTTTTACCTCAATCACTCAGAATCTGTTTGAAATCCTCTACAGGTTGAAGCACAGATGGTTCCTCCATTAAATTACCTTGGAAATTTCTCAAAAAGGTATTAAGCAGAGTTGTGAGAATCCAGAAGGATTCTCTAAGAATTGAGGGGAAGAATTTTCTTTGAAAAACACAATCTCATTGGAAATACAGATAGCTGTTGACTAAAAGGTTGACTATATGAAAATAGAAGCTTTTACTGTAATTTTGGTAGTTGGCCATAATCGTTAATGTTCAGATTCTATATTATCACATGATTGTATGGGTTTTATGTCAAATAATACTTGGTTCTGCTTAACTAGTACTTGTATTGAATATACAATCTAAGGAGATGCTTTTTGTTCAAAATTTATTATATTATATATCCAGGAGCTGCGCAGGTGTTCTGAAGTAGGGATTGTTTAGACAAAGGATGATTGTATACATTTGTATGTATGGTCATATGTCTAATAGTTAATATTGATATTAAGGGTTTGTACGGCTAGCTATTTAGTGTTTGTGGCGGTAGCATTTACAGTTGGAAGGTCTTCAAGACTCATCATGCAAGACACGACATTGTCATCATACTCGTGATTTTAAAGCACATCATAATAATCATATACTGCACTTTACTGTTTATAACATTTTAATAATAGTTCTTATTAATTACATTTACCGCTCAAGTATTTTTTGCTTTTATGAATAGCAACTGGAAGCATAACATCTTCAGTATTAAATGAATTTGCTCATTTCTTTTGATGTTTCTCTTCTAAGAAAATATTGTACATGTTTCAAAGTTAGAAATATATTTTTTTTTTTGTAGTTATTAAAATTAGAGAGTAGAAAATTTTCGGGTTTACTTGGAGAGATAAAAAAGGGAGACTCAAACTCTAGTAGTTACCCACCTTCATCAACACCTTGATAAATGGCACTCCATTCGTTCCACAAAAATAATTCCATTCGCAAACTTCATAAACTTTAAAATTATAATAGTTTTTAATATTTATCCCTAAATATAATGAGTGTTTAATTTAATCTTGATAATATGATAGTGAAATTTTAGGATACTATGTCATTTTATATTATTGTTAACAAAAGAAGACTCTTTTGCTTAACAAATTTTACAAAAATCCTTTTTGTTGTCAAACTTTGTTTTATTCCTTACAAAATTTTGAGCAAATAAAAACTTCACCGAAGTCCGAATCCTTACCCCAAGTCCCCCAAGCTAACATAGTCAAACTGTTGGCGGAACCGGAAAACACAAAACCTCATCCATAAATCAACACAACTATTAAAAAAAGGATCTAGCCTGATTTTTTTTTATTTTTTTTTTACTAATTTGGGGGAGGGGTTGAATGTAAGACTTTTTATTTAGCAAGGGGCCTAATACACCAAATGAGTCAAAGACCGGTAGTGGATCTAGACTAATTAACACTTGTATAAAATTAATAGTCAAACAGTGCCATGACTAAACCGAATAAGAACTAATGATTAGTAAAATGTCAAACGAGAGTATCTCATATCTAATTTAAATCAAGCTTGATCTTATATTCTAGAAGATAGGAAATAAAAAAAAAATTCCATTTTCTTCCAAACCTGTAAGTTGATGAAGTTATTAAGACAATAAGTGGCAAAACAATAAGTGGGCTTGCAATTTTAGAAACCCCAACTCAAATGGGCTGGTTGAAGTTAATTTAAGGAAAGTAAGCACAATTATGGAAACCCTAGTCTATATGTGCTGAACGTGTATTTAAGAGACGCTTAATCTTTAACCTAGCCGTCAATTAGAAAAAGATTAACCTAGCCATAAATTAGAAAAGGTTGAATGACTCATATGACCTTCTAAGTTCCCATCCACTTTCAATGTCGTCCCTAAAATATATTTTTCGTCAATTGAGTCCTTAAAGTGGCATTTTATGTCGATTCCGTTCCTTTTATCCAATTTGATCCCAACTCGACCCATTTTTACCAAATTTTGACCCAACCCGAACCAGTTTGACTCGAACCCAATTTCACTAATTAATTTTTTAAAAAAACTAAATTTTTTTAAAATAATTATTTTAAAAATATTATTTTATTTTAAAATATTAAAAATAATCATATTTTAAATATTTTTAAAAATTATTATTATTTTTAGGAAAAAATATTAGAAACTTTTATTTTTTTCATAAAATGAGTAAAGTATATAGATTGAAAAAAATTAAATAAGAAAATAAAACTTTATTTTTTAAAAAAAAATAGATTTTTTTCATTTTTTATGTAAAACTTTATTTTTAGAAAAAAAAGTTTATGTCTTTACCATTATTATATGTATTCTAAATACTAAAAATTTTAAAAATAAAAATTAAAAATAGAAATTAAAATACAAAAAACAGTAAAAGATAAATAAAAAAAACTGATTCAATTTTTTTTATAAAAAAGTAATTAAAAAGATTTAAAAATAATTATTATTTTAAGGGGAAAAATTAGATATTTTTTTATATTTTTTAAAAATGAGTAAAGTTTTAGAAATATAGATTCAAAAAAATAAAACTTTAATTTTAGAAAAAATATAAATTTTTATTTTTTTAAAACTGAATAAAGTTTCATATAATATAAATTCAAAAAAAAGTAAATAAAAAAACTTTATTTTCATAAAACAAAATTAGAATTGTTTTTTCATTTTTAAAAGATGTGTACATTTTCATAAAAATAATTAAGGATTAAATTTTAAAAGATGTGTAAATTTTCATAAAAATAAATTTTTTCCTTGAAAATAATAATTATTTATTAATTTTAAAAAAAAATTGAATAAGTTTTTTTAATTATCTTTTACTATTTTTTGTATTTTAATTTCTATTTTTAGTTTTTATTTTTAAAATTTCTAGTATTTAGAATATATATAATAATGGTAAAGACATAAACTTTTTTTCTAAAAATAAAGTTTTACATAAAAAATGAAAAATAAATCTACTTTTTTTTAAAAAATAAAGTTTTATTTTCTTATTTAATTTTTTTCAATCTATATACTTTACTCATTTTATGAAAAAATAAAAGTTTCTAATATTTTTTCCTGAAAATAATAATAATTTTTAAAAATATTTAAAGTAATAATTATTTTTAATATTTTAAAATAAAATATTATTTTTAAAATAATTATTATTTTAAAAAAATTTATTTTTTTTTTAAAAAAATTTAATTGGTGAAATTGAGTTCGGGTCAAATTGGGTCGGGTTGGGTCAAAATTTGGTAAAAATGGGTTGGATTGAGATTAAATCGGGTAAAAGGAATAGAATCGGCACAAAATGTCACTTTAAGGATCTAATTGACGAAAAATATACTTTAGGGACGACATTGAAAAAGTGATTAATAACTTGGATAGTTATATGTGCCATTCAACCAATTAAAAAAAGATTTAAAAATATTAGTTTTGCTTCAAGCAGATGGTAGAAGGTGGCGAATCCATTGATGGATATATCTAAATCTTTTTTGTAATTGATGAATTTTTCTCATATTAGTTTTACAAAGTTTCTCACATGAATAATAAATGAGTTACATTTATGCGAAAGACTTTGTAAAAATATCAATTTTTACCGGTAAAAATAACATTTCCCTTTAATTTTCGTGTTAAAGTTAATACACAGTATTTGTCCTGTTTGATGCTATTTATTCTTCAGCGTAAAGGAAATGAAGATGCTAATTATTCTTCACGAAAAGAACCAAATGATGTTAAATCTTGGAAAGCTATCGGAAAAGGCTCTTTACAAAAAAGGTGTGGAGATTTTTTGCAGGAACAGGTTATGACTAATTCATATTGTTTTTATATTGGAAATTTAGGATTCATAATATTTAATTCTTTTTAACAGTATTTATATATATATATATATATATATGTATATATTTATAGCAAGTTGGAGTTAATATAAATATGAATGTTTTGTAAAATGTAATGCTTTTTTACTTGAATTTGCGGGAGATACCCTCTAAAATATATATAAGTTATATTTTATTCGTTTCAAAATTAGAAATATAATTTAATTTTTGATATTAAACGACGAGATATTAAATTTTAAAATTAATATGATTTATAAAAATTTAGAATGAAATAAATTTTATTATTAATAATTTTTGTTATATGTTATATAATTATAATAATTTCAACAACTAATTGAATTTTTACTACCAATCTTAAGTTTTAAATTGTTCCTTAATCGGAGGTACTGATTGGTTTAATCTAATCAATATTTCAATACTTTTTTATATATAAAGTTACGACCAACGATCCTAAAGTGAGTTGGCCCTTAATTAATTAATAGTTATCTCGATTAATTAATTAAGAGTTATCTCGATTAATTTAGAGTCGACTCAGTCCCGTCTTTCCTCAATACTCTTCAACTTTCTTTTGCGACCCATTGGTTTCTCCTTATTCAGTCTCATCAGATCACTTCTCCTCCCTCATGTCGATCTCTCTATTTAATCCACGATTATCACCTTCTCTTCCACTTCCCTCATCTTCTGCTTCCAGTTTTGCGGCAGTGGAGGACGACAAATTTAGCGGAGCTACCGATGGCGAACGGAAAATCGAGAAAAACTCATCATCTATCGAAAAATTGCCATTATTGAGAGTTAGGTTTAGGTATGTCGTTGAGGATAAGGGCGGTGGTGGACAAGTTTTTGAAGGAACCAAAGGAAGCGCTGGATGCAGACATACAAGACAAGATAATGAAGGAAAGGGAGATACAGAGTTATATCGAAGAGCGCGAACGCGAGGTCGCTGAACGGAAAGCCGCCTGGAAGGCCGAGCTCTCTCGCCGGGAGGTATACACTTTTTGGTCGAAACCCTTTTACTGATTGCTAAATACTTTTGTTTTTATGAAAATGAATGATGAACCAAAGAGGACATAATACGCTTGATATTAATGTTGTTTTGTTAACAAGTTCATGACCAATTTGCTATGAGTGTGTTACTTATGAATGAATTGTACAGTTGGGACATTGAAATTGGGACTTAGGGAGGGGTTTAAAAAAGCTGATAATCATAGGAATGGAATTACAGTATATCTTTGCTGTGAACTATTATGTAAATATGTTAGTATCATTTATTAGTATTCTATGTCATGTTTATGATGTTCTTTCCTCTCTATCTTTTGTTCCTAGCCTTTCATTTGCAGTTTATAGATTTGATTGTATTCATTTTAAGTTATAGGATACAAATTTACACAAATAGTTGTTAGGTTACTCCGTGATCTAATGGCCTGAAACATATTTTTTAATTTGTCTAGGCGGTGTTAGGCATTGAGTATCTCTGATTGTCCAAGAAATTCTCCTTCTTTCTGCACCTTCATCAAGCTACAAATCCAGGTAAAAGTAATATGCCCTCAAGTCAATTATATTTGATGTAATAAACATTTACTTTGTAATCTTATTCAAATATTAATAATAGAATAAAAGACATATTTTATCCATGTTAATTGGTTGAATTAATAAATGTGATGAACCCATAGTTTTCGAGCAATACTTTTAGAATCATGATGAGATCATGCTAGTGAGATCTAAATTCAAGAAAGCTCAAAACTAAAATGTTCCTAATCGTTGGATCACTAATATTGGGATTACTGATCCGGATAGATTAGTACATACTATGCTTGATCTTTAGAAGATAATGATTGATCTCATAATCATTTGTGTCAAGACACTAAATCAAGTATGTATGTGCTTATTAGAGAATAAGTTCACTGAACGTGACTCGCTTAAAGAACCCTAATGGAGTTTTATTCACCTGTCAATAGGGAAGTTCTTAAGTGATAGTTGTACAAGTGATCCTTGGACTTGAGATCACCATAGTACCTTGTGTATGTTAAGTTATACTTTGTCATATTCCTTAATGATAATAAATTAAGTATTTAATTTATTAGTAGAATAAATTGAATAGCTTAATATTTATAATGATATATTTGGAGAAATATTGAATTATAAATTAATAAGAGAAATCCTATTATTATTATTATTTAATTCCTAATTAGATTGGGAATTGAATTAATACATTTATTGCTAAAGAGTTTAGTTGTAATAAATGCTCCTACAAATGCAAATGCAAATGCAAATGAAATTCAATTTCTAGATTAATATGTGTTACTTGCTTAATGTTGATTAAACAAGTAACATATGTTATGTGTGAAATGAAGCCTACATGTGGGTTAGGAGAATATGTATACTTGTAAGTATACAACTAGAATGATTACATAAATACTTGCATTATTTGATTGCAAGAGATCATGAGATGAACCCTAATAGAGATTAGGAAAAAATCAATAATCATTCTTGGATTTCTTAAGAGTTAGGAAAGAAAGAACTATTTGGATTAGCCATCCTTGATTTCTAGGAAATCATAATTTGTTTCTTCATTAATCATTTCTTGGTGGATCACCTTTAGAGTGCTACATACACTTTGTAGCTTAAGTTTGATCCAAGGATTGAAGATTGGAGGAGCTTGAAGAAATCAAGAGAGGAGTAGATCTTGTAGCGGTTCAAGAGTTGAATCATCAAAGGTATTATCTCTTGTTATTCTTCTTCAATTAATAGCTATGCATAAGGTGATTCATGGATAAGTTGCAAAAATTTTAATTTCCATTTTCCGTTGCGTATCTCAATATGATTGTGATTTTGCAAACTTACAGTGGTATCAAGAGTCATCCTTATGCGTACTATTAATTGTATCAATCATATATATGTTGATATGTGTTTAGAACAATTTTTTGGGTATAATTGTTAGTATGAAATTATGTTTTTTGGAAAAACATCAAAAAAAAAAAACTGTTGCTCGGGTACTATTTGGGCACTGTTCGGGCACTGTTCGGGTACTGTTCAGGCACTGTTTGGGCACTGTTGGGGTACTGTTCAGGCACTATTTGGGTACTGTTCGGGCACTATTTGGGTACTGTTCGGGCACTGTTTGGGAACTGTTCGGGCACTGTTCAATAAAAAAAAATTGATTTTCCAATTTTACATTTTCAATGTTAAAAATAAAGATGTTTATTTTGGACTTGAAATTGGTTTAAATAAATGAGTTTATTTTAATTAATATTGGATTTCAATTTTGAACAAAGATTCTAAATTTTTATAAAGGAGTTTATATTAATTTGGAATGAATTAAAATAAAGGAGTTTATTTTAATTGAATTTTGGATTTCTACTAGTCAATTGCCCATTAAATGATATCAATATATATTGAATGGTTTATTATTCATGAGATGAATGGTATTTATATATGTTGATATATATATATATAGGGGATGATTAAGGACTATTGACCAATGTGATTGGATTTAATTTGAATGGATGCTTAAATGAATGGTTTTATTCATAATGGGGTCTGCGTACCTCGCCTATCTAAATTTCTAAATGTAATTTCTATCTCTCTCCTATGTACTTCCCCTTGACTATTGATCAAGGTTTCTATTTTATTAAAATGAATGTAATAGGATTTAATAAAGTTACTAGAGAAATTGGAAACGAAAAGCAGGAGCATTGAAGACTCATTTGTAATGAAGCCTGGGTTGAATGTAATAGTTATATTCAAATTTATTCTTGCACCCTAGGTTTGACCTATTGATTTACTCGGTGGCTCGAGTGAATCAAATTAGATTAAGTCCATAATCATCCCATATAGAATATAGTATTCTATGAATGCATGCTTATAATATATATATTAAATATATTATTATTCATGTTGATGAATGTTTAATATGACGCGTATTTATATATATACTTGCATGCGCGCTAAACAAGATGAGACCATTAATAACAAAACCCTCATTTCAAAATATTAAGTTGAATACGTTTAAAGGTATTTCAAAAATATCAAACGTAGCCTTCTAGCATGATAAAGTAATAGAGTATTAATTATTTAATATTGGTTTGTTGTGTACACACACGACTCATATTAAAATTTTAAGATGTTGGCTTTATTACATTAAAAATGTTTTATAAGGAATTGAACAATACTAGTTTTGTTGTGCACACACAAGGACTATATTTTTCTATTCGCTTATATGGAAATGCTAAGTGAAACTTAACTTGGATTATTTTAGTTCGGATGTGCACACACTTGACTATTATAATCTAAGAGGCAAAATACAAGGAGTTACATAGTTAATGTAATTGACAAGAGTTGTCTACCATTTGAATAAATATATGGTTTGTTGTGCACACACAAGACTGTATATTTATGTCAATAGGATCCTTACTCACTAAACAGATTTTTTAAAAATTTGTCGAACTATATATGGAGGGTCATATAGTTTGTATAAAATAGTGGGAGACACCCTTTTAATAAAGTCCTATATTAAATTGGTGATTAATAAAATGAATATATGCTAATGTTGTTTAAATAAAAATTCATTTACAGATTTTTACAAATGGCCCATTCACTATCACTGCGAAGCATATTGGATGCTAATAAACTAACCGGACCGAACTACACGGATTGGTTAAGGAATTTGAGAATTGTTCTCACCGCTGAAAAATTATCTTATGTCCTTAATACACATGTCCCTGCAACTGTTGCAGAAAATGCCTCTGAGGAAGAGATTGCTACTTTTAAAAAATGGCAAGATGATGCTATGGTAGCTCAATGCATCATGCTCGCATCCATGAGTAACGAGTTACAGTGTCAACATGAGAAAATGGATGCACCTACTATATTGCTTCACCTTCATGAGTTGTATGGTGAACAAAGTAGGTCTGCTAGATATGAGATATCTAAGGAGCTCTTCCAATCTAGAATGACCGATGGCCCTACAGTACAGACACATGTCCTCAAAATGATCAATTTGATTGAACAATTGGGACAACTGGGTTTTGTAATGGATGGAGAGTTGAGTCAAGATTTGATCTTGCAGTCACTCCCAGACTCTTACTCACAATTTGTTGTGAATTTTCACATGAACAAGCTTGATGTCAGCTTGCCTGAACTGCTTAACATGTTGAAAACTGCAGAGAGTCACTTTCCATCTAAGAAAGACCAAGTCTTACTGATAGGTGAATCTTCCAAGAAAAGGAAGTGGCCCAAAGGATCTTCTGCTAAGAAGAAAAATTCTAAGAAGGCAAAAGGAAAAACAGTTGATAAAGGTAATAAGAATAAAACAAATACGGATAGCAAAAGAGTTTGCTTCCACGGCAATAAGCCTGGACATTGGAAGAGAAACTACAAGGATTACCTTGCAGAGGCAAAACAGAAAAAGTTTGTTGAAGCTTCAGCTACGGATACAGGTTTATTGATGATTGAAATAAATCTTTCTGTAAGTCAAAATTCTACTTGGGTATTAGATACCGGCTGTGGTTCTCACATATGCAATTCATTGCAGGGAATAAGCAGAAGTAGAAGGCTAAACAAGGGAGAAGTAACTCTACGAGTGGAAAATGGAGCAAAGGTTGCTGCATTAGCTGTGGGGACTTATTGTTTAGCACTGCCTACGGAAAAATCTATCAATTTAATAAATTATTATTATGTACATGTTCTCATTAGAAACATTATATCTATTTCTATGTTGGACAAAGAAGGATTCGATGTTATATTTAAGAACAATGGTTGTTCTATTTATAATAATAATGTTTTGTTTGGAACTGGTAGATTAATTGATGGACTTTACTTACTTGACTTACATGAAAATATTTTTTAAATTGAACAAACTTGTAAAAGAAAAAGAGATGAAGTAAATCATACTTTCATTTGGCACTGTAGACTCGGTTACATCAATGAAACAAGATTAAACAAGTTGCATATTGATGGTCTTTTAGAACCATTCGATTTTGAATCATATCCAACTTGTGAATCATGTCTCATGGGTAAAATGACTAAATCTCCATTTAGTGGACATGGAGAGAGAGTTACAGGGTTGTTAGAGTTGGTACACACAGATGTATGTGGACCTACGACAACAGATGCTAGAGAAGGGTATTCGTATTTCATTACATTCACTGATGATCATTCAAGATTTGGATATGTGTATTTAATGAAATACAAATCCGAATCATTTGAAAAGTTCAAAGAATTCAGAAGTGAAGTAGAGAAACAAACTGGCAAAAGTGTTAAGATTCTTCGATCAGATCGAGGAGGAGAATACTTGAGCAATGAGTTTCTTAATCATCTCAAAGAAAATGGTATTCTCTCTCAATGGACGCCTCCTGGTACGCCACAATTAAATGGTGTTTCTGAAAGGAGGAATCGTACCTTGTTAGACATGGTGCGGTCCATGATGAGTTTCACCGACCTTCCAATATCATTCTAGGGTCATGCCCTAGAAACGGCTGCATATCTACTAAACAAGATTCCCTCAAAATCCGTCCCCAAGACTCCATATGAGATGTGGACAGGGAGGAAACCCAGTCTTAAGCATGTTAAAATTTGGGGTTGTAACGCTTATGTAAAGAAGTTACAAAGCGACAAACTTGAGGCTAGATCTGACAAGTGCAAATTTGTGGGGTATCCTAAAGAAAGTTTAGGATATTATTTCTATAATCCTACCGAGCAAAAGGTGTTTGTTGCCAAACACGCTACCTTCCTGGAAAAGGAGTTTATCCTTGAAGGGGCTAGTGGGAGGAAAATAGATCTTGAAGAAATTCAAGAACCACAAATCACTACAGATCAAGTGGATGAACATGTTCAAGTAGATATAACTTCTGTACCACAACCGAGTCGTAAATCTGGAAGAGTGCCAAAAATACCTAAAAGGTATACACTCATAATAGAAGATGATGATGAGGTACGTATCATAACTGATGATGATCCAGTAACATACGATGAGGCTATGAGTAGTAAACACTCTAAGAAATGGCAAATAGCCATGAAATCCGAAATGGACTCCATGTATGAAAACCAAGTATGGACTTTGGTTACTGCACCTGAAGGCATTGTGTCTATAGGGTGTAAATGGGTCTTTAAGAAAAAGACTGGAGCAGATGGCAAGGTGGAGACCTATAAGGCCAGACTGGTTGCAAAAGGTTTCAAACAAAGACAAGGAGTTGACTATGATGAAACCTTCTCACCAGTAGCCATGCTCAAGTCTATCCGAATTTTGCTTGCGATTGCAGCTTACTATGACTACGAAATCTGGCAAATGGACGTGAAAACGGCCTTCCTCAATGGGAAACTAGATGAGGATGTATATATGATACAGCCAGAGGGTTTTGTTTCAAAGGTTGGAACAAATCAAGTGTGTAAGTTGCAAAGATCCATTTATGGATTGAAGCAAGCTTCTCGAAGTTGGAACATCCGTTTTGATGAGACAATCAAAGAGTTTGATTTTATCAAAAATGAGGATGAACCATGTGTGTACAAGAAAGTTAGTGGGAGTGCTGTGACATTCCTGGTATTATATGTTGATGATATATTACTTATAGGGAATGACATACCGATGCTACAATCAGTTAAAATTTGGTTATCTAAACACTTCTCCATGAAGGACTTGGGAGAAGCATCCTACATATTGGGGATAAAGATCTATAGAGATAGATCAAAGAGGATGCTCGGCTTGACCCAAGGTGCATACATTGATTCGATGCTAAAGAGGTTTAGCATGCAAGACTCCAAGAGATGGCTCATACCGATGAGTCATGGAGTAAATCTCTCTAAGAAATTGTCCCCAAAGACACCTGAAGAGAGAGAACGCATGAATCAAATACCTTATGGTTCAGCAATAGGATCCATAATGTATGGAATGATATGTACCAGACCAGATGTTGCTTATGCACTTAGTGTAACAAGTAGATATCAGTCCAATCCTGGAGAAGAACACTGGAAAGCTGTGAAAAATATCTTGAAATACTTGAGAAGAACTAAATATGTGTTTCTAGTATATGGTGGGTCTGATTTGAAACTAGAGGGCTTTACAGACTCAAGTTTTTAAACTGACCAAGATGACAGTAAATCCATGTCAGGGTATGTATTTACCTTGAACGGTGGAGCAATGAGTTGGAAGAGTTCCAAACAGCAAACAGTTGCTGACTCAGTGACAGAGGCAGAGTATATAGCTGCAAATGAAGCTGCAAAGGAAGCTGTTTGGATGAAGAAGTTCATTTCTGAACTCGGGGTAGTTCCTAGCATTACTGGACCCGTTCCGGTTCATTGTGACAACACTGGAGCTGTTGCACAGGCTAAGGAACCCAGGTCTCATCAGAGATCCAAACACGTGTTGCGGCGATTTCATTTAATTAGAGAAATAATTGAAAGAGGAGATGTCACCTTAGAAAGAGTGGACTCCCAGAACAACATTGCAGATCCATTTACTAAAGCATTATCGCAAGATCAATTCAATCGCCATTTCGATAAAATGAGTATTAGATACCAAGGTGATTGGCTTTAGTGCAAGTGGGAGATTGAAAGTAATATGCCCTCAAGCTAATTATATTTGATGTAATAAATATTTACTTTGTAATCTTATTCAAATATTAATAATAGAATAAAAGACATATTTTATCCATGTTAATTGGTTGAATTAATAAATGTGATGAACCCATAGTTTTCGAGCAATGCTTTTAGAATCATGATGAGATCATGCTAGTGAGATCTAAATTCAAGAAAGCTCAAAACTAAAATGTTCCTAATCGTTGGATCACTAATATTGGGATTACTGATCCGGATAGATTAGTACATACTATGATTGATCTTTAGAAGATAATGATTGATCTCATAATCATTTGTGTCAAGACACTAAAGCAAGTATGTAGGTGCTTATTAGAGAATAAGTTCACTGAACGTGACTCGCTTAAAGAACCCTAATGGAGTTTTATTCACCTGTCAATAGGGAAGTTCTTAAGTGATAGTTGTACAAGTGATCCTTGGACTTGAGATCATCATAGTACCTTGTGTATGTTAAGTTATACTTTGTCATATTCCTTAATACCTTAGGGTATGTCATAGGGTATGTACGGGTATAATAAAGTATACACGGAGGTAGGTGAATGATCGACAAAGGATCTACCACTTCTGATAAAGGGAGAGAATGTCCTATGCGATTTGATAAATGACAGCTCAAAAATCCCTGGCCAGGGTTGAATGAAAATTAGAAAGGAGTTTCTAATTTACATTAATCGGAGTTGTGCATTCTTAAATCGAAATGCATATGATTAAATAAAATAAGACTTGTCAGTAATTCCACGTCTTATATTTAATCGGGACATTGTATGGTAGAAGGATTGAATTGTACGGTAACTACTACTGAATAGGTTCTATGTGATTAAACGTTGATTTCATATTATACGGATAGTCATGATACATTATCGTAATGTGTCACTCATGATGTAGAATAAATATTATTTATTTATATATGAATTAAAGGAGTTTAATTCATTATAAATAATATTTGAATTGTTCTAATTTATTTATTCTACTACCGGCATAATATTGAACCTAAAGGGTCACACCGCAAAAGAAAATATATTATTTAGAAATAATTGGCTTAATGATAATAAATTAAGTATTTAATTTATTAGTAGAATAAATTAAATAGCTTAATATTTATAATGATATATTTGGAGAAATATTGAATTATAAATTAATAAGAGAAATCTTATTATTATTATTATTATTATTATTATTATTATTTAATTCCTAATTAGATTGGGAATTGAATTAATATATTTATTGCTAAAGAGTTTAGTTGTAATAAATGCTCCTACAAATGCAAATGCAAATGAAATGCAAATGCAAATGAAATTCAATTTCTAGATTAATATGTGTTACTTGCTTAATGTTGATTAAACAAGTAACATATGTTATGTGTGAAATGAAGCCTACATGTGGGTTAGGAGAATATGTATACTTGTAAGTATACAACTAGAATGATTACATGAATACTTGCATTATTTGATTGCAAGAGATCATGAGATGAACCCTAATAGAGATTAGGAAAAAATCAATAATCATTCTTGGATTTCTTAAGAGTTAGGAAAGAAAGAACTATTTGGATTAGCCATCCTTGATTTCTAGGAAATCATAATTTGTTTCTTCATTAATCATTTCTTGGTGGATCACCTTTAGAGTGCTACATACACTTTGTAGCTTAAGTTTGATCCAAGGATTGAAGATTGGAGGAGCTTGAAGAAATCAAGAGAGGAGTAGATCTTGTAGCGGTTCAAGAGTTGAATCATCAAAGGTATTATCTCTTGTTATTCTTCTTCAATTAATAGTTATGCATAAGGTGATTCATGGATAAGTTGCAAAAATTTTAATTTCTATTTTCCGTTGCGTATCTCAATATGATTGTGATTTTGCAAACTTACACCAGGTACTTAGCTTTTGGTACTCCCATTAACATTTATCTGTTCAAAATGTAAAAAATATGGATCGAACTTAGGTTTTTTTTATGTGGGTTTGATTCATAATTTTAGTTGGTATTTCAATTTTAATACATAGTTGCAAAGTACATTGCCGGTTTCGATTCAAACATTTTTGTGATTTCTTGATTATATGGGTAGTAATATTTTGTTTGGAAAAAGTTTTAATATTCAAGAATGTTGTTAAATGATACATTGAATTTAATATATAGAAGATGTTGGGACTTTTCAGCTTAAATCCATTATTCAAACTAGCCCATGTATCAACTAGTGAATATAAATGGGCAGCTGCAAAAAAATTAATCAATTTTTTTTCCTAAAACGGAGGGGCAGATTGGTTTAGTTTAGTATGTACAAATGGGCAAGATATGCAGCTTAAATTATGGGAATCAATCAGGGAGTGTGGAATGGTATAAATGTACATGAATCTAGTCATACATGTCCAAGACACTTGTAAATATGTTTATGTACATACATGTATCATGAACTTAGACATCCACTCATTTACGTACTAACACAAATAATAAAGGATAATGTTAGGGGTCTCAAATTTTTGGTCTCAAAAAATGTCTCAAATGATGTGTCATCGTAACATGGTCGGGTTGTTCTTATGTGATTGACTATACCATTAGTTATGCTAATATTATGTTATTTGAGACCCATTTGAGACCAAAAATTTAAGAACCCTAGCATTACTCAATAACAAATAATATTAAATCATGTTTATATTTTCAACAAGACCTTCATTAAATAAAATACTAAGTACATCTCAAGTTCGCAAGCTTCTCAAATTCAGTTAATCAAAATGTAAATAGACTTAACTCACCTAACTTTACACCAGCTCAACCTATTACAGAAACTTGTATATCAATATCAAGTAAAAGGGAATAAATATCAAAATTCCAATTATCACACTGAATACATTTTTATTACCATGTGTGATGGCTACTGTAACTAATTTTGACAAACGTGTTGATTTATTTTGGATGCTAATTATAACTTTTATTAAATGTTTTGTGCTTAGCTTTTAATGTACTAATTTATCGTGGAGAAATGTCATGCCGTTAGAAGAGGACCCAACCTGGTTAAAACATATATTAAAAAATTAACAGCCAAATGGTACCCGGACTTACTTAAAAAGAACCCATGATTAGTATACTGCCGAATGATAATACTTCAGATCTAATTAATAAAGTCAAATTTAATCTTATATTTTAAAAATAAAGAGCAAACAAATATTTCATTTTAATTTCTTCCAAAAGGAAAAGTTTTCTTTTCTTTTCTTTTCTTTTTTAAAGAATACACTTCATGCTAGAATATATCGATTCACCTTTTGACTCCCTGTTATTTTAGCGTCAGCAAATGTTCTTTTTTGCCCTTTTTTTGCTCCTCAAAGATGGTAAGTTTTTTGAAAGCCTCAAAGATTGTGAGTTGATTAAGGGTTTTGATGCAGCTTTTTAAATATCAAAACAATAAGTGGGCTTCCAATTTTTGAAAATCATAATCCAAATGGGCCGATTTAATAAGTCCACATTGAATCTGTGTTTAAGGTAAGTGGGCCTTTAATTTTTAAAATCTAAATCAAATTGCGTATTTAATGGATGCTTAATCCTTAACCTAGCCGTCAGTTAAGAAAATTTCAAAAGCATTAGTTAAATTTGCTGCAAGCAGATGGTCGAGTGTGATGAATCCATTGATGAATATGTTCAAATCGCTTTCGTAATTCACCAACTAAATTTCACTCAGGTTAGCAAAGGTTTCTTTCATGTTTGTAGATACCTAATTTTTTGATTAGATACCACTTTGAGTTTAATTTTTGTGTTAAAGTTGATATCTTTTGACGACTTGTTATTATAATTCTCTTCCCGTTCAAGAGATGCTAGCCATCCTTCAACCGATTTCGCGCAAAAAATTGAAGATGCTAGATACATGTATGTATATAGACACACATAGACACACACATTCTAATCAGTTTGTGTTTCGTATGTGTGTTTAAACACTATTTCATTAGTTGTGAAATTACTTCAATAATTGGCCTAGTGGTGTATTATTCCCAATTCTTTGTGCATATTTTTACTAATTCAATATCTTAAAAAGGATCAAGAGTTGGCGCAGCGGTGTGCAGGCCAACCACCCATACCTTTGGGCATGGGTTCAAATCCTACTTCCCCTCCCCTTTTAATGTAATGTTGAAATGATGGAAAAAACTTATGTAATGGTTCAATAGTACCAAACAAAAAAATCTTAAACAAGTGCAAATAGTGTGTTGCATATTGTTACATTTAAATAGCAAATTTTTGCCTAATAATAATCTTCCAAGGGAGATACCATTTAATTTTTAAGATAATTGATGCTGAAAAACTTAATTTAAGCGATAAAGATTATATGAGAAAAGCTAGGAAACACAACTGACAAATCTAGTTTAGGATAGGATAATTCACCACTCCAAATAATTAACTCCGGAGATTTAAAGCAAGTAACTGATTGCTAACCTGAATCCACCGGAAAAAATACATAGTTATAAAATAGTTACCACTCAATAGAAGAACTAAATAGATACAAAATTTAAGAAGGAAAGCACAAATATTAACTTAACTTGATAAACAAACATCTGAATTGATTTGTGAAATACATGACCATGCTTATTAGACCGATTTAGCTAATAATGGATAAGAACGTCGTCTGACTGACAACAACAGCGGATCACAATCACTAAGCAACAGTGGCTGATTTATCTCATCTATTTGAATTACTATTAAGCTTATCATGTATAGTCATTGGTATTGTTATATATAATCTCACGTATCAACTGTAAAGATGATTTGAAAACATAAATTATTCTTCCAAATTAATATGGTACTAGAGCGCTGGGTGTGCAAGGTCTTTTGGTTCAAATTTTTCCGGCTGCACGTTGCCTTTATATTGATTGAATAGTACAAATGCACTTTAATTTATCTTTTCTCCATAAAGTTGTGGGGGAGTATTAGTATGATATACATTGTATGTACCTTTTTTCTAATAGCTTAAGCTTTTAGATGAGTTGGTTACTTAACATATTATCAGATCACACCAAGAATGGATTGACGAAGACAATTTAATTTCAAGTCTACTCCTCTCATCCCTTCATGAAAGTGTCATTCCCACAATTGTAGGTCAAAATCCTCTGCCGAAATTGGGATTGCACTGGAACATGCTTTTGCTTCCCCTTCCCAATCACGTATCTTTCATCTGAATAAAGAACTCAACAAGCCTAAGAAATATGATGAACCGGTACTTGCGTATCTCAATAGTCTGAAATCTGCCATGGACGAACTTAAAGCAATTGGTCATCCTATTTCTCTCACATGTTTTAATGCTATAGTATTAAATGGCTTGCGGCCAGAATTTGATCCGTTGGTAGCTACATTATTAGCCAAGAATTAACATATCGCCTTTTCAACCTTTTGAATTTCAACCTTTCGAAGCCTCTGCACCGACCTTGAATATTGAAAATATTCCACCCTTGTAGTTGCACTTGAAAACACAAATCTCTCACTTGCTCAAGTCAACTTCTGCAACACTAATGGTTCAAACCCTCATCCATCACATCCACGTAATAATCAATGGCGTCCAAATGGCTGAAATTTCAATAGATATCGGGGCAACAAGTTCAATGGTCGTCGTGGTCGTCATCATTATCAACCATCATATCTTGCCTACACATCTCAACAACCACCCTCCTATCCAACTTATCCGTCATATTCATACCCCTCACTGCCAACTATGTCATTGATTCTCGGTCCTCCTCCACATGGAACTTCTATTTCTCATCATACCTAGTCCGTTCCATAATTTTTAGTACCCCTATCGATTACATCAGACTGTATGGCTTCCTGATAGGGTGCAAACTTCCACATCACATTGGACGTAGCCTCACTATCATCTGCGGATGAATATCATGGTCCCGATCAAGTTCACAAAGGAAATGGTAAGGGGCTTTCAATCTCTCATACAAGTTCTTCTTTATTTTCTCCTTCTCAAACCTTCCATTTGCATAATATTTTGTGTGGTCCTTCTATCCTTAAAAATTTACTTTCTGTTCAATGTTTCACACATGATAATAACGTATTCTTTGAATTTCATCACTCTTATTTTTTGATTAAGGATCGGATCTATGTTGGTGAACGCACGTCTCTTTCTGACTGGAATCAAGGGTTAGGCCATCCACATGGTCGCCTTCGCAATCGTATCATTTTGCAAAATAAACTACCATGTACCTATGAAAATAAAAATATATGATTGTACGACTTGTCAACTTGGCAAAGCCTATCGTCTTCCACTTTCCATTTCTCCCAATTGTAGTTCTAATATTCTTGATCTTGTCTTTGCCAATGTATGGGGACTGGCTCTCAAAATATCACATTCAGCAAATAAATATTTTCTTTTGATTGTTGATGATCATTCAAAATGTATGTGGTGTTTCCCCTTGTAATCACAATTAGATGCTTTTCAAAAATTCATTCTCTTTCAAAAACAAGTTGAGCGGCAATTTAATTGTAAAATAAAATCATTACAATTGGATTGGGGGGTGAATTCCATTCTATTTCTACCTATTGTGCAAATCAGGGCATTTTTCATCCACGTTCCAATCCTCACTTTTGCCCAGAATGGTACTATGGAAGGCAGACATCGCTTGGTGGTTGAAACAGGTTTGTCTCTCCCCACTCATTCAGGGGTTCCTCTCCATTTTTGGGATTATACCTATTTGCTAAATAGATTGCCTACTCAAGGCTTGGGGAACTCTCCATATGAAATCATTCATCAACAAAAAACCATCTTAATTATTTCTCAATAGTTTGGGGTGTCTCTGTTTTCCTCTTCTTCGCCCGTACAATCAAGCACAAAGTTTGTCTCCTATCTACTCCATGCATTGTTTTGGTAAATTCAACACAACATCATGGCCATAGAAGTCTTGATTATAATTCTAACAAAGAATACATAGCAAGGCACTGTAGATTTTTTGAGTTTATATCTCTTTTATAGTCGTCGGCGGCTATTTTCCATAATCAATTTCCTTATTCCGTCGTTGATAATACACCACGGCAATCTGTCTATCACACAACCGTCCCATGTGCTCCTCCAAATTCTACAAAATTTGTTCTCTTTCAGAAACAAGTTGAGCAGCAATTCAATTGTATAATATAACCATTACAATTAGTCTGGGGGGTGAATTCCGTTCTATTTCTACTTATTGTGCAAATCAGGGCATTTTTCGACGTTCCTATCCTCACACTTCTGCCCAAAATGGTACTTTGGACTGTGGTTCAAACAGATTTGTATCTCCTTGCTCATTTAAGGGTTCCTTTTCTATTTTTGGGATTATGACTTCTTTACCTTCCTAAAATAGGTTGCCAACTCGAGGCCTGGGGAACTAACCATATGAAATCATTCATCAACAAAAACAATCTTATTTGTTTCTCAAAAGTTATGGCTGCCTCTGTTTTCCTGTTCTTCACCTGTATAATCAACAATAAATTGCTCTTTAAATAATATATTCCATGCATTTATTGGGATAGTCAACACAACATCATGGCTATAGATGTCTTGATTATAATTCTAATAAAGAATACATAGCAAGGGATTGTAGATTTTTTGAGTCTATATTTCCTCTCCGGTTGTCGTTGGCTATTTTCCATAATTAATTTCCTTCTTCCGCCATTGATAGTACACCATGGCTATCTGTTTGTCACATAGCCGTCCTATATGCTCCTCCAAATTCTCCATGCTCAACAGCCGTAATTTCTGAGCATAATGCAATCGAATCCCAACTATCTTTAGTTTTGTCGCCTCTCAATCACAGCTTGGCTACAGAAACTATTAATCAATACCTCATTCCATTAATCCCGATTCCTTTTGCCCCAAATGATAACTCACTTGGGCCACATTAGTCCTCCCCCAATTCAGTATCGGTACCTATACCAGCTCGAACTCACCCCATAGTCTTATGAGTTCACTCCAAACCCATTTGCTCATCACACAAACAGTGAACCCAATGAACCTATATTAGTCAAAATGGCTCTTAAAAATCCTGAATGACGGCTTGCCATGGCTAAAGAATTTGAGGTCCTTCAGAAGAACAATACTTGGACACTTGTTTCGTCTAGTTCTGTTATGAATAATGTTGTGGGTTGCTATAATTTTTCCGAATTAAATGAAAATATAACGGTACAATTGATCATTACAAAGCTCGTCTCGTGGCTAAAGGATTTCACCAATGCTATGGCATTGATTAACCTTTAGCCCCGTTGTTAAACCAATCACCATTTGTCTCATTTAATGACTTCCCATTCAATGTGGTTGGTCATTTAATTTAAACAACTTAACGTGAACAATGCTTTCCTTCGGTCCCCAAATGAGATAGTCTCTATACAACCACCTCATCGCTTTGTTGATCCCACTAAATCAGGACATGTATGTAAGCTTCAGCGGTCGTTGTACGTGCTCAAACAAGCACCTCATGCCGTATCATCCTTCTTACTTCTTAGTGGTTTCCCTTAGTCTAAAAATGATTCCTCCCAGCTCATTTACTCTACCACGTTAAGTATAGTTTATTTACTCGTCTGTGTAGATGATATCAGTGTGACAGGGTCCTCCACACCACTAATTCAGTCCTTGATAAATAAATAGGGTGCCAACTTTTCTTTCAAGAATTGAGTCTCACTTCGTTACTTCCTTGGTGTCAAAGGTACCTCCCATCTCGGTGGCATCTTACTGTCCCAATGCCGGTACATACTTAATCTTCTAACCACTACTGGCATGCTCATTCCAAATTTGTTTCCACACCAGTTGCTCCTAAAAATATATGCCATTATTGATTCTACTACTTTTTCGGATACCACCAAATTTTGACAAATATTTGATTCCTCACAGTATTTTAATACCACCTGACCAAATATTACATATGCAGTCAATAAAGTTTGTCAAACTATGCACAAACTAACAAGTTCCTGCTCATCACTTTCATCAATTGTAAAACCAAACTGAAGGTTGTTCCACTACCACCTTCATCTTGCGAAGGGGCTATTTGCCAAGTTGGCTGTTAATGGATAAGGATGTCATCCAACCGACTAACAACAGCTGATACAATCACTAAGCAATAGTATCTAATATATCTCATCTATGTGAATTCCTATTAAGCTTATCATGTGTAGTCATTGGTTTTGTTATATATACTCCCATGTATCAACTGTAAAGATGAATTGAAATCGTAAATTGTTCTTTTGAATTAATATTTATAGGTTCCATTCAAGTACATTCCTTCTAAGCATATGTATTAGCTTACATTCAGATAAAGGTTAATATTCCTTCTAAGCATATGTATTAACTTACATTCAGATAAAGGTTAATTGCATACCCGACCCCAAATTATGCACCTTCTTATACTTCATACCCCAAAATATAATTCTTCCCATCCCATTCCCCAAAGTAACACGATCCTCCCAACGCGCAGGCTCGTGTTATTTTCGGTAGAAAAATTGATCGAAATTGCCACGTGATCCAGGAAGGTGAATATAAATACCGTTCGATAGTATATTTTTAAGTTTGACCGTATAAATTTTTTTTAAAAACATTATCAATATAAATCAATACTAATAAGTTTTTTACAAATACTTAATAAATATGAACAAAATTTCATCTTCCCCATCATCTTCAGCTGTTATCATGAAACCGAAAATTTTAAAATCAAAAAATCCCAAATGTTTATCATCTTCAAATGATGATTTATTCAAGACGTAGTTACTAAGAAAAGCATTCAACTCTTGTTAGGCTAGAAAGACAACCAAATTATATTTTTTAACACCAGTAACATTGAACTTTCAAACAATTGTAAAAACTGCCCAAAATTTGACTAAGGCCCCAACCATAGTTAACGAAGAGTGATGTGCCATCCAATGTGACATTTGATGTGTGAACTAATAGTGACATGGCATATGACGTGACATCTATTTTAAAAATAAGTATTTAAAAATAGTGACATGGCATATGACATGTCTAGGCTATGTTACGTGGACTCGGGTACATGAACTGGGTGGTTGTAGTGTCTAGGTGCCACGACTTGTCTCAAATAATAGGATATTGAGACACAACATTAAAAAATCTAAATTTTTGATACAGGTGCAATGGTGCATAGACACTACAATTCATGTCTTTTCAAGTTAATATTGTTTGAGATTTTAATATTATGTGAGATTTAGAGCGAGAACGTCAAACATTTAGTATTAATTTGAATAGAAAAGTAAATTATTGGTGTATATTTAAGTGATGATTAAGTTTGACAAATTTGGTGAAAAAAATACTACGTTTATGGGTTCATATATGAAATATCATCAAATTTATGTGTAAAATATCAATTGTTGGTGACTTGAAGTGCTCGAACGACAAGTGAAGGGTCCGACACATACCTACACCCATGTTCACTCGTGTCGACATGGGTACATCACCCTCAACTTTCCATGTAACCAACACCCATGTTCACTCGTGTCGACATGGGTACATCACCCTCAACTTTCTATGTAACGTATTGTCTAGGTTCAACATGCCCTCTTTATTATAATAGAATGTACAAAAATATAAAGTTTTAAAATTTTATTATTGATAAGCACTTGTATTTTCATGAGCAGTAGGTATATATTGGGTTTTGTATCATGAGTTAAAAGTCTAGTGCATATATCCTTGTTCATTGAGGTCAGTTGTTAGCCAACTGGGACCGTGACCAATCAGCCACACACTTATGACTATGTTAGGAAACCTAGACAACATAGTTTTGGAAAGGGAAAGATTTTATTTACTCTGTATATGAATATATGCTGCGCCTATTTGATTAATGATTTTAAGTTGGCAAAATTCAAGAATTTGATCCAGTTGGAGATTGGAGCTAATGGTGACCCTGGTTGGAATTTTCTAATGAGATTTCTAGAGAGCTCGCCTAATCTAGAATATCTTATCCTTCAGAAGGTGTGTTCACTATTTCAAGTTTTCATCTCTTAACCATCTGTGATGTTTAAGCTTCTAATTTCTTTTTTATGATTGTTATCAGGGTCAAAAAAGGTTTAATTTTGACGAATATTGGAGGCCCACCGCAGCAAGTGCCCATTTGTTTGTCATTTGTTCTTAAGGAAATCGAAATTATAGAATTTACTGGCAAACAATATGAGCTTGCGGCAACAGAATATTTGCTGATTAATGCGAGTTTTGAACAAGATGACAATCAATTGCCAGTCCTCAAATATGCAGACCTTTATGAAGTTAGCTGTGCTACCAAACGGCTCACAGAACTGCCATCTTGTTCTCCAATTTGAAAGAAAAGAAGTTACAATGAGTTACAGTTTGTAGCACTAGCTCCAGGTAAGATTTAAGTATCCATTGTAGAACCCTTATGTGCTCCTGCCTGTTCATTCTATTGGGATGGTGGTGTAGTGATGTTTACGTAATATTATTATTTCAAGATTCTTAAACCGTTGTTAAGATTTTCCATATTTTTTTACATTGTTATTCTACATGCTGACTAGTTTAATAAAGCATAAATTTTCTTCTCTGAGATAGACGATGGTCTCAGGAAATCTCCCTGGTAATGGACTTTTCTTCTCTCTCTCTCTCGTTTTATTTTTCATTCACTGAATTTAAAATGTCTCTGATTTCTGTCTTCCCTCTCTTTTTCTGTGCGGTTCATCCTTGGGAACCAGATTGCTCTCGTTACTGTCCCAATGTTCAGACGGGGAGTGCAGAATAGACCAATCGACTCCATTTAGATTCCTGTTTGTTTTGTTATTTTTTCCTCTGATAGTAGTGAAGTGATTAACCATCAGAAATCAACATTTTTCTCCCTTTCATGATGATTAAAAATCTTGAAAATTTCTGGATCTAATCAGGTTCCCACTTTTTTTCTGTCCTGCCCATGCTGGGACAAAATATTTAAGAGAGAATCCTCAAACTGTAAAATGATGTCCATATTAATTAGTTAGAAAATGTACATTATGGTGAAATTGGTTATACTCGGTAGTCGTTAATTTGATAATATTTATTGTTTCTTTTATCTCAACCACTCAGAATCTGTTTGAAATCTTCTACAGGTTGAAGCACAGATGGTTCCTCCATTAAATTGCCTCGGAAATTTCTCAAAAAGGGTACGAATCTTGAGTTATGAGAATCGAGAAGAATTGTCTAAGAATTGTGACATGAGGAAGGATTTTCTTTGAAAAACTAATTGTTTTTTGGTAATTCAAATTGTTGTTGACTATAAGGTTGACTACTCCAAATTAGAAAAAGCCTTTACTGTAATTTTGTTAGTTGAACATAACTACTACTCATTCTGTCTAACTTTACTTGTCCTAATTTGAAAGTACATGCCTATTAAGAAATTTTTTTAATTTTTAAATTATTTATTTTAATTACTTTATTATCATCTTTTTTGTTTTATTTAATCTCCCAACTTTACTTGGTTATGCTTAATTATAATTTGTATTAAATGTTAAATCTATGCAAATGTTTTTTGGTTCAAAATTTACAATATTATATATCCAGCAGGAGCTATGTAGGTGTTCTGAAGGAGCGATTATTTACAAAAAGGATAATTGTAAACATTTGCGTATTATAGTCCAATGTCTAATAGTTACTATTGGATTTGAGTGTCGGTTGGACACTTTTACTAGTATTCTCGATTATAATCATAAATCAATACGAGTATTTTTTAATTTTATTAATTTTTTTTTATAATAAAATAAAGTGTATACTATTCATAACATTATTCTGAGTGTCGAGTATCGGACATGAGTATTTTAAGATAAAGTAAAGAGTCCGTCTAGAATAAGTATTTTCTCCCTTCCAAAATATATGACCATTTTCTTTAGCATTTTACACATTTTGCTCTTATATTTGAAAGTAGGGAATAATATTTCTGTATTAGTAAAATCTTTGAGGAGCAAACATGATACTCATGATTTTAAAGCATATCACAATAATCACATCCTGTACTAACTGTTGATGATAAGATCAAGGGCGTAGCCGGGAATTCGAGTGAAAAAGAGCCGAAAAACTTATGAAAAAAATTTCAGCACTGAATAGTATTAATGTAATACTAAAAAAATATAAACATAAAATAAAATTTTATAGATTTTGAGTTTAACATACATATGAGTTTAGCGTTTTAATATTAGAGTAAAGTTAAGGGTTTCATTTTTGTTAGTACTTGCATGATTTTGTGGACGACAAAACTAATGAATTATTTATTATAGTTGACACGTTTTACTAATTATACCATTGAACTTTTAATTTTTCACATTATCCCAGTAAACTAATTATTATTTTGAAATTAGGTCATTCCGTTAAAAAAAATTAAACGGACGTTAATTTTTTATCAGCAAAACTAATGAATTGCCCACTATAGTTGACACGTTTTATTGATTACACCATTGAACTTTTAATTTTTTAAATTACCCCAGTAAACTAATTATTATTTTGAAATTGGGTCATTCCGTTAAAAAATTAAACAGACGTTAATTTTTTATCTACGTGGCTCTGGAAAAGAAATACAAAAATCAAAAATATTACTTATGTGGCAAAAAAATAAAAACAAAAACTTGAAAGTGAAAACAAAAAAAATCAAAATATTTTGGATACTCGGATCTTAGATGTTTATCAATAGAAGAAACTTCCTTGTGAATAGAAAGTAATGCATCAACAGCAGAAATGAAAGCACAGTAATTGGCAACAACCACCTCATGAATTTGTCTCTGAATTCTCTCCGCATCCACCCGTAAAAGCTCCGGTTCCTATCAAATCATAAATACAATCCCAACAAAATCAATTTAACCAAATATTAATTACTACCACATGTGTGCATATATATATATATACACACACACGCGCGCGCACACACACACGCGCGCGCACACACACACACACACATAGATATAGAGAGATTGGGGAAGGGGTGGACCTTGTGGAGGCGATCGAGAGTGAAGGAGATGAGTTCAGAGACATAAGATTGCTAAGAGTTGGAGGCGAGAGGGAGGAAACCTACTGCAATACCATTTATTTCATCTGCTGTTGTTGGAGATTCGGACTCCATTATTATATCTAATGCTGAACTTTGAAGCTCAATTCAATGTTTTGGGTACTCGGATATCAGAATTTTCATAAATTTTAGAGAGAAAATACGCAGATCTATTTGGTCTGGAAGAAAGGGGAGAAAAGAGAGATGGGGGGAAGGAAGAGAGAATAAATCAGATTTATTTATTTTCTTTTTTCTTTTTTCTTTTTCACGTTCACGTAGGATAAAAACTGAAATGATTTAACAGTCGTGAGGCAGAGATAACAGAATGACCCAATTTCAAAATAATAATTAGTTTACTGGGATAATTTGAAAAATTAAAAGTTCAATGGTGTAATCAGTAAAACGTGTCAACTATAGTGGGTAATTCATTAGTTTTGCCGATAAAAATTAACGTCCGTTTAATTTTTTTAACGTAATGACTCAATTTCAAAATAATAATTAATTTATTGGGATAATTTAAAAAATTAAAAGTTCAATGGTGTAATCAGTAAAACGTGTCAATTACAGTGGGTAATTCATTAGTTTTGCCTTTTGTGGACTATTATTTAATTTGATGATGACTTAAAATTAATATATATTCGTAATGGTAAGTTTTATAAAGTCCTTGAGAAATATATGCAAAAAAAACTTAGTTAGGCATCAAATCTATTAAGTTGATTCAAATAGTAGAGCTAACATATGTAATTCTTAAAATAGCTGAATTGTCCAAGGCTATGACGTTCGTAGAATTGAAGGAAAAACTATTCTAAGATCACAGAGTAGAGGCTAGTTCGTAGAGCCGGAATCGTAGAGCCACTACAAATGTAGAGTAAAATAGTAGATCCAGAGCAACTCTACTATCTAAAGGTCAACGTTACGATTCCACTACTAGAGCTAAAAATTATAGAGTACCTACACTCTGACAAGTCAGTTGCAGGTTATGACATGAGTCATAAACCTTAAACACAATACCCTCAAGGATAATTTTCATGTGTGTTTATGATAAGGACAGGGCATTTGAAGCAATAAGTACATTTACAAGGACAAAGACACGTGTCTGCAACTGCACTATTCACAATACTGTAGAAAGTGACCTGAGGTGGTCCTAGCAGACAACAATTCAAAGTCAAACAATTGAATATTGACAAATGTCCAAGACAGAATGGAGCAATGGTAACTTTTCCACGAGAAGATCCCAAAAGAACTTTATAAAAAGACTACATCTTCGAGTACATCAACTAACGATTCATCAAGAGACAAAGTGCTGATTGTCTAAGTTCTCAAAAATCCACTCTATGATTTTGAGAAACATCAACTTCTGCTAAGTTAAGTGAAGAGAAATATAAAGCAACTTAGTAGAACATCAGACATCTACATTCTTCTTTGTGATTAGTGATCTTATTGATCCTCTGTAATTAAGTCTCAGTGACCTATAAGTTTCTTTGTGAATCTCTGTTGTAACAACTCTTAGTGAACTTGGTTTGTGTAACCATCGTATCCTTAATAGATCATCCCTACTCTCGGAGTAGAAGAGAGGATTATGAGACTTTTGTGCTCCGAACCTTTTAAAAATCTGTGTTCTTTTGTTTCTGCACTTTTACTTTCAAGTTACTCTACGTTTTGTTTCTGTGACTAGTTTATATAATTTGCACTAAATTTAGAACTGAGGTTTTTTTAATCTTTAAAGGGGATTTCAAACTTATATTCTAATGTGCTTAACTAAATCAAATCAACTTGTTTAACTTATTTGGTAGTTTGCATTTAATTTTTTTTAAAATAATCTATTCAACCCCCTTCTAGATCTCTTTGTGTACCTTTGGGAATAACAAGTGGTATCAGAGTTGTGTTTTCTTGAACTACGTTTTACAACTTGAGTAGAACCGTGGCACAAAATAAAACTAGTTTTGAGCTTGTTGGTGGAAACAAGCCATATTTATGCAACAAAGATAAATTTGCTAACTAGAAGGTTCGCATACAGGCTCATGTGGATGCTATGATGATGAACTCTTTGATGATGTGCTCAATGGCCCATACCAAACTTGTTCCAACTCTAGAGGATCCAAACAAAGTAGCTGTCAAACAAAGAATAAAATGGACTGACAGTGAGAAAAAGTTTGGGGCACTTGACAAGAGAGCTAAGAATATCATATTTATGGCTCTAAAAGATGAATTGTTCGAGAATGTAGTCAATTATAAGACTGCAAAGGAAGTCTGGGAAGCTCTTCTAGTCATGCATGAAGGCATTGAGGAAGTGAGGGAGAACAAATAATCACTATTCACCAAACAATATGAAATATTCTCTTACATCCCTAGAGAGGATATCACTACCACATATGAAAGATTCAATGTGTTACTCAACTCACCCAGACCCAGAGAATTTGGGAAAGTCTATCCCAACAAAGATTTGAACATCAAGTTCATGAGGGCCTTACTAAGCAAGTGAGAAGTAAAGACCACTGCCATCAAAGAGTTAAAGAACTTGCATGAAATGACTGTTTAAAAGCTCTATAACAATCTATTAACTTATGAGCTTGAGTTGAATCAGAGAGCAGAAAGAACAACAACAGAGAGCAGAAGAAAAGATAAGGGTGTAGCCTTTAAAGTTGCATAGACATCTTCCAAAGCCCCTATGGAATATGATACTGATGTTGAAGATCTGACCTTACTAGCCAGAAGACTAAAGAAGTTCATGAGAAAAGAAAGAAACAACAATAGAAGATACAACAATAACAACAATAACTATAGAAACATGAGAGATTCTTCTAAAGACTTGTGCTATAACTACAAGAAGCCAAGCCACTACATTGCTGACTGCAACAAGCCTCTAAGAGAAGAACTTAAGAAGGACAAGAAGACGGAATATTCAAAGAAGGATTAGATGCCTACAAGAAGTACCACAAAAAAGAGAAAGACTTTGTAACTGAGGGTTCTTGGAGTGATAGTGACAATGACTGAGATTCAGAGTCAAGTGATGATGAAGGACCCCAAATAGCAAATCTCTACCTTATGGTCATGGAAGCCCCTATAGAGAAAACCACTGGTTATTAAGAAATTGATGTCAGTGAGGTATTTGACTTTGATTCCCCTGATATTAACATATCTAATCTTATAACTGCTTTATGTGATATTACACATGAGTTTTATAAATACATGAAGTGGTTTAGGGTGCTATCAAGGGATCATTCTCTTCTTCAAAATGAGAAAGAAAAGGTACAATTGGAACTGGAAATAGTTTTGGGAACTACCACTTCTCTTTCTAAGCTTGAGGCTAAGAATGAGAAATTGAGAACTATTACTGAGTAGTCTGCACAAAAAGAGTTAACTCTGATTTCTAAGATTGAGGAACTGGAGAAGATAATCTCTACATAGAACAGTTCATTTTCTTTTATGGACTCCCTGATCACAAGTTAGAGATGCAGTTCAGACAGATTAGACTTAAGATTTAGGGATGAAGGTTTTATGTTGAAAGGCGATACTGAACTGAAGAATTGAAGTATGCAGTTCAGACAGCCAGACCATCAGATTTTATGTACCTCTAGCGCAGGGCATGCCTAAATTGGCCTGGGAGCAGTGCCAGACGTCGGGGAGAGAGCTAATTTCGGTGTCATGATGTCCAAGTTGAGTTATAATAGGATTTTGGATGCCTAATGTATTAGGATATTATCTTAGGACTATAAATATATGTTTTTAGTCAGATATTAGGATCATCTACATCATCATCTACATTGGAATTCAAACCCTAGTTTTGCAAGATTGAAGGCATGTCAAGCTAAATTCTCTATTTCGGTTCTAAGGGATGTTGAACTTTCTTTATTAATTAATGGTTTGATCAAGTTTACTTTATTTATTCCTTCTTGCATGAAATTTACTCTGATAATCCGTTTTAATTGATTGCATGTTATTCTGTCAGATTGATTTGATATGGCCAGTTAAATTAATCTGATTGATATCATCTACTAGATTAAGGTATAGTGTTAAGCAAATAATATTATATCTGATTTTAAGTAGCAATTAGTGATACATGATTGTGGACAAGCTTTTGAGTATTGCTAAGATTATCAGAGGGCAAGTTAAATAATTCTTGATTGTGTGATTATTGTTTGGAATAACCTAATTCTCTAATTCTTAATGCTGCTATTATATTAAATCTAGACTGATAGCTCTAGGTTGTATGATAGTTAGGATCTCTTGGGGCGATTGTCACATTAGATTTAAAATTTAAGGAGAATTTTGGATAATTAGCGATTGCAGTTATCTAGGGTTATTAATTTCATTGAAGGATAAATATTGTACAACTCGATTACTCCAAAGATTGTAAAAAGGCGATACTGAACTGAAGAATTGAAGTATTTTGTTCATTGTTTATTCTTATTAATTTGCTTTTATTAGTTTAGTTAATCAATTCAAAACCCTCATCTTCATTAGAAAACACTAGGATAAATATTGAACAATTCACTTTTTGTGGGACCAATCCTTGCTTATTGTTATACCCATTCTTGTGTTAGTAACGTAGAAGTAAGGTATTAGTTTTGGAGTGTTAACGATAGCTCCCAAATTTTGGTGCCATTGCCAGGGAGTGTTATTTGTCTTTATTTATTCTTTATTTTCTTTTATTTTTATTTTTAGTTTAGGACTCGATCCTCTCACTCTCTTGAATTGAAATCTGATCCAGAGTTAGAGAAAATTGCACGAAGAGATGGCTATGAAAGTAGTATGCACACTAGCCAATCATATTTGATATGATGTACCATATAATTTGTAATCTTATTCATTTATTAATAAAAAAATTGATTTTCTTAAAAGGCATTTTATATTATCTACATAGTGCTGTTATATTAAATGTGATAAACCCATAGTTTTGAGCAATGCTTTTAGAATCATGATGGTGATCAAGCTAATGAGATCTAAATTCTAGATAGCTCACAAACTAAAATTGTTCCTAATCATTGGATTACTAAAAAGGGGATTAGTAAATCCGAATATATTAGTACATACGTTGCTTGCTCTTAAGAAGAGGATGATTGATCTCATAATCATTTGTGTTGAGACACTAAAGCAAGTATGTAGGTGCTTATTGGAGAATAAGTTCACTGAACGTGGCTCGATAAGGAATACCTAATGGAGTTTTACTCGCCTGTCAATAGGAATTCCTCTAGTGATAGTAGTACAAGTGATCCTTGGACTTGATATCATCATAGTATCTTGTGTATGATGAGTTATACTTTGACATGTCCCTTAAGACCTTTAGGGTATATCAAAGGGTATGATTGGGTATAATAAGTTATGCATGGAGATAGGTGAATGATCAACAAAGAATCTACCACGTCTAGTAAAAGATGTGAATGTCCTATGTGATTCGATAAATGACAACTCAATAGTCCTTGACCAAGGCAGAATGAAATTAGAAAGGAGTTTCTAATTTACATTATTTAGAGTTGTGCATTTGGGAATCGAAATACATATAATTAAATAAAATATGACTTGACAGTAAATCCATGTCTTATATTTAATTGGGACATTGTATGGTAGAAGGATTGAATTGTACGGTAACTATTTACTGAAATGTTCTTTTGTGATTAATGTTGAAATCTATGTTATCTGGAAAGTCGTTGATCGCTAAGGGGGCTTACCCTTATTGTAGAATAAATATTATTTATTTAAATGAATTAAATAGTTTAATTTATTTATTTAAATAAGATTAGAATTGTTCTAATTGATTTATTCACAACCGGTTTAATATGGAGAACCTAAAGGGTCACATCGCAAAAGAAAAATATTTATTTAAGAAGTAAATGGCATAATTGTAATAATAAGTTAAGTGTATTTAATTTAATCTATGGAGATAGAATAAATTAAATATCTTAATATTTATTATTTATTATTTTAGAAATATTAAATATAAATTAATAAGAGGAGTCTTATTATTATTATTACTATTATTTAATTCCTAATAGAGATTGGGAATTAATTAATAGAAGTATTCTCTCATAAATTCCTAATTGGATTAGGAGCATAATTAATTAAAAGAGTTTAATTATAATAGAAACACTAATCCTAAATAGTTTAGGGAAGAGTTATTCCTACATCTATAAATAAGAGGAGTCTTATCATAGATTAGGGTTACACACTCTTGCATTAGATTGTGGAGAGTACTTGCAATTTCTATCGAGATAAAAACTAGGGTTTTGCCAATACCCAACTTCTTGAATACCTATTTTTCCTTGGTTGATCACCTCTAGAGGCCAAACACTTGGGTGGCTAACGTTGATCAAAGGAAGGAATCTTATCGGTGGAATTCGAGGAGAACACGAAGGACTATGAGTTGAACTTGTACCCGAGGAAGCTTTGATCTACGAGGGTATAATTCTTATTCTCTTTCTCTTTCGTTTAATTGATAATTGAACACAAGGATAGATCATGGTGATGGTTTGTATGAAAATTTTAAAATCCGTTTTATCACGCTTTCGCCTTATTTGTGTAATTTGATTGCATGCTTGCGTAATATACAAACCTAACAGTGGTATCAGAGCCTAATCCTTGTGTTAATTATTGATTTTGATGATTCCATGTATGAATTGATATGCGATACGATCGGATTTTTGGGCTGAAAATTGTTTTGAATCTGCGTCGCGGCGCGGCCACGCCGCTTCCAGTTCATTCTAGAGCGCGGCCGCGCCCTAACCCAGAAAACGTTTCTCGGGGTGCAGCGCGGCCGCGCCGGTGTGCAGATTTTGAATTTTTTTGTTTTTCTCAATTAACATAAATTATTTATTTAATTGATAAAAGTTTAAAATAAAGATGTTTATTTTATCTGGAATAGGATTTCAGATTGTTAAAATTAAAGGTGTTTAATTTGGATTTGGTTTTTGATTAAAATAAAAGAGTTTATTTTGTTTCAAAACTAAATATTAGCAAAACTTTTGCCCATTAATTGATATCAATGCATATATGGAATGATTTTATTATTCATGGGATGAATGTTATTTATTGATACATATAGAGATATGTATGATAATAAATAGAGATTGATTATGGACTATTGACCAATGTGTGATTGGATTTATTTTAGTGGATGCTTGAATGTATAGGTTTTTATAAATGGGGTCTGCGTACCTCGTCTTCTCTAATTCTTTCTTAATGTAAATTTTATCTCCCTCCTATGTACTTCCCCTTGACTGCTGATCAAGGTTTCTATTTATTATAAATAGTTTCTGTAATAGGACTAGTTATATTTAAATTTTATTCTTGCACCCTAAGTTTGACCTTTTGGTTCACTTGGTGGCTCTAGTGAACTAAACTAGAATAAAAGTCCATAATCAATCCGGGTAGAATATAGTATTCTATATGTGCATGTTTACTATATATATATATATTATATATTATACAACATGCTTCGCATGTTAAATAATATGACGCGTATTTTATATATATATGTGCATGTACGCTAAACAAGATGAGACTATTAATAACAAACCCCTCAAAGAAATCATATTAAGTCCTAAGCGTTCAAAGATATTTGGAATATCGAACGTCGCCTTCTAGCATGGTAAAGCAATCGAGTATTGAATGTTTAATATCAGTTTGTTGTGTCACCACAAAGCAAGTATTAAATATTTAAGATGTTGCATTATCACATTTGATGCTTATTAAGGAATTGAACATTACTGTTTTGTTGTGTCACCACAAGGACGGTATTTTTCTCTTCACATATATGGAAGTGCTAGGATGGACTTAATTTAGATAATTTTGATTCGGATGTGTCACCACTTGATCAAAATAATCTAAGAGGCAAAATACAAGGAATTACATAGTGATGTAATTGACAATAGTTGTCTACCTATTTATTTATATATCGTTTGTTGTGTCACCACAAGGATATATAAATTTAAAATGGGATCCTTATTCTCACTAGCAAATCTTTAATTAGATTTGCCGAACTATATATTGAGGGTAATATAGTTTGATGAAAAAAAGGCGAGAGATACCAATTTAAAATAAAGACCTAATTTATTTTGGTAATTAATTAAATGAATGTATGCTAAAATGTTGTCTATTTCACATGCATAATTTAAAAATGTCAAACTCACTATCACTGCGTAGCATACTTGATGCTAACAAACTGACCGGACCGAATTACACGGACTGGTTAAGGAATCTGAGAATTGTTCTCACTGCTGAAAAGATTTCTTATGTCCTAAATTCGCCAGTCCCAGCAAGTGTTGCAGAAACAGCCTCTGAGGAAGAGATTGCTACTTTCAGAAAGTGGCAAGATGATGCAATCTTGGCTCAATACATCATACTCGCATCCATGAGTAACTAGCTTCAGCATCAGCATGAAACTATGGATGTTCCTACTATATTGCTGCACCTCAAAGAGTTGTATGGTAAGCAAAGTAGGACTGCTAGATATCAGATATCTAAGGAGCTCTTCCGATCTCGTATGACCGAGGGCACTGCTGTTGAGACTCGTGTCCTTAAGATGATCAATTTGATTGAACAACTTGGACAACTTGGGTTCGTCATGGATGGGGAGTTAAGTCAAGATTTGATCTTGCAGTCACGCCCGGACACCTTTTCACAATTTGTTGTGAATTTTCACATGAATAAGTTGGACGTCAGCTTGCCTGAGTTACTTAACATGCTGAAAACTGCTGAAGGTCACTTCTCATCTAACAAGAACCAAGCCTTACTAGTGGATGACTCTTCCAAGAAAAGGAAGAGGCCCAAGGTATCTTCTGAAAAGAAGAAAAACAAGAAGGCTAAGGGCAAGACGAAGAGAAAGGATAAAAAGAAACCTGATCCAAATAGCAAAGGAATTTGCTACCATTGCAATAAGTTGGGACACTGGAAGAGGAACTGTAAGGAGTATCTTGCGAACCAGAAGAAGCTTGGAGAAGCTTCGACTTCCGATCTAGGTTTGTTCATGATTGAAATTAATTTTTCTGAAAGTCAAAATTCTACTTGGGTATTGGATACCGGCTGTAGTTCTCACATATGTAATAATATGCAGGGACTAAGCAGAAGTAGAAAGCTAAACAAGGATGAAGTCGTCCTACGAGTGGGAAATGGAGCAAAGGTTGTTGCATTAGCTGTAGGGACTTATTATTTAGCACTGCCTTAGGGCAAGTTCATTAGTTTAAATAATTATTATTATATTCTAACACTCATTAGAAACATTATTTCATTTTTTATATTGTATATGGATGGTTTTGATATTATAATAAAGAACAACAGTTGTTCTATTTATAATAAAAATGTTTTATATGGTGTTGGGAACCTACTGAATGGACTTTACATACTTGACTTGCATGAAAATATACTTCAAATTGAACAAACTAAGAAAAGAAAAAGAGATGATGTTAATTATACCTTTATGTGGCACTATAGACTCGGTCATATCAATGAAACAAGATTATCCAAGTTGCATAAAGATGGGATTTTAGAGCTATCTGATTATGAATCATATCCAACTTGTGAATCTTGTCTCATGGGTAAGATGACTAAATCTCCTTTTAGTGGAAAAGGAGAAAGAGTTACAGAGTTGTTAGCGTTGGTACACACAGACGTATGTGGACCTATGGCAACGAATACACGAGGAGGGTATTCTTATTTTATTACTTTCACTGATGATCATTCTAGATTTGGATATGTGTATTTAATGAAATACAAATCTGAATCGTTTGAAAAGTTCAAAGAATTCAGAAGTGAAGTAGAGAAGCAAACTGGTAAGAGTATTAAGATTCTTCGATCGGATCGAGGAGGGGAATACTTAACCAATGAGTTTCTCAATTGTCTCAAAGAAAATGGTATAATCTCACAATGGACTCCACCAGGGACACCACAGTTGAATGGCATATCTGAAAGGAGAAATCGAACATTGTTGGACATGGTTCGTTCCATGATGAGTTTTACCGACCTTCCAGTATCCTTTTGGGGTTATGTCCTAGAATCGGCTGCATACCTACTTAACAAGGTACCTACCAAATCCGTCCCAAAGACCCCATATGAGATATGGATAGGGAGGAAACCAAATCTTAAGCATGTTAAGACTTGGGGTTGTCCAGCTTATGTCAAAAGGTTTGAGCATGATAAGCTGAAGACTAGATCCGACAAATATAGATTCATGGGATACCCTAAAGAAACATCAGGGTATTATTTCTATCATCCTACTGATCAAAAGGTGTTTGTTGTGAAACACGCTGCCTTCTTGGAAAAAGGAGTTTATCCTTGAAGGGGTCAGTGGGAGTAAGATATATCTTGAAGAAGTTCAAGAACCACAAAATACTACGGATCAAAGTCAGGTACTTGACCAAGTAGAAGAACCTACTGTACCACTACCTATTCGTAAATCTGGAAGAGTACCGAAGATACCTGAAAGGTATGGATTCATCATAGAGGATGATGATGAGGTACGCATCATAGATGATGATGATCCATTGACTTACGAAGAGGCTATGAGTAGTGAAGAGTCAGAGAAATGGCTAGAAGCCATAAAATCCGAGATGGACTCCATGTATGAAAACCAAGTATGGACTTTGGTTTCACCACCTGAGGGCATTAAGCTTATTGGGTGTAAATGGGTCTTTAAGAGAAAGACTGGAACGAATGGCAAGGTAGAGACCTATAAGGCCCGACTGGTTACAAAAGGTTTCAAACAAAGAAAAGGAGTTGACTATGATGAAACCTTCTCACCAGTAGCTATGCTCAAGTCCATTCGGATTTTGCTTGCAATTGCAGCTTATTATGACTACGAGATCTGGCAAATGGACGTGAAAACGGCCTTCCTCAATGGAGAGCTTGAGGAGAATGTATATATGATACAACCAGAGGGTTTTGTTTCAAAGGTTGGAACAAACCAAGTCTGTAAGCTACAACGGCCATTTATGGATTGAAGCAAGCTTCTCGAAGATGGAACATCCGTTTTGATGAGATAATCAAAAAGTTTGATTTTATCAAAAATGAGGATGAACCTTGTGTGTACAAGAAGGTTAGTGGGAGCGCTGTTTCATTCCTTGTATTATATGTTGATGACATATTATTGATAGGGAATGATGTTCCTATGCTACAGTAGATCAAAATTTGGTTATCTAAACACTTCTCCATGAAGGACTTGGGTGAGGCATCCTATATTTTGGGGATAAAGATCTATAGAGATAGATCTAAAAGGATGCTGGGCTTGACCCAAGGAAAGTACATTGACTCGATGCTAAAGAAGTTTAGCATGGAAGATTCCAATAGAGGTCTCATGCCGATGAGCTATGAAATTCATCTCTCCAAGAAACAGGCCCCAAAGACACCTGAGGAGAGAGGCCGAATGAGTAAGATTCCTTATGCTTCAGCAATAGGCTCTATCATGTACGGTATGATATGTACTAGACCTGATGTCGCTCATGCACTTAGTGTAACAAGCAGATATCAGTCGAATCTAGGAGAAGAGCACTGGAAGGCAGTGAAAAACATCCTAAAGTACTTGAGAAGAACTAAGGATGTATTTCTTGTCTATGGTGGGTCTGAATTGAAACTAAAGGGCTATACAGACTCAAGTTTTCAAACGGACCAACATGACAGTAAATTCGTTTTAGGGTATGTGTTTACCTTAAACGGTGGCGCGGTGAGTTGGAAGAGTTCCAGACACCAAACAGTTGCTGATTCAGTGACAGAGGCAGAGTACATAGCTGCAAGTGAAGCTGCAAAGAAAGCTGTTTGGATGAAGAAGTTCATACTTGAACTTGGAGTGGTTCCTAGCATTAGAGGAGCTGTACCTTTATTCTGTGACAACAACGGAGCTGTTGCGCAGGCTAAGGAACCCAAGTCTCATCAGAAATCCAAACACGTGTTGCGGCGATTTCATTTGATTAGAGAGATCATTGAAAGAGGAGATGTCACCCTGGAGCGCGTGGACTCTCAAGACAACGTTGCAGATCTATTTATTAAAGGTTTAACACAACAGCAGTTTGATCGTCACTTAGAGAAGATGAGTATTAGATACCATGGCGATTGACTTTAGTGCAAGTGGGAGATTGAAAGTAGTATGCACACAAGTCAATCATATTTGATATGATGTAGCATATACTTTGTAATCTTATTCATTTATTAATAAAAGAATTGATTTTCTTAAAAGGCATTTTATATTATCTACATAGTGCTGTTATATTAAATGTGATAAACCCATAGTTTTGAGCAATGCTTTTAGAATCATGATGGTGATCAAGCTAATGAGATCTAAATTCTAGATAGTTCACAAACTAAAATTGTTCCTAATCATTGGATTACTAAAAAGGGGATTAGTAAATCTGAATAGATTAGTACATACGTTGCTTGCTCTTAAGAAGAGGATGATTGATCTCATAATCATTTGTGTGGAGACACTAAAGCAAGTATGTAGGTGCTTATTGGAGAATAAGTTCACTGAACGTGGCTCGCTAAGGAATACCTAATGGAGTTTTACTCGCCTGTCAATAGGAATTCCTCTAGTGATAGTAGTACAAGTGATTCTTGGACTTGAGATCATCATAGTATCTTGTGTATGATGAGTTATACTTTGACATGTCCCTTAAGACCTTTAGGGTATATCAAAGGGTATGATTGAGTATAATAAGTTGTGTATGAAGATAGGTGAATGATCAACAAAGAATCTACCACGTCTAGTAAAAGATGTGAATGTCCTATGTGATTCGATAAATGACAACTCAGTAGTCCTTGGCTAAGGCAGAATGAAATTAGAAATGAGTTTTTAATTTACATTATTTAGAGTTGTGCATTTGGGAATCGAAATACATATAATTAAATAAAATAAGACTTGATAGTAAATCCATGTCTTATATTTAATTGGGACATTGTATGGTAGAAGGATTGAATTGTACGGTAACTATTCACTGAAAGGTTCTTTTGTGATTAATGTTGAAATCTATGTTATCTGGAAAGTCGTTGATCGCTAAGGGGGCTTACCCTTATTGTAGAATAAATATTATTTATTTAAATAAATTAAATAGTTTAATTTATTTATTTAAATAAGATTAGAATTATTCTAATTGATTTATTCACAACCGGTTTAATATGGAGAACCTAAAGGGTCACACCGCAAAAGGAAAATATTTATTTAAGAAGTAAATGGCATAATTGTAATAATAAATTAAGTGTATTTAATTTAATCTATGGAGATAGAATAAATTAAATATCTTAATATTTATTATTTAATATTTTAGAAATATTAAATATAAATTAATAAGAGGAGTCTTATTATTATTATTACTATTACTATTATTTAATTCCTAATAAGGATTGAGAATTAATTAATAGAAGTATTCTCTCATAAATTCCTAATTGGATTAGGAACATAATTAATTAAAGGAGTTTAATTATAATAGAAACCCTAATCTTAAATAGTTTAGGGAAGGGTTATTCCTACATCTATAAATAAGAGGAGTCTTATCATAGATTAGGGTTACACACTCTTGCATTAGATTGTGGAGAGTACTTGCAATTTCTATCGAGATAGAAACTAGGGTTTTGCCAATACCCAACTTCTTGAATACCTATTTTTCCTTGGTGGATCACCTCTAGAGGCCAAATACTTGGGTGGCTAACGTTGATCAAGGGAAGGAATCTCATCGGTGGAATTCGAGGAGAACACGAAGGACTAGGAGTTGAACTTGTACCCGAGGAAGCTTTGATCTACGAGGGTATAATTCTTATTCTCTTTCTCTTTCGTTTAATTGATAATTGAACACAAGGATAGATCATGGTGATGGTTTGTATGAAAATTTTAAAATACGTTTTATCACGCTTCCGCCTTATTTGTGTAATTTGATTGCATGCTTGTGTAATATACAAACCTAACAGGCTACTCTTAACAACAACAGGACTTTGAAAGAATTAACTACTCCTAATCTTGATCAACCAGCATTATGTATTGAGTATCCTACTTTAGATGCTTCTTTTGAATTACAATCAGGGCTAATCCACCTTTTGCCTACTTTTCGTGGTCTTACAGGTGAAGATCCATACAACCATCTAAAGGAGTTTCAAAGGGTGTGTTCTGCCATGAAACCACAAGGAGTGATAGAGGAATAAATCAAGCTTAGAGCTTTTCCATTCTCATTAGCAGATCTGGCAAAGGACTGGTTATACTATCTACCTTCAGGAGCAAATCAATCATGGATTAATATGCAAAAGCTATTCTTGGAGGAGTACTTTCATGCTTCAAAAGTTGCCAATATAAGGAAGGAGATATGTGGAATCAAGCAGTTCAATGGAGAAACTCTTTATAAATACTGGGAAAGATTTAAGAAGTTGTGTTCCAGCTGTCCACCTCACCAAATAGATGACCAACACCTGATCCAATACTTCTATGTGGGACTGTTGCCAATGGATAGGAGCATGATTGATGCAGCCAGTGAAGGAGCACTAGTTGATAAGACACCTGAGGTTGCAAGGTACTTAATTGCAAATATGGCAGCTAACTCACAGCAGTATGGAATAAGGAATGAGCATGCACCAAAAAGGGTAAATGAGGTAAACACATGTAATCTTGAGCAACAAATTTTAGATTTAACTACTATGGTTCGACAAATGGTTGCAGGGAACATGCAAGTAGCACAGGTGTGTGGAATTTGTTCAATGTCAGGGCATACTACTGAGGCTTGTCCAATATTACAAGAGGATGAAGTTGTTCAACGCGTCAATGCTGTGGGAACAATCCTAGGACCACATCAGTAACAATATGATCCTTATTCCTACACTTATAATCCAAGATGGAGAGATCAATCCAACTTGAGTTATGGAGGTTTTTAGCCTGCTCAACAACAGTATCAACCTAAACAAGCAGTACCTACTAATTCTGGAACATCTATGGAGGATATGTTCAAAGCATTCATGAGTCAGACACAACAATTCATGAATCAAACACAGCAGTTCTAGCAGGAGACAAAAACCTATGTTCAAGATTTAAGAAATCAAGTGGGTCAGCTTGCCGCCACAGTAGGACGGATGGAATTTCAAGGTTCAGGGCAGTCACTTTCTCAACCTGTTATTAATCCAAGAGAGAATGTATGTGCGATTACCTTGAGGAGTGGTGAAGAGGTATGGCATCAAGAAAGGATGGGATCTACATTACAAAGCAAGGCAGACAAGGGTGAAACAGGCAGCAATATTGCGCACAAACATAAGTGTCCACCCTTCTTTGAGTATAAACCAACACTTCCTTTTCCTCAAGTCTTAATGAAGAGCAAAAAATTTGAAGATGATGAAAAGGTAACCGATGGAGAGAGTGTTAGCGCCATAACATTGAGTAGTGACACACAATTGGAAGTACCCAAAACCGCTGATGAAGTTGATGAGGATCCAAAGTCTAAGGAGGGGGAGCAAGAGGTAGAGGTAGATGAATTAATAATTCCTGCAGATTTCTACAATGAGAACATGGATGATACATCTTCAATTCATGTACATGTTCTCTTAGGGAGGCCATTCTTGAAAAAAAACCAAAACACTGATTGATGAATACAAAGATACCTTGGCTATGGAGTTTGATATTGAAGAGACCTAGATCAATGATTATGAGATTATGAGGTATCTTGGTATTGTTAATTTTGTTTTTGCTATTGATGTTTTTGACCCTATAATGCAAAAATCTTTTGAGCAAACAAACAATGGAAGTTTAAAGGTTGCAATTACCAAGGGTTGGGAGCTATCTGAAGGCATGGAGCAAAGTCAAGATCTGTAGGATGTTGCTACTACTTTAAGGCTTGAACCATTACCAGCTCACTTGCAATATACAAGTCCAATTACATAGATTGAGAAGATCGACGTCGAACAAACGACGTTAAACAAATGCGTTGCTTGGGAGATAACTCAACATTTCATATTTGCTTTTCTATTCCTTTTACTTTTACTTTCTGCATTTTAGTTGCATTTTATTTAGATACTTCATCTTTGCATGATTGTCTTACATTAGGGACAATATAAGGTTTTAAGTGTGGGGGAGGGGTTTAAGTTATATTTAGGTTTACTCTAGAAGATTATGATCTAATTGTGTTACTTTGTGTGGAAAAAATTGAAAATTCTTGGCTCTAAAAATTTTTCTGTGATTTTATTTGGCTAAATTTTTAAAGGTTGTGGCTATGGAATGAAAACTGATGCTAATTTGATAGAATTTGTTTGATGCCGAATTAGTTGATCAATGATGATAACTAAGTCATGATCCATAGTAACTGATTTGAATTGAATTTGTATTGCATGAGTTCTTGAATATGAGATATATGCTTATTAGGCTGAGTTATCTATGGAATTGTCTATGTGCACTGATTTTATTATTTAGGACTATTTAACTGCTTATGCTGTTTGCAGGACCATGAGAAAATAAGAACATAAAGAAGTTTAAAAATATTTGGAAAAAAAAAGTGCAAAAGAGAAACATGTGGTGGGTTGAGATGGAGCGTAAAACGCACCCACCCATAAACACATGCAACGAGAAGGAGCGTAAAATGCACTCGTTGGTGAGCAGATAAGTGAGATGAAGCATAAAATGCACTCACTAAAGAAAGAATGAGAACGGTGAAATAGAGCATAAAATGCATTCACCTGGAAAAAAAGTGAATTTGATGGTTCTGGTGAAAGGAAAAAAATGAATAGCAGAGAAAATAGGTTCTAAGTCAGTGTGCACGGTTGTTATTCCATGATAACTGAGTTGAGTATGTATGTAGATCATAGGAAAGATACTTATGTGGATATAGTTTGATTTAGAGAAGTTCAATGGTGAAGGATAAGGTTGTTGTTATACATTAATTAATGAAGTGTTGACCAAATTCCTATTAGTTAGTGTTGATATTCATGGATTGGAATTGATTTAAACCTTTTGAAAGTTTGGTTAAATAAATCTCAGATGAAGTTAATATCACCTTTGTTTTGATTTACACGAGGGCGTGTAAAGACTAATGTAGAAACCCAAATTTTGCGTTCCATGTACTAACCATGACAGGAGGGCAAAATCGTCAATTGAACCGGCTTGCGGGAGCAAAGGAATGGGCACCAATGCGAACGCCCAACACCACCGCAATGTTTGGCGACCAAAGCTGACGTGACAATAAGGCCATCCAAAACGGGCATCCCCGAATGAGGTGGTACGTCTTCCGGAAATTTCCGGACTGCGGAATACGAGTCTGTCAGCGAAAACCGACGTTACGGCACGAAAATCGAGACGTGACATGAAAAATGAGAAAGTCAAACTGTCCAGCCGCGGATTGATCTGCGGCCAAATAGTGCGCCTTTTAAAAACACGGAACTCGAAACACGGAACTCGAAATCGGGGTGAGTGGAAGGCAGGCGGCTGGCTTTGGCCAGCCTATTTCAACTCAGCTTCGTGCAACATACAGGGAGTTCAGCAAATTGGAAAGAAGAAGGAGAATTCAGCAGCAAAGAGAGCACGGAAATTGAGAGGAAAAAGAGAGAAATTTTGCATTCAAATAGGAAGAAAAGAGAGAAAAAAGAGAGGAATTTTATTCTTTTGATTTTGATTGTATCAAATACACTCCTTATCCTATTCAAATACACAAGTTCATATCCATTTGAGATCAATTGCAAGGTGAAAATTTCTATTTGTTCTAGCAATTCATATCATATTGATTGGGTAAATTAGATGTGACTTTCATGTATTTTGTTGAACAATCATGGATTAGGGATTATTAGTGAGGGTTCCATCAGAACAAAATTCTTCCTAATAACCCGAGGATATCCAAGTGGTGAAATTTCTAGCTTGTTTGTGATGATTTATTGGGTGTAATTTATTTAGATTATCATTTTCGGATATCATGGTGTATTAGGAAAATCCGTGTTGGTTAGTTTTGTAGTATTCATTTTGTGGGTATGTAGCAATATCGGGTGTGAGCCTAGGAATGTGACCCCGTGGTCCAAATCCGATGATGGACGTTTTGATGTATGTAATAGATTCAAGGTGCTCGTTTTTGTAACATGTAACCGTCGGGCCTTAAAACGATGCCAAGATGAGAATCGGGTTTAAGGCCCCGTAGTAGTGAAATATGTGATTGTTGGCGTTCGGGGATGTTTTGATGTCTTACATGCCCATGAATAGCCCCGACGCGTGTTTATGCTTGATTAGATTTTGTGATACAAAAAATGATTTCAAGGATTAAACAGTGAAGGATTTTTTATTAAAATCAAACAAGCTAGGTTATTAGGATTACGAGGTTAAAAATCGGAAGTGTTAATAAATGTCGATTTCTACTAAACGAGAAGGCCAAAGGGAATCATTTTCAACCATCACCAAAAAATGGCTTTTATGAATGAACGAAATGTTTTATTAGACCTTTGTGCATAGGGTTAAAGATATCCTAGAAATTGCCCATCATTTTATGAAAACAATGTATAGATTTCGATTCCTATTTTGACAAAGGTTTAAAAGATTCTTGTTTTGCCAAAACAAACGCCTAATAAAAATCTCATAGCTTTTGACAAATAAAATCCAACCCTTCGCACGAACAAAGGAGCTCTCTCGTATTAACAGAAGCGACATTCTAAAACATTCCCGAAATAAAACACGATTTTTTATAAAAGCCAAATGTTTCAACTCACCACAACATTCATATAGGTACACACACACACACACACTCGCATACACACACATTTCATGAATTAAAGGATAGGACAGCATCAAGATTGCGGTAACCGTGTTTCACGGAAGTCGGGGGGTGCCTAACACCTTCCCCTCGCTTAAGCAAGCCCCCGAACTCTATGAATCTCGATTCGCAGACCAATTAATTCGGAGTCATATATGAGCCAGCGATTTATAAAAAACGAAAACTCGGATGAGTTGGTACATCCATTTCAAATATACCAACTGGCGACTCTGATTAATTGGCTCATCATAAAAAATGATCTTTCAAAACCCCGTCGACATTAATGCCGACCTTTTCCAAAAATCATTTAATCAAAAGGCTAAAATTGGAAAAGACAAAAAGACACACGAAGAAAAAACCCGGCGTCGACAGCTGGCGACTCTGCTGGGGAGATTAGAGGGCTTAAGCCGCTTTCAAATCTTGATGCTATCTTATCCTTTAAAAATCATGAATATGTGTGTGTATGCGATATTGTGATCTTTTGTACATTTTGTTGTGTGAATGTGTATTTTGTCCAATAAGTGAATATTTGAATGGGATTGCTTTACTTTTAAGTAATCATTTGCATACGGTGAGGACGATGAATGTGAATGTATGTTGAGAGAGTACCTCCTCCTGAGGCGAACCTGTCGGTTGCTTATTACTGGACTCGAAGGGGCTGCTCCCCGGAGATGGCTCAGGAAACGCACCACCCAAATCCGCTCCAATCGAAAGGGCTCAGACGAGTAGATTGCGAAGATTTGGGGACCTTCATGCCGAAAAGCCCGTGAGAGTAACCCTAGGATAGATCAGCCTCAGATTAACCCTACGCAGGAAAAGTTTCTTCATGCCTTTTTACATTGCACGCGTAAATGTCATGATCTCATTCATATATGCCTCCCTATTCGTCAAGAAGAAATTACTAACCTCTATCTTTTGCAGGGAACGACTGAGGAGCATATAAAGCCATGTTTAGCATTTGTCATTGCATTAGAGGACTACTAACTTTCTGTTTTACAGGGAAAGATTAAAAAACCCCAAAACACAAAAGTTACAGCTTTAGCATGCATCCACATTTTTTTTATTCCCCAGGACTAAACTTCGAACCCTGATTTCTGTAGGATTGCTCCTCAAACCCGTTCGCAGTCTGAAAGGGCCCAAAACTCTATATCTGAAATGGCTGATATTCCATCTACCAATCCTGGTTCCATATCTAGGGAGGAATTTGATGATTTCAAGAAGCAGATGTTAGAAATGGCCATAATGCTAAGGGAGCAGTTGATGCCCAGACAGGAACCACCTAAGGAGGATCCACCTTAACTTAAGGGCGAGCCAGTCGTCCCAAAGGCCATTTCCGTACCAAACAAAACAGTGATTACTATCCCGGAAGAGGGAGATACAGATGACCTGCGGAAGAAAATGAGACAAATGGAGGAAACCATCCAATCTATGAAGGGCATAGGGTCCCTGGGCAGGGTTAACTATTCAGATTTATGTGTCTTCCCCGGAGCCAGATACCCGGAGAAATTTAAAATCCCCGAGTTTGAAAAATACAATGGGAAGGGGGACCCCTACACACACTTGAAAATATACATTGGAGAACTCGGGTCTTATGCCGAGGACGAAGGGTTGAGAATGCAGCTGTTCCAGAAAAGCTTAACGGGGGAGGCAAGAATTTGGTATGCCCGCCTTGACAACGCCCGAATCCATAACTGGGAGGAATTGGCCCATACCTTCTTAACCCAATACAGCTTTCAGGCCCAGATGGCCCCTGATAGGTACCAAATGACAAAGGTTAAGAAGCAACCTAGGGAATCCTTCAGGAAATATGCGCAACGATGGAGGGGCATGGCCGCACAGGTGAGCCCCCCGATGAGCGAATCGAAGATGGTGATGACTTTTGTAGACATCCAGGAGGCACCGTATTATGAACGAGTCATTTCGGGGATTGGAAGACCCTTTGCTGAAATGATTAAACATGGAGAGATGGTAGATATGGGGTTGAAATCGGGTAAAATCCGGGATTTTACTGCTTTAGAAACTGCTGCCGAGCAAATACAGAATGGAAACTATGGCAGCACTTCCCGGAGGGTCCAAAAGAGGAAGGAAGAAGATGTTTCCCTCATCCTACAGGGGTCATCCAGAAAAATAGAAAGCCATCTTCTGGTACAGGTGCAGAGGGTAGGGCCATCCCGACAGCCCAACTTCACAGATCAAAGGGCAGAGGGGCGAAGGAGATATGAGGCCTCGCAAAATCGAGTATTCACCCCGCTCGGAGAGCCGCTTGAACGGGTATTAGCGGTATTAGTAGCCCAAAAGAAGATAGTTGGTTTGGCACCCCCGAGTGACCCAAAGGGTAGAAGGTTTGACCCGAGCAAGCGATGTGCATACCACTCCAGTTCCCCTGGCCATGATACACAGGACTGTTGGACGTTGAAGCATCGAATCCAAAACCTGATTTACAGTGGGGAAATTGTGGTGGAATAGCCGGACTCCCCGAATGTTAAAGCAAATCCCCTGCCAAGACATGATGGAGGGGGGGTCAATGCGACGGAGGCGAGTGAAGCTGGGGGGCCGCCAAGGTTGAACTATGTGCAGAAAATTGAGGAAATGATCAACGTGATACATGATCATGGGAGTGCACGGGGAACACCCATCAGGTTGATAGGGGTAAGTACGAATAGCACGGAGGGACCTGTCAAGTTGACGGCTCCGAGGCCCATCATCCTTGCAGCAAGGCCGCAAATCCCTATCAGTAGTCTAAAGACTGTACCCTGGAATTATGGGGGAATGCCAGAGGAAGCGGCCAGTTGTGCTTCTGTGACGGCAAAGGGGAACCCCTTATATCTTCCCGGGCGAGTCCTTGAGAGCCAAAAGAGGAAAAATGAAGAGATTTCTGAGGAAAGGGCCATAGAATTCTTGAAAAGGATGGATCACCCGGAAACAAGGGGGATCCAGATTTTAAATGAGGAGTCAACCCTAACATCAGTCATGGACTTGGTGTTGTCATCCAATGAGCATTGCAAATCCCTAACGAAGGTTCTGGAAGAAGCATACGTGCCCTAGGAAATTAGTGAGGAAGGTTTCGGCCAGCTGGTGGGCCACCTATTGGAGAGCGATGTAATATCCTTTACGGATGAGGACATACCCAAAGAGGGAAGGGGACACCGAAAACCGCTACATATTGCGGTAATCTCCTCGGGTTATATCATGAATGGGGTGCTGATTGATGGAGGATCGGCATTGAATATCTGTCCCCTCAGTACCTTACAGAAGATGAACATCAATACCAAGCGCCTACGGGCCAGCCATGTGGTGGTGCGAGCTTTCGATGGTTCCCGGAGGGATACAATTGGAGAGATTGAATTACCGGTGGAGATAGGACCTCGTACTTTTGACATCTCTTTCCAAGTCCTTGACATCGCGGCCAGTTATAACCTATTATTGGGGAGGCCGTGGATACTCATGGCCGGGGCAGTTCCTTCCACACTCCACCAACAAATCAAGCTAATCATCGACGGGAATGTGGTGACAATCTCGGCAGAATGTGATGACCCTTCTCCTCCCAGGAGTGGCCTACCAGTGATCAATGTGGATGAGTCGGCGGCACCTGCCAGCTTTCAAGCACTGGAGATTAGCACTCCCCACTATAGATGCCTAGGAGCTCCAGCTGTGAAACCTAGGGTCTCTCCAGAACTTACCTTCGTGGCAAAGGAAATGATAAAAATGAACTTCCAGCCTGGACAAGGACTGGGGAGGAGCAGTCAAGGGATCACCGAGCCCATCCAACTACCACAGCAGATAGGCAAAGCAGGGTTGGGATATCGTGAGGGTGTAGCACGGAGACACCGTCAGGGTGCGGCTCCGGTTCGGCTGGCTGGCAATCTGGTGACCGGGGTTAACAGTGAGCAAGGGATCAACAAGCCCGTAATTGTGTCTGGGGATGAAGAATTGACCTCCGCAAATGATGAATCGGCCAGGAGGGAAAATTTCCTGCAAGAGGTCGCGAAAGAGTTTGAAACCAAGTGCTATATCCCCGGACAGTTGACAAGCAATAGAGAGGGGACGGGTGTCATCATGCCATTGGAGGCCCGACAGGGTGTGCCTATCATCGATTGGGCAGGGCTAATTATTCCTGAGGAGGACAGGAAGGAGAGCTCAGGCGACGTATCCGTAATCATCGGGGAAGTGTCCGATGTGAAGCCCCCTTTTATCCAGCGCATTTCAGCTGACCTGATCGTCGACAACTGGACCATGAAACCAGTGATATCCAAACAAGGGTAAAACCCGACGTCAGGGTGGTAGACCCCAGAGGACGGGGGAATGAAGAAGTTTATTTTTGTTATTGTTTTATTTTTGCATAATTATGTCGTTTCTTCGTGTTATTTGAAAATGAGATCGTCGTGGAAAATGATTTATATATGACAAGTATTTTGTTTCATGTCAGGTGTACCAATTTGAGTAATCCTTGCCTAACAAACGGTCTTTCAAATTTGAATGATGATTATGATTTTGACATTGAGCTGGATTTCAACTTAATGGGCATTGAACAAGACGAGACAGATTACGACGACGCGCCTGACGAGATCAAAGGATGGGTCGAGGATAAACCCAAACCCAACTTGGACCAAACCGTCACCATTGATATTGGAACCCCTGACAAGCCAAAAGAACTCAAGATAGGGACGGACCTTACCCCCAGCCAAAAAGCCGAAATGACGGAGTTGCTAAAACAATATGAGGATGTCTTTGCCTGGTCTCATGAGGATATGATCGGATTGTCCACCGACATTGTGATACACCGATTACCCATCAAGGAGGGTTTCAGGCCTGTCAAGTAAAAATTAAGAAAGTTGAAACCGGAGTGGAGCTTAAAAGTAAAGGAAGAGATCATCAAGTAGTTCAGGGCGGGAATCATTATGGTGTCCACTTACCCGGAATGGCTATCCAATGTAGTCCCAGTGGCTAAACCTGGAGGAAAGGTGAGGGTATGTGTAGACTACAGAGATCTAAACAAGGCCAGTCTCAAAGATAACTTCCCGGTACTTTCATACACATCCTGGTGGATAACACAGCCCAGTACGAAATGTATTCTTTTGTGGATTGCTTCGCGGGATATCATCAGATAATGGTGGCGGAAGAAGATCGGGAAAAGACCGCATTCATCACCCCCTGGGGCACTTTCTGCTATAGACGGTTGGCTTTTGGTCTCACGAATGCGGGGGCTACTTATCAGAGAGCCATGATGGCCCTATTCCATGATATGATGCACAAGGAGATAGAGGTCTACGTGGATGACATTATTGTGAAATCGAAGGTAGAATCTGATCATATAACCCATCTCAAAAAGCTATTCGATCGGCTCAGAAAGTATAATTTAAAACTCAACCCGGCCAAGTGTGCTTTCGGAGTGCAGTCGGGTAAGCTCTTGGGATTCCTGGTTAGTGATCGGGGCATTGAGTTGGATCCAGCAAAGATCAAGGCCATTGTGGATATGTCGGCGCCTCACACAGAGAAGGAGATAAGAGAATTCCTCGGAAGGATAAACTTTATCAGCCGTTTTATATCTCACCTGACGACTACATGTGAGCCCATTTTCAAACTGTTAAGAAAGGGGGCTTCCCAAGAATGGAATGAGCAATGTCAGAAGGCTTTTCAGACCATTAAAAAGCAGCTGACAGAGGCACCAGTGCTGGTACCCCCGAAGGATGGGATCCCTCTGTTTATGTATATATCGGTCAATGCCATCGCGATGGGATGTATGCTGGGACAGAAAAACGAGGCAGGTAAAGAGCAGGCCATCTATTACCTCAGCAAAAGATTTAGCCAATGTGAACAAAATTATACTCCCATCGAAAAGACCTGTTGTGCTCTGGCCTGGGCTGCAGGGAGATTACAGCACTACCTCCATGGGCATACGACGTACCTGATATCAAGAATGGATCCCCTGAAATATATTTTTGAAAGACCCATGCTGAATTGTCGGTTGTCAAGATGGCAGTTAATCTTACAACAGTTCGACATGGTGTACGTGACTCAAAAGGCCATGAAAGGACAGGGAATTGCAGATCAATTGGCAGAAACCCCGTCAGGAGGGATGGAGCCGTTAGAAACCCCTCTGCCGGGCGAAGATATATTTTGGGTGTCACAATCAAAATGTGATGACGAGGGGCAGTTCTGGAAGCTGTATTTTGATGGTGCCATGAATGCCGAAGGGGCAGGAGCCGGAGCGGTCCTGGTCTCTATCACCGGAGAGCAATACCCCGTGATCACTAAACTGCATTTTAGCAATTCGAACAACACCGCTGAATACGAGGGATGTATCTTGGGACTCCGCTTGGCCCGCGACATGGGAGTGAAGAGACTAGCGGTGTTCGGGGATTCAGAATTGGTAATCAGACAGGCAATCGGGGTGTACAACACTAAGGAGCTTCGGTTACTTCCATACCATCGTTGTGTTACCCAGCTGATGCAAGAGTTCGAGGATATCGCTTTCCGCCATATTCCCCGGGGACGGAATGACTTTGCCTATGCCTTGGCAACTCTGGCTTCCTTAATCCACGTAATCAAGAGCAGGGACATTCCACAGATTGAGATAGCCGTACAGAATACCCCGGCATATGAGGAACATGTGGCAGTATTATCAGACGAGATGGTGTCGACAAGGCAGCCCTGGTATCACGACATAAGGGAATATCTGAGAGATAGATCCCTTCCCGACAAGGCGAGTCGAACTGAGAGGATGAGAATTCAAAAGATGGCGATGAAATTTTACCTGAGTGGGGATTCACTCTACAAAAGGGATGCTGGGTTGGGACTGTTGCAGTGCGTAGATGAAACGCAGGCCCAAAGGATTATGAGTGAAATACATGGTGGAGTGTGTGGGCCCCATATGAGTGGATCGATGTTGGCCAAAAAGATTTTGAGAACGGGGCATTATTGGTTAACGCTGAAAGCCGATTGCGATGATCATGTCAAACGGTGTTATCAATGCCAGGCGCACGGTAATGTGATCCATACGCCTCCCAATGAACTGCACTGTATGACCTCCCCGTAGCCATTTTCAATATGGGGAATGGATGTAATCGGACCAATAGAGCCCAAAGCAAGCAATGGGCACCGATTCATTTTCGTCATGATCGATTATTTCACCAAATGGGTAGAGACAGCTTCTTTCCCCAAAGTAACTCAGGAGGTCATCGTCGGTTTCATCAGGAATAATGTCATTTGTCGATACGGGCAACCTGAGGTTTTGATCTCCGACAATGCCAAGAATTTAAACAACGCCCTCATGAAGGGACTGTGTGACCAGTTTAAGATCAAGCACCTCAATTCCGTCATTTACCGTCCTAAGATGAATGGGGCAGTGGAGGCTGCAAATAAGAACATCAAGAAGATCATGGCAAAAATGTCTGCTAATCATCGAGGATGGCAGGATTTGTTACCCCTCACCCTGCTGGCATACCGAACATCAACGCGTACTTCTACAGGGGCAACCCCTTACGCTTTGGTGTATGGAGTGGAGGCCGTTCTGCCAATTGAGGTTGAAATGGCGTCCCTCAGAATAGTGATCGATGCTCAGATAAGCGAGGAGGATTGGATGCAAAGTCGATACGACCAATTGGCCTTAATTGATGAAAGAAGGGTGGCTGCTGTTTGGCACGGTCAGTTATATCAACAAAGGATCTCTCGATCATATGACAAAAGGATAAGACCTCGGAAGTTCAAAGAAAATGATTTGGTGCTGAAAAGAGTCATGCCTTGTCAAAATAAAGCCAAGGGGAAGTTCGCCCCAAACTGGGAAGGGCCGTTTGTGATTAGGAAAGTGTTATCCGGAGGTGCCCTCATATTGCAAGAAATGGATGGTGAGGTATTTCCACAACCCCTCAATTCTGACTCGGTGAAGCGGTTCTACGCTTGAATCATCAGTTTTCCTTTATTCCTTTGAGAGCGAACTACGTAGGACCTGATCTCCCAACTTGTGGGGGTACGTAGGCAGCCATCATGGCGCGGTCCGATCCCTAAAAAAAAAAAAAAAATCCTTTCCTTAACCAAAACCAATTTTCGATAGCCAGATAAAACCTTCCTACACCCTCAAAACCTTCCCGAAACCAGCTGCCTAACCAGCTTCATCCCAAAAGACATAACCCTGATCCAACCAAACAGTTATCCAAAATCCAAGACCCAAGTCGATGAAATCAACAGGGGTACGACAATATCTGTCAGATCTCCATCAAAACTTGAGAAGAGAAAAAAAAGCGAAATGTCAAAACCATGGTCAACTGGATAAAATGAGGATCCAATGAAAGGCAACGATGCGACAAAAAGGGAAAATGATTAAATTTAAATGCATGTCTTTATATATAAGTCATTTTATTACAAGATTTCTCTTTCAATAACCGATGAAACTAACATAGTCTATGCAGGAAATAAAATAATCTACGAATCTGAAACTAGCTGAAGCAGGATGGATAAGGTGGTGGATAGATCTGAAGTTTCAGCATCCCCTGCGATCTGCTGCCCCATCATATCAATACGATCCAATAAAGCGGTGGCTCGGCTGACAGTCCCAGAATGAGCATCTATAATTGCCCTGGTCCGAAGCACAATGGTCTCTCTGTCAGCAATGGCAGCGTCTCTAGCCCGAATGGCATCATCTCTCTCGACAAGAGCGGCATCCCTCTCGGCCTCAGCGGTAATCAGGGCCAGGCGGAGTCGGGTATCCTCAGTAATCCGACTTGGGGCAGAATCAGCTGAGATGGGGCGGTCTGTGGTATCCTCTGAGAAAATCACTCCAGAGTCATCAAAGGCCCCAGTCTGACTCAAACCGGCCAGATCCAAGTCTCCGCGCAACCACTGCACGTAAGCAAATGTCTGGAGGTGGCAACCCTCACTGTATTCGGCGGAGATCCTGCGAGACCAAAGGTCGTATACCCGCAATAGTTCCCTCTCTGTCTGGGATGATATAAGGAATCAGTAGGCGGCTACACCCGTGAAGGGGTGAAAATCCTGTGTCTGATCAAACTGCCCTGTAACAGCCAAGGGATGATAAATGGTCACGCCCCTCAAGCCAGCAATGGGAATGAAGTCCAGGTCAGGCACATGAGTCAAGAAGCTCATAAAGGAGCAATAACCCGAATAGACCAACAGATGAAAGGGATCCTCAATGACCGACAAAAATGATGTCCAGGAGGCCACATCAGTACAGCTCATGGGACGAAACTAAAACTGCGTGGTTATGTCGTGGCTGAAGCAAAACCCTTGGCGACGGAAGTGGCCGATGGGACTGAGGTGACTCATGAACCACACGTACAACAAAGTCGAGCTCCCTCTGAATACTCGGCCGCAACAATCCGCATGTCCAAATGATCGGGTCCTGCAGGCAAATACAAAACTGAGATGACACAGGCCATCAGAACGTCCACTCTCAAGGCACCCCAGCGCTCCTCGGACACGGAAAAATCACCGAAGAAAAGACGAAAACTGTCAGGTGAACCAAATCGGTCAATCAAGAACTGAAGGGGAACCATCTGGTCTGATGTGATCACCGGTAACAAGACAGCCCTCCGCAAACCGGTAAAGGTCAAGAACTGACGGCGCATGGAACCAGTCGTGACCCTGGCACAAGGACCGTCCAAAGGGAAGCCTGTGAAGCGAGCATACTCCTCGAGGGTGGGGGTCAGCTCTACCATCCATAATCTGAACACCTGACGGGCAAGGGTCCAATAGCTCAGAATACCATCCACAAAGCCCACTGGCACTTGAAAGGTTAATAAGGACCGAGAATGGCCCAAAAGGCCATCTGCGGTAGCCCTGTCAGCCGGCGACAAAGTATCCAGCCAACGGAGGAGACTGCCGCCCAACCCGGTGGGAGGAATGGAATCCAAACGTACCACGACACCTGTGGACGACATCTGTGAAAAATAGTATCAAAAGACTGTGCAGGGGTCATTTTCTATCCATAAATAAAAGCATGCATCGTACGAATAATAATAAGACAAATGAATTTCATGGACATAAAAGATAAAAAACTGTGCATAAATAAATAAATGAGTTCAGTACATAGTGCATAAAATGAAAAATAAATCCAAACAGGTGCAGGTACAAAAGCCCTATCCTATCCTGATCTAGATAAAATCAATCTCATCTATGAAAGCGGGATCCTCGAACTGATCCCCCGGAGTCGCCGAGGTCGAAGGCCCGAAGTTCATATCGGGGATGTACGGCTGCGCTGTGGCATCAGATGAGTTCGGGCCCGCATCATAACCCGCACCGTCAGGATCGTAGGCATAAGCATCCTCTGGAGTCCGGCCCAGCACCCGAAGATATAGAGATAGCTGGTCTACCTGACGGGTCAAGGTGGCGATCTGCTCGGCATGAGTGGGAGTCCGAACGCAGGCTGCCCAGTCAGTCATCATCACCTAGCTGGGGACCATATCCCCGAGGAAGAATGTGGCTCGGGTCTGAGGACCGATGGTACGGGGCACCCACCAAATACGGAAGGCGTCACTGGTACTGGGACCCGTCGAAAGCATCCGGCCGTCCTCCCCTGCAAGCATGATCTCTGAAGGCTGAGAATCCAGCGGCCAGGAAGTAGTGAAAGGAAGGGAGTGCGGGATGCAGATCTCTCTAGTAACGCATCTGAAGGCGCGCTCTCCCAGGTACATCACCCATCCTCCAACACTCTGCAAAGTGAGGCGACGGGTGGAAAGTGCAAACTCCGGGCCGGTAGGATGCCCATCTATAAACCCCACATCCAGATGCTCAGAAAGATAAGGCCTCCAGACGACCCCTGCAGCCGTGATCAGCTCCAGCTGGATGCGGCAGTGTGCAAAGCTGCCAGATACCGGGACCTCCTCCAGGGTGCTATGATGCCATCGCCGACCCCGGGGATAGGTGTCCAAGCCAAGAGTGGTGACAGGCCTCAGACATGGGAGACGCTCGTAGACCCAGAACTGCGAACAGAAAAAGTGAAAAGCATGAGTAACCTATAAATGCAGAAAAGGGAAATAAATGAAGGAAAGTCCAATAAGAAGAGGGAAAGAGAAACCTCACCAGCAGGAAGTGATAAAATCCGAGCCAAGCATCTGTCTGGCCCTCCGAGCGTAGACGCATACCGTGGAGGAAATAGGCAAAGGTGAATGACCCCCAGTCATAGTCACTAATGCGGTCCACGTCTCTGACCGCTCCTACGACGCTGAAATGAATGGTGGAGGAGTTGTTCACTAGGAAACAACCCCTCATGATGGTCAGGAACAGGCGTCGTAGCAGAATGTCCCGAGTACCCTGATCCGCTGGAATGGGCAGCGCGTAGAGACCCCCGACAGCGTCAACAGCCAAGGCACCGGACCGAATACTACGGGCCTTAAAGACCCGGTCCTCAGCAGCGAAGCCCAATAAAGCCCGGACCTCCGCAGGAGTGATGTCGAGATCTAGAGGAACGCAGGACCCGGTAAACTCTATGCCCGTAATATACCTCCAGTCCCAGGGGGTCAACACAACCTCACAGTCCAGAAGGTGAAGGGACTGGGTCTGGTGAAACCATCTCTCGGACAAAGCCCGCATATAACCCCAGGGGCACTGACGGGGGATGATAGTGAAAAAGTGTCGGAAGCCCCAAGAATCCACCACCGCCCGGTAGTCGCTGTGCAAAGCCGTGTAAAGGGAGTAGATGTTGAACCAGTTGCCCCTCGGCTGAGTAAACTCGGGTACCTGGGGCAATCACCAATGGGTCAGTCCGGATAAAAGGAGAATTGAGAAATTGAGAATAAAATCAGAATAGAACTGAATATACCTCGTTAGCCACGAGAGATGCTGAGGGGTGACGACTGAGATCCCGACCCAAAAGATCGGGTATCTGCACAAGGGCGCCAGAAGAAGCCTGATGAGTAGATGGAGCCGGTGTGCTGGAGGATGGCCCCTCTGCCGCAACCTCCGGAGGGACAGCCTCCTCAACGTCCGGATGATCGGGACGGATGACAGCCTCCGCCAAGCGACGAGCCTGACGGGTCCGAGGAAGAACAGGGGCAGGTGCAGCCCTACGACGACGAACACCCGAGGTCCGTGACGCAGAAGAGCTACTGGGAGCGTCGGGATCCATAGCTGGAATAGAACAGGCGAGGAGAAGGTAAGTTCCCTTTTGAATTATGTCGCGAATATTCTAAATTCCTACCCTCATCATATAATTAATGCAGCATGATGCACGTTTATTACAAAAAAAAAAAATTGGCAGAGTTCCGTTTGTAAAATGGACATCCCAGGCATAAGCCAAACATGTTTTCAATCAATCCAAGCCTCAAACAGATCAAAATTGCATTCATATGTGTAATGACAGCATGTAAAGTACCATAATGCATGATTTTCTTGCAGAAAAAGAATAACAGTATGTGGGACCGCATCATGAGCATAAAATAGGACTCACACAGTTGATACATAGCATGTATATATGATAATACATAGCATAGCATTGTAAAGCATATATTTTTATCTCTAAACATGCAAATAGCCAAATGTATAGCAAAACATTAACGAAATTGAAAAGTGAACGGTCAAAGTGTTACCTGTTGCGCGTAGATCAATCCTACCGGAGCGGTTTTTGCAGGAAGATTGGAAAAATCGGCAAAAGGGCGTTAAAAAGTCTGAAAAATCGCGTGGGGCACGAATGAAAGTGACAGATCTGGGAGGCGGTTGGCCGCCAATATGCCCGATCCTAGCCGTAGATCAATCTGCGGCTGGCCGCAGATCCATCTGCGGCTGGGCCCAGTGCTCCCCCATTGGTCCATTGCAAGCTTAATCGATTCTAAAGCCTATTGGACTCATAGTGTGATAATAAAATACGAGATTTTGATGAATTAGGTGTCGAACACGGCTTCTCGATTCAACCAAGTGACCGGATACAAGGCCCGGCAATCGAAGACAACCAACCGGCGACGATAACCGGGGGTTACGAGATGGGTGACCGGCGACGATACCCGGCCCCGACAAGACAATCGACCAGCGACGATAACCGGCGATTACGAGATGGATGTCCGGCGACGAAAACCAGCTCCGACAAGATAACCAACCGGCGACGATAACCGGGGGTTACGAGATGGGTGACCGGCGACGATACCCGGCCCCGACAAGACAATCGACCGGCGACGATAACCGGCGATTACGAGATGGATGTCCGGCGACGAAAACCGGCTCCGACAAGATAACCAACCGGCGACGATAACCGGGGGTTACGAGATGGGTGACCGGCGACGATACCCGGCCCCAACGAGACAATCAACCGGCGACGATAACCGGCGATTACGAGAAGGATGTCCGGCGACGAAAACCGGCTCCGACGAGATAACCAACCGGTGACGATAACCGGGGGTTACGAGATGGGTGACCGGCGACGATACCCGGCCCCGACGAGACAATCGACCGGCGACGATAACCGGCGATTACGAGATGGATGTCCGGCGACGAAAACCGGCTCCGACAAGATAACCAACCGGCGACAATAACCGGGGGGTACGAGATGGGTGACCGGCAACGATACCCGGCCCCGACGAGACGATCATTAGCCTCGACACCCTTTTTCTGAATGTTTTGCATCAATTGCATCTTGCGTTGCATCATAAATCATGTGTGTTGCATCACGTATGCATTGTCATCCTTGTGCACTGTCATTCATGCATCGAGTGTCTATTCTTTATCCTGTTCATTTCATTAAGCATTGCATGAACATGATAAAGAGGGGCAGCTGTAGACACCCAAATTTTGCGTTCCCTATACTAACCATGACAAGAGGGCAAAATCGTCAATTGAACCGGCTTGCGGGAGCAAAGGAATGGGCACCAATGCGAACGCCCAACACCATCGCAATGTTTGGCGACCAAAGCTAACGTGACAATAAGGCCATCCGAAACGGGCATCCCCGAATGAGGTGGCACGTCTTCCAGAAATTCCTGGACTGCGGAATAAGAGCCTGTCAGCGAAAACCGACGTTACGGCACGAAAATCGAGACGTGGCACGAAAAACGAGAAAGTCAAACCGTCCAGCCGCGGATTGATCTGCGGCCAAATAGTGCGCCTTTTGAAAACACGGAACTCGAAACACGGAACTCGAAATCGGGGTGAGTGGAAGGCAGGCGGCCAGCCAGCCGCTGATTGATCTGCGGCCAGCCTATTTCAACTCAGCTTCGTGCAGCATACAGGGAGTTCAGCAAATTGGAAAGAATTGGAAAGAAGAAGGAGAATTCAGCAGCAAAGAGAGCACGGAAATTGAGAGGAAAAAGAGAGAAATTTTGCATTCAAATAGGAAGAAAAGAGAGAAAAAAGAGAGGAATTTTATTCTTTTGATTTTGATTGTATCAAATACACTCCTTATCCTATTCAAATACACAAGTTCATATCCATTTGAGATCAATTGCAAGGTGAAAATTTCTATTTGTTCTAGCAATTCATATCATATTGATTGGGTAAATTAGATGTGACTTTCATGTATTTTGTTGAACAATCATGGATTAGGGATTATTAGTGAGGGTTCCATCGGAACAAAATTCTTCCTAATAACCCGAGGATATCCAAGTGGTGAAATTTCTAGCTTGTTTGTGATGATTTATTGGGTGTAATTTATTTAGATTATCATTTTCGGATATCATGGTGTATTAGGCAAATCCGTGTTGGTTAGTTTTGTAGTATTCATTTTGTGGGTATGTAGCAATATCGGGTGTGAGCCTAGGAATGCGACCCCGTGGTCCAAATCCGATGATGGACGTTTTGATGTATGTAATAGATTCAAGGTGCTCGTTTTTGTAACATGTAACCGCCGGGCCTTAAAACGATGCCAAGGCGAGAATCGGGTTTAAGGCCCCGTAGTAGTGAAATATGTGATTGTTGGCGTTCGGGGATGTTTTGATGGCTTACATGCCCATGAATAGCCCCGACGCGTGTTTATGCTTGATTAGATTTTGTGATACAAAAAATGATTTCAAGGATTAAACAATGAAGGATTTTTTATTAAAATCAAACAAGCTAGGTTATTAGGATCACGAGGTTAAAAATCGGAAGTGTTAATAAATGTCGATTTCTACTAAACGAGAAGGCCAAAGGGAATCATTTTCAACCATCACCAAAAAATGGCTTTTATGAATGAACGAAATGTTTTATTAGACCTTTGTGCATAGGGTTAAAGATATCCTAGAAATTGCCCATCATTTTATGAAAACAATGTATAGATTTCGATTCCTATTTTGACAAAGGTTTAAAAGATTCTTGTTTTGCCAAAACAAACGCCTAATAAAAATCTCATAGCTTTTGACAAATAAAATCCAACCCTTCGCACGAACAAAGGAGCTCTCTCGTATTAACAGAAGCGACATTCTAAAACATTCCCGAAATAAAACACGATTTTTTATAAAAGCCAAATGTTTCAACTCACCACAACATTCATATAGGTACACACACACACGCTCGCATACACACACATTTCATGAATTAAGGGATAGGACAGCATCAAGATTGCGGTAACCGTGTTTCACGGAAGTCGGGGGGTGCCTAACACCTTCCCCTCGCTTAAGCAAGCCCCCGAACTCTATGAATCTCGATTCGCAGACCAATTAATTCGGAGTCATATATGAGCCAGCGATTTATAAAAAACGAAAATTCGGATGAGTTGGTACATCCATTTCAAATATACCAATTGGCGACTCTGATTAATTGGCTCATCATAAAAAACGATCTTTCAAAACCCCGTCGACATTAATGCCAACCTTTTCCAAAAATCATTTAATCAAAAGGCTAAAATTGGAAAAGACAAAAAAGACACACGAAGAAAAAACCCGGCGTCGACAACTAAGAGTGGGGGAATTTGATGAGTGCATAATGTTCTATGAGTTTGATTCCTTTATGTTTAGATTTATTACATGTTTTATATGTATATGGAATTATTAAGGTGTTTATTGATTACAGAAGGAATTGGTGCTTAAAAAAGGAATTGGAGCTAAACATAGGGAAAAGAAGAAAATTTCGGGGAAGCATGAGCTCGATATCCAATAACAATCAATCGACTCAAGGATACATGATCTTAGCTTGAAACTTGAATTTTATTGTAGATCTCGTCGAGAGCTTCGATTTGATAGGTGGTACATCCCGTAACGCTTCCCGGATCAAAAGTTATGACATTTTTACCAACGGATGTTGAACTTCAAAGTTTGGAGTTGCCGTTTACATAATAGCCACTTTAAGCCCAATTTCGACCTTGATCCAGCTAGAATCTCTCAATGCTTAAAGAATGAAAGTTGTAGATCTATTCTTTGCTTTTCGGAACATCTTGAATCGTCCTAATCGGAGTTCATATGAAAACGTTACGGTCATTTTACCAAAGGACGTTGCAGTAGAAAATTGATCGACGCGGGGCGCGTCCAAATTGGCCTAGGAGAAGTGTTGGGCGCACCGGACGTCGGGGAGAGAGCTAATTTGAGTGTCATGATGTCCAAGTTGAGTTGTAATAGGATTTTGGATGCTTAATGTATTAGAATATTATCTTAGGACTATAAATACATGTTTTTAGTCAAATATTAGGATCATCTACATCATTATCTACATTGAAATTCGAACCCTAGTTTTACAAGATTGAAAGCATGTCGAGCTAAATTCTCTATTTCAGTTCTAAGGGATGTTGAACTTTCTTTATTAATTAATGGTTTGATCAAGTTTACTTTATTTATTCCTTCTTGCATGAAATTTACTCTGATAATTCGTTTTAATTGATTGTATGTTATTCTATCTGATTGATTTGATATGGCTAGTTAAATTAATCTGATTGATATCATCTACTAGATGAAGATATAGTGTTAAGCAAACGATAATATATCTGATCATAAGTAGCAATTAGTGATATATGATTGTGGACAAGCTTTTGAGTATTACTAAGATTATCAGAAGGCAAGTTAAATAATTCCTGATTGTATGATTGTTGCTTGAAATAACCTAATTCTCTAATTTTTAATGTTGTTGTTATATTAAATCTAGACTGATAGTTCTAGGTTGTATGATAATTAGGATCTCTTGGGGCGATTGTCACATTAGATTTAAAACTTAAGAAGAATTTCAGATAATTAGCGATTGCGGTTATCTAGGTTTATTAATTTAATTGAAGGATAAATATTGTACAACTCGATTACTCCAAAGATTGTAAAAAGGCGATACTGAACTAAAGAATTGAAGTATTTTAGTCATTGTTTATTCTTATTAATTTGCTTTTATTAGTTTAGTTAATCAATTCAAAACCCCCATCTTCATTAGAAAACACTAGGATAAATATTGAACAATTTACTCTCTGTGGGACCGATCCTTACTTATTGCTATACTCATTCTTGTGTTAGTAGCGTAGAAGTAAGGTATTAATTTTGGAGTGTTAACGACAGCTCCCACCTATTAATCGTATACGTAACTGATTTTCAGAAGAATTCTTGTGTTATTCAATTCTATGAATATTATTGCTTAAACTCTAACGTTGGTAATCATATATTTGGATAATTCCTATACTCATTGCGAACTCTAAAATATTGAAGAGAACATTTATGCCATTTGAATCGGCTAGACTAATGGAGTTGAAAATTATCCAAACCTTTTAGCTGGTGCGGACTTCCTTTATAATCTGCTGAGATGAACAACCCTTATAATAGGGGAAATATTTAAACGTCAGGGAACCAACACGCGCGTGAATAATCGAAAGTAAGGTTTATACATAATACCAGGGTATTTTAAGCTGATCACCTATTGTACTTGTTTTTAGGTTATCAGGTGAATTTCTAGTAATTCTAGTAGAGGTTCATAGCTATGGTGGCTACTTAGCGTTGAACATTTCTTTCATTCAGAAAACGTGAATCCCTTCGAATTCTACAGAAATCCTTCAGTCCTTAGTGACTTATATTTCTATACTGTGTAAGATTTGAAGTAAGATCATTGAATTTAAAATCTCGTTCGCAACTATTCCTTGTTAAGTAAGAACTCTACCCTTGTTATCCACTTTTTATGATATATACTTGCTGAGTAAATTTGTTGCTCACTATTGCTTCCCTAACATTTCAGTTAAGACTGAACATGGCAGTGGCTCGGGGAAGGATAAGGGCAAGGTAAAGGTTGTGGAATAATCCATTCTGTAATGATTAAAATGTTGTTTTTGTTATGTATTAAGAATTAGACTGTTATGCAATGTGTAATGGTTTCGAAACTTGGGACAGGAATGTTTATGTTTGATAAGTGCATAATTTTCATATATAATGATTCTTTTATCTTTAGTTTATCGCAAGTTTTATTATGTATATGCACTTATTATGGTGTTTATTGATTTCAGGAGAATTCGGAGTCAACGGTGGAGAAAGATGGAAAACTAGAGCTAAAACATGAAAAAGTCAAAAAATCCGAAAACTGGCATCTTCACCCCAAAATTTGGGAGCTGTTGTTTAACACTCCTAAATTAATACCTTACTAGCATTCCACAAACTTTAGTATAATGACAAACAAAGGTCGATCCTACAGTGAAGTGAATTAATCTTCTATTTATTCTAATATTTCTATTAATGGGAGGTTTTGAAATTTATTCAACGAATTTAACGAGAGTAATTAAGAACAATTAATGAATAAAAATACTTCAGTTCATAAGTTCAGTATCACCTCTTTATAATAATGGATTGATCAAGTTAAACCCTATTTATCCTTCAATGAAATTAATAGTCCTAGATAACCACAATTGATAATTACCCGAAATTCTCCTTAATTTTAAATCTAAAGAAACAATCGCCGCAATAGACCCTATCTATCATACAACCTAGAACTATCAGTCTAGATTTAAATAATAGAAGCATTAAGATTTAGAGAATTATACTATTCCAAGTAACAATCACACAATCAAGGATTATTTAACTTGCCTTCAGATAATCTTAATAATACTCAAAAGCTTGTCCACAATCAGGTATTATCAATTGCTACTTATGACCAGATACAATATCGTTTGCTTAATACTATATCTTAATCTAGCAGATGATATTAATCAAATTAATTCAATTGGCCAAATCAAATTAAAAGATCAAATAACATTTAATCAATTAAAATAGATTACCAGAATAAATCTCATGTAAGAAGGAATAAATAAAATAAATTCAATCAAACCATTAATTATATCAAAGGTTCAACATCCCTTAGAAAAGAAATAGAGAGCTTAGCCTGACATGCCTTCAATCTTCTCCAATTAGGGTTACAATTGTAGTTGCCAAGATGTTCTCAAATCTAACTAAACGCATCTATTTATACTCCTAAGATAATACATCTATTTCTACTCCTAAGATAATATCCTAAGCTTAATAGAAATAACAATCCAAAACTAATTAGAATTCTTAGAAATTTGCGCCTCAAAAATAAACTTTTATTTCTTTTCCTGCTATCTTCGTCGGGGCGAAGATTTTTGTTCTTGGAAGCTGGTCGGGGTGAGAAACAACAGAGAGGTCCGGGTCGGGGCGGTTTTCAGAAAGCGCTGGGGCGAAGAACAACAGAGAGGTCCTCGCCGGGGCCAAGATTTTTCAGGCAAAAAGTCTCGTCGGGGCGAAGATGCCAATGTTACATCAATATAAATATTCTTTTAAGATTTCCGCTGTAAGATGTATGTATTTTGGATGTGTAAGTTTAGTACGTGAAGCACCAAATTTGAGGTATAGGTACCTAAAATTTGGGGCGTCACAGGTTGGTATCAAAGCTATAGGTTATAAACCTCAGGAGAGGGAACCCTTAAGGCTATAACCTTAGTTAAAGATAGAGCGAGTAGAAGGAAATGAGACTCATGTGGAGTTTGTAAGATGCTTCTAGTATAGAGGACCAGTAGGGTTGTAGAAGTTTATTTTCATTCTAACCAATGAATTTATATCTTATCGTAAGGGTACTAATAGCATTGTTGTTTTGTGGTTGTGGTTGTAGGAATGACAGAAGTAGGCGAACCAAGCAGGATCATGGAGGAGGAACCACGTGACATACATGTGGTATCCGAGACACTCCAGTTAGTAGAACCTATATCGGTTGTTGTTCCAGCCGAGGAGGAGCATAAGTCAGAGTCAGAACCAGAAGAAGATCTAGAAGAAGATCCGGAAGAGGACCCCATAAGTAGTGAACCCCTAGATGAACTAGAGGAGTTGCACCATGTTGATACCGTATTGGAAGAAGATTTGTTAGAAGAGTATGTCGATCGTATTCTTGAACAAGGAGATTAAATTCAGGAATTAGAGCAGGAGGTTCGGGAACGAAAGGAAGCCTCTGTCCAGCTAGGAGACCTTATACACCATATCTTGGTGAGGAATGTGGAACTGGTTAGTAGGTTGGAACAGTCAGAACAGCGGGCGAAAAGTCTGCGGATGGAGAAGGAGGCTCTACGAGCCCAACTGGAGGAAGAAGTAGTCGATCGAATCCGGATAGAAGAGCAATGGGATGATGCCATAGGACTCGTAGGTGATTTAGAATGTGAGGTAAGGAGTAAAAGGAGAAAGATGAACAAAATGGGATACGCCTTCCGAACTGCAATGGAAAGGTGGATGGATGGTGTATATCACTATCCGGTAGAGCAAGGACAGACTCGATATACATTGAGTCGGGATTTGATGATTTACATGGGACAGTTAGAGTATGAAAGCGTCGTGGAGCGCAAAATGCTCAGGTAGATTGTTAGCTTGAGTGTCTTATAAGTTGTAAATCCCAGCCTTTTATACTACGATTGAGATAGTAATTTAGACCCCCCAACTCTTGTAGAGGGATGGTAGGTTAGAAATCCCCATCTTTTATCATAGTAGGGGATAAGTAGTGGCGTTTATAGCGGTATGCTATAAGGAAATCATGTGTGATGTAATGATTAATGGCATATGAATATAAACATCCTTATTTATATGTTATTAACCTTTGTACCCGAAATATATGTACATATGCATAATTACTTAAGCACTGATACGTGTGGATAGTAAGGAGATAGTATTAAAAAATTTCGTTCCATATCAGAAAATGTCGCCAAGATGAAGGATGCCAGTATAACCAACCCCAGAAGAATCGGTCAACAATGAAAGGGAATGAGCGGACCCTATGCAAAGGCTGGTGGATCTGCTAGAGACATCCCTGCAAGGAAGAAACATCGGGCCTGTAAACCCCAACCCCCCAACGATACCAATAACGAGTTTTAAAGACTTCAAGAGCGTAGGACCCCCAGAATTTAGGGGCACAACCAATCCAATTGAGGCCCAGTCGTGGGTCAAGGAAATAGAAAAGGCTTTTATCATCGTACGGGTGGGAGAGGATCAAAAGATAACATTCGCCACCTATATGATAAGGGGTGAAGCTAATTACTGGTGGGAAGCAAACCAGCAACGGGCCGGAGAAGGAATTATACCATGGAATAGATTAAAAGAGCTGTTCTTCGAAAATTATTTTCCGAAGAGCATGCAAAATAGGATGGAAGTAAATTTCTTGGAACTGAAGCAGGGAGAGATAACTGTGACGCAGTATGCGGCAAGGTTTAACGAACTCATGCGATTCGCTCCACATTAGGTGGACACGGAGGAATGAAAGGCTCGACGATTTGAACAAGGACTGAAGTCGTGGTTGTTCAGTAAAGTATTTGTTCTTCAAATTGAATCGTTTGGTACCTTATTGGAAAAGGCCATTATCGCTGAAGGAGGAAGCGAGGCCCTAAGTCAGTATAATAAAGAAAGGAAGAACAAGAAGATTGGAAGAGAGAATCGAGGAGGAAGTAGCAGTGAAGGGAGTAATCTAGGAAAGAGAAAATGGGAAAGAGGTAACAACAGTAACGCCAATACCAGCCAAATAGGAGGTAAATCAGAGGAAATTAAGAATAAAGGTCGAGCATGTATAAAGTATGGAAAGAACCATCTGGGAGAGTGCTGGAAGGGGCGAAAAATTGTTTATAACTACGAACAAGAAGGTCACATAGCGCCTAATTACCCAAACCCTAAGAAAGTTCGAGGATGCTTCGCTTGTGGAGCGACAGGGCACCAGATCAAAGACTGCCCGAACAGAGGAAACACTAGAGGGAGTGGCACCGAGGGAGGAAGCAGCAAATTGCTGATTGGCGGACCTACTCAACCGAGTCGTCCAACCTCCAGAACATTCAATATGACCATCCAGGATGTGGTGGTATCCAAGGATGTGGTGTCAGGTATTATCCCAATCAATAATGTAGATGCTTATGTATTATTCGATTTGGGTGCTACCTGTTCTTTTGTGTCCGAAGAATGTGCTAAGCGGCTAGGATTACCCTAGGAGCAGTTAGAAAATCCATTGAACATAGAAGTTGCGAATAAGGAAGTAATCCCAGTAGAGGTTATATATCATAATTGTTGTGTTGAGATTAGGGGATATAAGTTAAACATAGATCTAATCCTAATTAGATTGGGAGAATTTGACATAATTTTAGGAATGGATTGGCTGCATAGCCATGGGGCTATAATTGACTGCCAAAAGAAAAGTGTGAGCCTCCAAACCCCGAAGCGGGCTAAGGTAGTATTTTATGGTAGCACATTACCCAGACAATCTTGTTGTCTGACAGTAATGCAGGCCAAGAAACTGTTGAAGAAAGGATGTATAGGTTATTTAGCCTATCTCGTTGATATAAAGAAAGAGGGGGTAGAACTGGAAAATATACCAATTGTGAGAGACTTCCAAGACGTATTTCCAGATGATTTACCCGGTCTTCCACCAGATAGGGAGATTGAATTTGTGATTGACTTAGTGTCAGGAACTGCACCGATATTGAAAGTCCCATATCGTATGGCACCAATAGAAATGAAGGAGCTGATGATAGAACTGCAAGAGTTACTAGATAAGGGTTACATTCGACCAAGTGTGTCTCCGTGGGGAGCACCAGTTTTGTTCGTTAAAAAGAAGGATGGATCCATGCAACTTTTTATTGACTATCGAGAGTTGAACAAAGTAACAATTAAGAATAGATATCCCTTCCCGAGAATCGACGATTTCTTCGACCAACTGAAGGGAGCCAAGTGTTTTTCAAAAATAGACTTAAGAAGGGGTACCATCAGTTGAAGGTACGAGAGGAAGATATACAGAAGACAACGTTCAGGACCCGATATGGACATTACGAATTCTTGGTGATGTCCTTCGGATTGACGAATGCACCAGTAGCGTTTATAGACTTGATGAATCGAGTCTTCAAGCCATATCTAGACAAGTTTGTGGTAGTTTTCATCGATGATATCTTGATTTATTCAAGGACCAAAGAAGAGCATGTTAAACATCTGAGGATAGTAATGGACAGTTTCTAAGACATGTGATAGATAAAGATGGAGTCTCGGTAGACCCGGTAAAGGTGGAGGCGATGATTAATTGGGAGCAACCAAAGACACCATCTGAAGTGCGAAGTTTCTTAGGATTAGCTAGATATTATCGGAGGTTTATTCAAAACTTTTATAAGATAGCAACCCCATTGACCAATTTAACGAGGAAGGCAGTAAAGTTTGTTTGGACGGAGAAGTGTGAATAGAGCTTTAAGGAATTAAAGAAGAGGTTAAACGAGATGCCTGTATTATCATTATCGGATGGTATGGGAGGCTTTGTGGTGTATAGTGATACATCGCACAAAGGTCTTGGTTGTGTGCTAATGCAGCATGGCAAGGTCATTGTGTATGCTTCGCGGTAGTTGAAGGATTACGAGAAACGATACCCTACTCATAACTTAGAATTAGCCGCAGTAGTGTTTGCATTAAAAATTTAGAGGCACTATCTTTATGGGGAGAAATGTGAGATATATACAGACCATAAGAGTCTACAATATATCTTCACACAAAGGAAGTTAAACATGAGACAAAAGAGGTGGTTGGAATTAATCAAGGATTATGATTGCGAGATTCTTTATCACCCGGGAAAGGTACACGTAGTAGCTGATGCGTTGAGCAGGAAGGGAAAAGAAAAATTGACCATGTTGACGACCTAGGAGGAGCTGATAAGAGAAATGGAGAAACTGGAAATCGAGGTAAAAGGACCCGAAGAATCGAATGAGAAGCTATTAGTAATAAGAGCTCATCCAACCTTGTTGGATAGAGTGAAGGAAGCACAGGAGAAGGATCAAGGAGGTGAAGAGATAAAGAAAAAGATATCAGTAGGTGAGGGAGGAAAGTTCAAAATAGATAAAGATGGAGTCTTAAGATTTGAAGAACGAGTGTGGGTACCGGCGATGCCTGAGTTAAGAGAAGAAATCTTACAAGAAGCACATAGTGCGGTTTATTCCATACACCTTCGAAGTACGAAAATGTACCGTGATCTTCGATAACATTTTTGGTGACCCAATATGAAGTGGGAGATTGCGGAGTATGTTAGTAGATGTCTCACTTGTCAGCGGGTGAAGGCAGAGCATCAAAGGCCGAGTGGCCTACTTCAACCACTAGAAATACCAGAGTGGAAATGAGAACACATTACGATGGACTCCGTAGTGGGACTCCTAATCACTCAAAAGGGTCATAACACTATTTGGGTTATTGTGGATCGATTGACAAAATCGGCCCACTTTCTACCAATAAAGATCCGATTCAATCTAGATCAGCTCGCGAAGTTGTACGTGAAAGAAATTGTTTCACGGCACGGAGTTCCCATGTCAATTATCTCAGACCGAGACCCACATTTTACATCGAACTTTTGGAGAAGCCTGCAAGAGATAATGGGAACGCAGTTGAGATTAAGTACTACTTACCATCCTCAAACTGACGGACAAAGTGAGCGAACTATCCAGACATTAGAAGATATGCTTAGAACTTGTGTGATGGATTTCAAAGGAAATTGGGACGACCATTTACATTTGGTAGAATTTGCGTATAACAATAGTTACCATGCAAGTATCGGTATGCCGTCGTATGAAGCTCTCTACAGAAGGAAGTGCAGAACACCGCTGTGTTGGGATAAGGTCGGAGAGCGAAGACTTTTGGGGCCAAAATTGGTCCAGCAAACAGCAGATGTCATAAACACAATAATGGCCAGGCTGGTAGCAGCTCAAGACTGACAGAAGAAGTATGCAGACTTACATCGTCAAGATCAAGAATTCGACGTAGGCAGTTTGGTGTTTCTAAAAGTATCTCCCTAGAAAGGGAAGATAAGGTTTGGAAAGAAGGCTAAACTAAGCCCGAGATTCATAGGACCATTTAAAGTGCTCAGATGGATAGGCGAAGTTGCATATAAGGTAGCTCTACCTCCCGAACTAGAATATATTCATAATGTATTTCACATCTCGGTGTTGAGACCTTATAAGTCCAATTACAAACACGTGATATCCTACGAACCTATTCAAATTGAGAAAGATCTAACTTACAAGGAAATCCTTATGCAGATAATGGATAGAAAGGAACATGCATTAAGGAATAAGGTTATACCTTCTGTGAAAGTAGTTTGGCGAAACCACAACACCGAGGAGGCTACATGGGAGTTAGAAGATAAGATGAGGAAGGATTACCCCCATCTATTTGCTTAACCTTGTGGCGATTCTGGGGACGAAATCCTTATAAGGGGGGATGTAATATCCAGAATTTTAGGAATTTTTATTAATAAAATGAGGAATATTTTCTTTATGTGATTATGTGCAGATATGTGTATTATGAAGAAGAGCATTGCGGATACTTATAATATGTGACAAGCTTAAGTTATGAATTAACTAAGCTTGGTAGAATGAGCCATGTGTGGCATAATGATTCTTGGTGAATCAATTGAATGTTATGAAAAAGGTTAATTGATTATTAAATGTAATTTCTTTAACTATGTATTTAATATCATAAGTAGTAGCCATGACAGGAGCCCAAATAATTGTGGGATACCGAGTGGACTGATTAGAGCATATACCAGCCCAATTGAATGCACCAATTGTTTATACCCCAGCCCAACAAATCTTAGATCTATATCTGTAACCTTAAAATTGACCAAACTGGGTCAGTAAGCCCAAGGTGGGTTGGCCCTAATAAATTACGGATGTAGAGGAATAAGGCACGTTAATGTGTAATCCCCAAATTCTAGCCTCGTTAGTACAAGCAGTCGCACTAGGCCAATGATCTATCTCCCTACTTTGCTTGATAAAGGGTTAATCAGCTGATTACTGTGGGTATGGCTGGAGGGTGAGTTGGTGAGCTTTTCATCTAATCACTCTTAACCAGCGGGTACTGTTATTGTATGTAGGTCCTACGATTTGGGTAATGACCAATGATTGGACAAAGATTTCTCTATAAATAGAGACCCCAGTCACCTTTCAGAGCTTGCTACTCTGTTCATTACCGATATAGAGAGAGATGTTGTAAGTTTGAGAGATATCGAAGCTGCTAAGGAGAATTCTTACAAACCGGCGAGGCGGAGTCTAGGAGAGGGTGAACTGCGAAGGCTTGAAGGTATGATCATGTTACCTTAAGTATCGTTCTGTTGATTTAGCTGTTTTGGATTGAGTATTTGTATATGTATAAGTGGGTATAATATGTTATAATGTCAGAATAGTGTTAACTCTGTGGTCATAAAGTGGTAATGCAGAAACTGCATGCTTAACTGGTTATAATAGCGACCTTAACCATTTTAGCCAGATAATGCCTAGAGTCTGAGTACAGTCTGAATGAGTCTAAGACTTTGTGTTACTGCCTGTACAAACCATAGAGGATGATAGTTGGACTTATGACCAATCACTAATAAAGCCAAAGAAGAATGTATTTGAGTATTCACAACGACTTTGCTAATAAACCAGTCCCAGACATCTGTTAGTATGACAATGGAGTGTTACCAGTAACTAATGTTACACCAAACTCCAAACCATTAGTTCTGCAACAGACCTGAGTCGATGTCCATACCAAGGCCTAAAGTGTTTCTCTTGACTGATTTATGTACCTTAACTAACAAACCAAGTCAGACTCAGTCCATGTTTTGAACTTGTTCGAATGAAAGAACATAACCTTAAATCAATTAGCCAAAGACTTCTCTTTGAGCTAAAATGTCAAAGTGTGCCTTAGCCAGCAAATCGTAGAGTGACTTCACTCCGATCGTAGAGCTCACCTATTAATCTTAGAGCAAACCAGTCAAGCATTGTACAAGTCGTAAAGTGAACCCTACGATCGTAGACCAACTTCGCTCGATCGTAGAACTCACTCCCATACCAAAGCTTTGTAGTGGACTTAGTTGTTATAAATCGTAGAATGAACCCTACGATCGTAGAGTGAATTCACTCCGATCGTAGAGTTCACTTACTAATCACATAGTAGTTTAGTCGAGTCATACAGAAACTGTAGAGTGAACCCTACGATCGTAGAGTACCTCTACCCGATCGTAGAGCTTCACTAGTCAATCGTAGAGTAGGTCAGGCCAGCCTTAGACCTAATCGTAGAGTAAACCCTGCGATTAGAGGGCAACTCTACCTGATCGTAGAGCTTCCACAGTGATCGTAGAGTCACTGCAATACACACTGAGCCAAGTCAACTGATCATAATATAGCTTCACCATATCACAGCTAGACCTATGATTCCACTGGTCATGGAAGTGACCTAATAATCGTAGAGTGATCGTAATAGATCGTAGAGTGTGAAAGTGGATCGAAGAACAAACTGCATGTGTCACGTTTGGTCCATTAAGACAGTTATTTGATGTTTAACCGTGAATAATCATAAGAATAACTTATAATCACTGTAGGGTACTTGAAGAGCAGAAATTAGTGTTAAATAGTAGCAGTAATCTAGGCAAGTTCTATCTTACTCAACGTTTACATTGAGCAAGTTCCCTCACTTTAAGCATGCTAGATTAACTGTTGTATCATTGTATATTCCTTTGCAAGTTCTTTAACTTACACCCCTTTGTATACTGTGTGCAAGTTTTCTTATGTTATGCAAGTCCCCACCTAATGTTGATAACGTAAAATCATAGTGTACAAATTTTTGTACGTCGTTGCAGACTTCTGATTAATGCTTTACAATCATATTAAACAAGATTTCCTTAAATCCATATGACTTGAATGTTGTGCATTTCTTTGTGAAAAAGCCAAAGTACACAACTTGTATTCCTATTAATCGTATACGTAACTAATTTTCAGAAGAATATTCAATTCTATGAAGATTATTGCTTAAACTCTAAAGTTGGTATTCATATATTTGGATAATTCTTGTACTCGTTGCGAACTCTAAAATATTGAAGAGAACATCTATGCCACTTGAATCGGCTAGACTAATGTAGTTGAAAATAGTCCAAACCTTTTAACTGGTGCGGACTTCCTTTATAATCTATTGAGATGAACAACCCTCGTAGTAGGGGAAATATTTAAACGTTGGGAAACCGACACGTGCGCGAATAGTCGAAAGTAAGGTTTATGCATAATACTAGGGTACTTTAGGTTGGTCACCTACTGTACTTGTTTGTGGGTTATCAGATGAATTTCTAGTAATTCTAGTAGAGGTTCATAGCTATGGTGGCTACTCAACGTTGAACATTTCTTTCATTCGGAAAACGTGAATCCCTTCGAATTCTGCAGAAATCCTTCAGTCCTTAGTGACTTATATTTCTATACTGTGTAAGATTTGAAGTAAGATCATTGAATTTAAAATCTCGTTCGCAATTATTCCTTGTTAAGTAAGAACTCTTACCCTTGTTATCCACTTTTTATGATATATACTTCTGAGCAAATTTATTGCTCACTCTTGCTTCCCTAACATTTCAGTTAAGACTGAACGTGGCAATGGCTAGGGGAAGGATAAGGGCAAGGTAAAGGTCGTCGGATAATCCATTCTGTAACGATTAAAATGTTGTCTTTGTTATGTATTAAGAATTAAACTATTATGTAATGTGTAATGGTTTCGAAACTTGGGGCAGGAATATATATGTTACATCAATATAAATATTCTTTTAAGATTTTCGCTATAAGATGTATGTATTTTGGATGTGTAAGTTTAGTACGTGAAGCACCAAATTCGAGGTATAGGTACCTGAAATTTGGGGGCGTCACAAGTATGATGGAATGAATGAATATGATAGTATAGTGAGCACCAAACCTCGGTAAAGGTAACTCGGATTTGGGGATGTCACAGGTTGGAATCAGAGTTGATAGCTTATAAACCTTAGGAATGAGAAAAAACCTTAGGATTATGACCTTAAGAAAAGTAGTTAAACTTATTTCAAGTATAAGAGATGAATTCTGGGAATTCATTTTTAAAGAAGATAAAAATTTTAACTTATGTGATATGTGAACATTTAGAAATGTTATATAGAAACTTATTAAGTTTGTTAATGTGGTTTTGTAGACGCTTGAGATGGAAGAATCCAGTAGGGTGAAGGAATAGGTAAACCAAGAGGATTTCGAGGAACAACTGGGGGGGTTTTCTGAAGAACCCTATATGGAGGAAGCGGATGCCCTCATGGAGCTGACTTATAAGAATTGGGAGTTAGAGGCTCAGGTCCAGGAACTAGAGGAAGAAAAGGAAGAACAGCAGGCATTCCTAGTGTTGTTTGAGTCATTAGTTGTCCACACAGTAGCAAAGAATGTGGAGTTGGGCCACGCTCTTTATAGCACTGTTTATCAGGGAGAGGCCCTTAAGCAGGAAAATATAGCTCTTAGGCAGGAAATAGAGATGTTGAGGGCTAAGAGAGAGACCATTAGAGCCCATTGGGAAGAAGAGAAAGCTGACAGAAGAAGGGTCGAACAACAGAGAGGCAGGGCGTTAGGCAGAGCCCATGACCTGGAAGTTGAGGTTAGGGGCAGGAATGCCAAAATGGACAAGATGGACTACGCTTTTGAGACTGCATTCGAACGCTGGAAGGATCGGGTGCAGCTTCACCCAATAGATGAAGGTGGGAGTCAGCTAGTGTTGACTCACAAAAGGATGATTGAGATTGGGGATGAGGAGCTCAGCAGCGCCAAAAAGCGAGGCATGCTTCTCTAGTAGTTTGTCAGTATGATGATCTGTCTGTTAGGTGTATGTATCTATATAGTTTTCTTAGTAGTATGTAAATAGGAATCAGCTAAGATATACCCCTCTTTTGTATATCAAGGGGATTATACTTTTGGGAGCCCAACTTTTGTAGTTAAGGGCAGTTTAAATGTAAATCCCGACTATATGTAGTCGAGAAGAGTCAATGATGTCAATAGCAAAAACAGGATTAATATTATTAGGGTACCTCATGGCCTCATATATGTTAAACTGGATCTTTTCGCCATCAAATTCCATGGTTAAGGTTCCATTGTGCACATCAATCATTGTCCTTGTTGTTTTCAAGAATGGCCTCCCTAACAAAATATGTGAAGGATTTGGAGATGTATCACCTTCCATATCCACAATGTAAAAATCTGCAAGAAAGATTAGTTCATTCACCTGCACCAAGACATCTTCAATCACCCCTTGGGGGTAAGTATTAGTATGATCATCTAATTGAATAATAACACTAGTTTGTTTCAAAGGGCCTAGATTTAAAGAAACATAAGCAGATAATGGCATAACGTTAATTAAAGCTCCTAAATCTAGCACAACTTTCTCAAATCTGGTATTACCTATCTTACATGGAATTGTGAACATGCATGGATCTTTACACTTAGGGGGCATTTTTCTTTGGAGAATCGCTGATACATTCTCACCCACAATTATTCTTTCATTATTTTTTAATTTTCTTTTATTAGTGCACAATTCTTTTAAAAACTCTGCATACCTCGGCACTTGCTTAATTGCATCAAGTAAAAGGATATTCACATCTACCTTCCTGAAAGTCTCTAAAATTTCCTTCTCTTGCTCATCCTTCTTTGAAGTTCTAGGATTCCTGAGGGGAAAAGGGAAAGGATTAGTCTTAAGCTGAATAGGAGGGTTAGGTATTACCTTAGATATTTTTGTGTCCTCCTTAGCTTTTTCCTCATCAAGCTCAACCATATCTTTTGATGTATCCAACTGTTTCCCACTCCTCAATGTTATAGCACTTGCATTCTCTCTCGGATTAACAACAGTTTGAGAAGGTAGCTTCCTTGAACCTTAAGAGTCCAATCGACCAACTGTAGTAGCAAGTTGACTCATCTGATTCTCCAAATTGTGGATGGAAGTCCTTGTCTCTTATTGAAATTGCTAAGTTGGCTCATGAATGCTTTGAACATATCTTCAAGGGATGTTCCAGAATTAGCTGGTGTTGCTTGCTTAGGTGGATACTGCTGTTAAGCTGGCTGAAACCCTTGTTGCCTAGGTGGGAAGACACCTTGCGCTGGTGGCCTATTTCCTCCATAACTAAAATTGAGATAATCCCTCCAACCTGGATTGTAAGTGTTTGAGTAGGAATCATACTTCCTCTGCGGTTGTGCCTGATAATTTCCCACTACATTGGCTTGTTGCACAATCTCATCCTCTTGTAATGTTGGGCATGCATTTTTGTTGTGGCCTGTCATTAAGCATATCCCACAAGCCTTCGCTATCGGCATGTTTCTTGCAGCCATTTGTCTAACCATAGCAATTAAGTCAGAAATCCGTTGCTCAATATTACTTGTGCTTACCTCATTTACCCTTTTTCAGTGCATGATCATTCATTTCTCCATACTACAGTGAGTTGGCTGCTATGTTTGCAATTAAGTTCTTTGCAACATCTGGAGTTTTATCAACTAGTGTTCCTCTACTCGCGACATCGATCATACTCTTATCCATTGGCAACAATCCCTCGTAGAAGTACTGGATCAGGTGTTGATCATCTATTTGATGTGGTGGACAGCTAGAGCACAGCTTCTTGAATCTCTCCCAATACTCATAGAGAGTTTCGCCATTGAACTGTCGGATTTCACATATCTTTTTCCTTATGTTAGCCACTCTTGAAGCAAGAAAGTACTTCTCCAAGAATAACTTTTTCATGTCATTCCATGACTGTATTAATCCGGAGGGAAAATAATACAACCAATCATTTGCCAAATCTGCCAGTGAAAAGGGAAACACTCTCAGCTTGATTTGTTCCTTCGTAATTCCTTGCGGCTTCATGGTGGAACACAACACATGGAACTCCTTTAAATACTTGTATGGATCTTCACTGGTAAGACCACGAAAGGTAGGTAAAAGGTGAATTAGTTCGGATTTTAGTTCAAAAGCAGCAATTAAAGTAGGATACTCAATGCATAAAGGTTGTTGATTAAGATTAGGAGTGATTAATTCTTTACACGTCCTGTTGTTGTTTGACACCGCCATCTCTTCTTCTTCTTCTAATTCGGTGGATGACTTGTTTGACAATAGTTCTAGTGCGATGTTGAGGCCTGGTGATGGAGCTTCGTCGGAATCTGCAGTAGTGCTTCGAGATTGACGAGCTTCCTTCCTTAACCTACGTGCAGTTTTCTCTATTTCTGGATCAAAATTTAGTTCTAGAGATTGAGAGGATCGAGTCATAAACTAAAGTAAAAGAAAATAAAGAATAAATAAAAATAATCAACACTCCCCGGCAATGGTGCCAAAATTTGGGAGCTGTCGTTAACACTCCAAAATTAAATCCTTACTCCTACTCTACTAACACAAAAATCAGTATACCGATAAGTAAAGGTTGATCCCATAGAGAGTAAATTTATCTTTGTTTATTCTATTGTTTTCTAAATCAAAATACTACTAAATATAAATTGGGGGGTTTTGAATTGAATTTATTAACTAGAGTGACTAGAAAATATTTAATAAGAATAATCAATGAATTAAAGATTTCAGTTCAGTATCACCTTTTCATAATAATGAAATAATCAAGTATATAATATTTATCCTTCAATGAAACTAACAGTCCTAGATAACAATAAGCTATGTTATCCAAAATTCCCCTTAAATTATCACTCAATGAAACAAGTACTTCACAAGATTCTAATTATCATACAACCTAGAATAAGCTCTCTAGATTTAATATAATAATAGCATTAAGAACTAGGGAATTAGACTATTCCAAGTAACAATCACATAAGCTAGGATTATTTAACCTATCTTCTGATAATCTTAGCAATACTCAAAAGTTTGTCCACAATCATGTATTACTAATTACTACTTGTGATCAGGAATAATATCAATTGCACGTAATATTATCCCTTAATCTAGCAGATGATATTAGTTAACCAATTCAATTCTACAGAAATCAAATTAATTAAGTCAAATAGCATTCAACAATTAAATCAGATTATCAAGAATGAATTTCATATAAAACGGAATAAATAAAATAAACTTGATCAAACCATTAATTATAAAGACGGTTCAATATCCCTTAGAACTGAAATAGAAAACTTAGCCTGACACGCCTTCAATCTTGCTCCAAAACTAGGGTTTGCAATTGAAAAGAAAAAGTATCTAAAACTTGACTAGAAATATCTATTTATACTCCTAGAATAAAGTCCTAAAGTCCTAAGAAATAACAATCCTAATTGGAGTAGAATTGAAATAAAATAACAAAGCTTTTTTTAAAATTCCAGATCCCGACCTGGCGCGGCCGCGCCAGAATTCCTTCACAAAACGGCACTGTCGCGCCCTCCTCCAGAGAAGCCTTTTGTCTGCATTACAGCACTGCAGCGCCATATTTGTACTAGCTCACGGCACTGTCGTGCCGTCTTCTAGACCAACCTCGGCTCTGCATCACGGCGCTGTCGCGCCCATTCCCAGTGTTATTCCAGCGCGGCCTCGCCTGACCCCAGTCAACAACAACTTTTTCATCTTTTTCCTCTTTTAGTTCCAATTCCTCCTGAAATCAATAAATACCTTAATAAGCTCATATACACATAAATATGTAATAACACTAAACATAAAGGAATCAAAATCAATGAATATTATGCACTCATTACTTAGCTAGTTATTTATCCTTTTTGTCTTAAATTGAACCTAAGAATATAAAAGATGTCTTACTTGATGAAGATTGGATAATAGCCATGCAAGATGAACTTGAATAGTTCACCAGAAATAAAGTCTGGGAGTTAGTTCCAAAACCCGAGAATACTTCTATTATTGGAACTCAATAGGTTTTTCGTAACAAGTTAGATGAAAGTGGAACTATTATATGTAACAAAGCAAGACTAGTTGCACAAGGGTATAATAAACTTGAAGGTATTAATTATGATGAAGCATATGCTCTTGTTGCTAGAATTGAGTCTATACATATGTTGTTAGCTTTTCCATGTCATAAAGATTTTAAACTGTTTCAAATGGATGTCAAATCTGCATTTTTAAATGGTGTTATTGAAGAGAAAGTTTATGTTAAAAAATCTTCTCGCTTTGAAGATTTTGATAATCCTAAATATGTTTATAAATTGCATAAAGCTCTATATAGTTTAAAATAGACCCCTAGAGCTTGGTATAAACGTTTAAGTAAATTTCTACTTGAAAACGGTTTTAAAAGGGGAACTGTCTATACTATATTATTTACTAAATATAAAAATGATGATATTCTTATTATTCAAATTTATGTTGATGACATCATTTTTGGCTCTACTGATATTACTATGTGTAATATTTTTCTGAAAGCATTGGTAAGGAATTTGAAATTAGTATGATGGGAGAATTAAATTTCTTCCTAGGATTGCAAATCAAGCAAGGAGAAAAAGGTATTCATATTTCTCAATCCAAATATTGCAAAGAAATGATTAAGATATTTGGTTTGGAGTCTGCGAAACCTTTTAATACTCCTATGTCAACTACTAATAAATTAATTGCTGATGAAAATAGAAAAAGTGTTACCACAAAGAAGTATAGAGGAATGATTGGAAGTCTGCTATATATCACAGCCAGTAGACTTGACATTATGTTCAATGTTTGTAAATGTGTCAGGTTTCAATCAAATCCTAAAGAATCACACTTGATTACGGTAAAACGAATATTTCGAAAGGTCAACCATTTGATCTTGTGTATCCGAAAGGTCAACCATTTGATCTTGTGTATTTTTCAGATTCTGACTATGTCGGTCATTATGTTGATCAAAAAAGTATAAGTGTCACTTGTCAGTTTCTAGAAGGATGTCTAGTTTCTTAGTTCTCTAAGAAACAGAATTCAGTATCTATTTCAACCACTGAAGTAGAATATATAGTTGTTGCTCGTTGTTATGCACATATATTATAGATGAAACAGACCCTTGCTAATTACAATATAAAATTTAATTGTGTGTCAATATTATGTGATAATATAAGTGTTGTTAACTTAAGTAAAAATATTGTGTTGCATACTAGATCAAAACATATAGATGTTAGACATTATTTCTTACGTGATCATGTAAACAGTGACATTATTAAATTAGAGCACATTAATACAGAGTTAAATATTGCTGATATATTTACTAAACCTTTAAATTTTGATAGGTTTTATAAATTACGTATGAATTTAAGAATGCTAGATATTTCGTTATAATTATTTATACATTTAAATACGTCTTATTTAGTTTTTATATAAATATATTTATTAAAAAAATATTTTATATTTATTAACCTATAGTTAATTTTAAATGATTAAAATTACTTTTCAAAACATATATATATATAATTATATCAGGCTAAATCTGAGCTGTTGATTAAAAAGATCATCCAATGGACAAAGAAAACAACATCCGCGTACATCAGTTTGGACCAATCAGAACAAACCACTCGAATTCAAGCTTGTGACCGTTCGATCATCAGATAAAAACACAAATCCATCTCAGCTATTGGATCAAAGTCAACTGGTCAACTGAAACGAATTAAAACTTCGGATTAACTGTGATTGTTGATCATTTTTCAAAATGAAGTTCAGCCATTGGATCACTCAGGTAACCCTAAATATAAAGAAAACATAAACCATTTTTAATTCATTTTCTCTCTTCTCTCTCTCTCTTCAACCGCCTCCACTTTCTCTCTCCCCAAACTCTCTCAAATCCTATTTTTCTCTTCATCAAATCCTTGATTTCTAGCATGTTTTTGAAAAATTTAGTCCGATTAACTAATTTTAAACCCCCTAAATCGTACTTCTACCGATTATTTTCTCAAAAATTTGTTTTTCAAAAATCTTCTTCCCTTATTTGTTGAAACAAAAAAAAATTTTGCTCGCCATTGATCTCAGCTTCATGAATCTTTTAGAATTTAAATCGTTTATGGCTAAATTTCATCTTTGACACAAACAACAGATTTCGTTTTTTTAATCTCAGTTATAATTTTTTTTAAAAATATTTTAACATAACAATTCTTCAGATCTGTTGAGTCGCAAGTTTTCTTTTATGTATCTATGGGTAAATATATATATATATATATATATATATTCAAACATACACAGTTCAATCCTTCGGACTTTTTGTTGTATAATTATATTTTCAAACACACAAACATATATATTAATATGTTTTCAGCTCTGAGATATATTTAAGTATATATATCTATATGTTACTTTGTTTACTGAGTTTGATGAGAAAAATAAAGGAAATAGTGTTACTCTGTCTACTGAGCCTGTTGAGCAACATAAATAAAACGGAGTGGCTACGCATGTTTATTATTGAAGAATGCTCAGGTATGTTCTGTGATTCTCAAAACTCAGTATTTAAATCTCTATCTCATCTCTTCTGTACATATTGGTTTGATTTGTTTGTTGTGTTAGGACTGACAGTCTAGAACATCATAGGCCAGACAATTTCTCTATTTTTATCTCATCTATAATCATACTCTAGAACTGTTGTGTTGGGTTAAAATCTCTCTGTTTGAGCCTCTGTGTTGGGCTAAAATCTTTCTATCTGAACTGTTGTGCTGGTTAAAATCTTTTGCCATCTCTAGTTGGATTTTGTCATGAGTATTTAGAAACTCCATGTCTGTACATCTCTCATAAAAACTTACAGACATTTGTGGGCTATTTATTTCCTAAGATTTTTGTTCAAATCTTTTTCTCTGTTTTTGCAAAATCGACATTTTTTTTAAAAAAAACATATAAAAAAATTATATAGTTTTTAGTTTGTATGACTGATATCTCCCTCCCTTAATTTTTTTTTAAAAAAAACTTTTTGCTTTTTGAGTGCATTTAATAGATTGGACAGTATTTTCGGCTACTCAATTTTCATGGTCTTCTATCCTCAAAAGAATATACTGCAGTCATAAGTATGACTTGTTTGCTCTATCTAAATTTATTATGCGTGTTCAATGAGTGCTTACATGTCTATGCATTACTCTTTGAACTGATAGTCGTATGTTGCTTCTATAAATTCCACATACTTTCTGCATACATGTTCCAATTCATCTCCCCACGTCTGAATACTTAGTTGAGTCTCGATCTTATTTCTATCATTCTGTATTCTGTGTGTATTCAAAATGGAACCAATTTTTTCATCTAAACGAAAGAAACTACCACTTCTTTCTGAATTACATCCTGATGTATATGTACCTCAGTTAGTCACCCCATCTGCTAAGGCCAAATATAGGCATATGAGACACAGTTTCACGCCTGGTTTAGGCACTTCCTTTAATAGTTTTCCTGATTTGCTTGAAAAGATCAAACATGTAGGATGAGTATGTCTAGTTGCTTTCACAGATAGACAAATATATATTGCTCTTATTACAGAATTCTATTCTTATATGAGTTTTCTTCGAGATTCAACTGGTCTCTTAACTGGTATTTGTACTCGCATACAAGGTCAAGAATATGTTATTGATGAACTACTTATTCTCTAGCATTACATCTAAGAAAATGTATGTTAGAACTCCCAAGAATCAATGAGTACACCTATCCCATAGGCATATCTACAAGTGACTGCATCACTTTTAAGTACAATTTAGCCACTGTCACTAATCAACTTGTACATGCTTATTTGTTTGACTTTCCATCTAAAGTTGATCTTGAGCTTTTGACTGCCCCATGTCAATTTTTGGGTAAAATTTTTAGACAAAATGTTATGCATGTCAGAGATGATAAAAGTCTGCATCCATTTGACTTAGAACTGATCAAATGTATTTTAACTGAGTGCATGTCATACAACCTTCCCTATTTTCTTCTGACTTCTTTTGAGTTCTGCTTTCACAACAACTGTCTGGGTTATGGTCTTCTCCTCACTTATATTTTTAAACCTCTTCGGATTAATGTTATTAATCATCAAACTCAACTTGTGCAAAATAATAACATTGTGTCACATCTAAATCTCCCTCCAAGTGTAGGGTTTTCGACACATAAACGCAGCAGAATTTAAAAAATTTAAAACAATTTTTCCGAAACCCTAAAACATGATCCATGTGAAAACAAATTAATTCAGAGGTTTAGATTTGTTTTACCGATTATCCGAGCTTGAATGAAACGATAAAATTATGGAACGACTTCGAATCTTCAACGCAATCCAACGGAACTGCGTCTCTACGGTATCCACAAGAACGCCCCGGAATCGTCAAACGATCTGTAGCTGAGAGAATTATGGTACTAGCCGCCAAGATCTGGATTTTAGTTACTGAAGTTTTTCTCTCTAGACTCTTTTCTAAAACGGCTAGGGTTTAGTTTCTTTTGGTCTCTCCTTTTCTAGACGGCTGATATATCAGATATATATAGCGTTCAAAAAGGAATTAGCCAACACCCTAATCCTATTAGAAAAGTAAAATCCGAATTTATATATATTATATTTTAATTAAGTCTTACTTAATTAATATACATATATACAAATTATCCTGTTAATTTAAATTCGTAATTTAAATACTATCAATCATATTGACATATTTAAATCCTTACAATTTAAATTAATTTCCTTTTAATTACGTTCTAAGTGTGTGACCCTATAGGTTATTATTATATTGGCAATAATTTTAAAATCATATTATAAAATTATAAACAGTGAGTGGCATCTAGTAATGCATCACTGCTACCCAAGTAATAATAAGATCGGTGATTTGATGCAACCTTTTCGTGACCAATGTTTCAATGTAATTTAATCCTTTTAACCTTTACATCCTAGATTAAACTCGAGCCATGGAATGTATCATACTCTTCATAATTTAATCTGAGTTTTCTTGATCAATGAGTAGACTATATGAAACAAATCACTATTTGAGCATGACCATGCATTTCATAGTCCTACTCATTCAAGAGGCCTATGGATATCACCACTAATATATAGGAGGGTTAAATTTCATCTAGAACACTCACATTCCTCACACGATTCATGATGTACCCAATAATCACCTTTATTGTCCACCATATTAAACATAAATTTCCGTATAGTAATATAGTGATTTCAGGTTAGAGGATCATTACATCATTGTCACTATGAGAATTGCTTATGACACTTTGCATAATGCTCCACGTAGAATTCTTGTGGTAGGTCTGTCTAGTACATTGTTCTCTAACATGTACCTATGCATTGACTCAATATCTCATATATTAATGACTAATGAGATTTAGCCATCAGTCAATCCACATACTAGTCTCAATGTATCATTGTTATCCCATTAATAATGATACTCGACTAGGGACATTTAAGAGTAATGATACTAATTGTAATTATATAATCTCATGTTCAAGTCACATACTTGAAGCTATATAATTTGTATCATTATTCTAAGGACTTTTATTATGCTAACATTTATATAACACAGTAAATGAAACCATAATAAAATAATTCATTTATTCAATCAAATATAATAGCAAAAGAAATGTTAAGCAATTACATCAAATAATTGGCCTCTAGGGCATAAACTCTAACACCACGGCCATTGATAATCTTAAAACCCAATGATAATGAGTCTATTGAGTCTCATCTGAATCTGATTTCTCAAATAGATGCTCTGAATAGCATGAATCAACTTTCCTTGCAAAATCAAAGTAATATGATGAGTCAAATATAAGTTTTACAACTATCTGTACATCGTCTCAGAGATATGTTATATGTGTTGATGGAACATCATAAAGTCTCAATATCCCCTATCATTTTACTGCTAGCACGAGCTCGGCTAAGGTTGAACCATGTGTTCAAAACTCTCCAGATGTTCCTCTTCCATCTCTTGGCCTACACTTATCCCCTGTCAATTTAGAAGAATTCTAACTATTCGGGAGGACTGTAATTATATATATATATATATATATATATATACACACACACTATTACCAACTATTTGGGATGATTGTATAACTTTGTAGTAGTCACTTTGTAGTACTAACAAAGTTACTACTACAATAATTCTGCAGGTTCTGTCTTTATTATGTTTACATATGTTGACATTATCTCTTCTGCAGGTTTGATAAAGAATGTTTCTGGTACTAATTGTTTTTGCAGGTTCTGAACAATATTTCTTTCCCCCCATTTTTTATAATGACAAATGCGGAGAAGGAAAATATTAATATGCAAGCAGGATAACAAACTGATATTTATATAAACTGCTATATATCAACTGTTGTGCATGTGATGCGATTATAAAATGTTATATATCAATTGCTATGAACTAGTATGATAGAAATTCAAAATTTCAAAAACTAAATATTTTATGTATGCATAAACTGAGGGGGAGCAGTTAGATAGAAAAATATTTTTAGTTCATTGTCATCATCAAAAAGGGAGAGATTGACGGGTCTCCAAACTTTTAAGTTTATTTTGATAATAACAATATTTAGTAAATAGGATTAATTTTAAACGGGTAGAATACTCTCTATAGGATTTTATATAATTATTTTCGATTATCCTGTTTATTTTTACCAAAAATGTTTTCTCATCCTAATTGAATTGATTTTTCTTGATCTTGATAATTTAATATCAAATGTTAAAGAAATTGATTCATATAGTAACATTTCCTAAGGCAAGGAAAACTCCTATTCTTTCTCAAAAGAATTTTATTAACTAAAGATTTCAAAATTTATTTTGAGCTATTTCGCACAAAAAGAGGCAAAATGAATAAATTGTGTATGTATGTTCGTGCAGATGTACATATATGTACCGTATATATGCCATGTATATATGTGTTTACTGTGTATGTACGTGCAAGTGTGTGCCTATGTGGGGTGAGAAAAGGCTAAGGCCTTGAAGCCTTTATGCCTTGGCCGTGTGCTAGCAGCTTAGTGCTGAGTATTTAGAAACCTTTGAAATCCTTAAGTAAATAATGTGTTGGATAGTTAATGTGAACAACATTTTCTCTTGGGCTAAAAATCTGTTGTCCAATCCGTGTGCTCCATAGTGCAATTCGAGCCTTCCATTTAAAATCAAACAATCTGAGCCATTGATCTTCAAAATATTTTCCCAATTTATAAGTTTACCCTTAGCTCAAGAAATTCTATAAATAGGAGGTTTTTCATTCATTTTAATTTACCAATTCCAAAACAAATAAAAACTTACTCTCCTTGCTTCGATATTCTCTCTCTAAAGAAGTTTTCTCTCTATCTTCTACTCAAAGTTCTAATATTTCAAAGAAGAGAAAATTGGTCAAAGTATTTGAGATAAGTTATTAAATTGTTGTATTTACATTATCTCATACTTCCTTATAATTATAGATATACAAATATAAACTGTTATACACACACACACACACATATATATATATATATATATATATCTTATCTATTCATATCAAATAAAAAGTCAGTACTTAGATACCGATATTTGGAGATAGTCCTTAAATAAGAATATTATCTGAACGGTCTTTGAAATTCTAAGTGGCCTTTTATTGATATAGATAATTTATATAAATATTGTAAAATATTTATATAAATATCAATTGTGAAAATCAAATTTAGTCAGTACTTGGATACTGAGATTTGAAGATATTTCTTACCAAGAATATTATCCAAACAATCTTTAAAATCCTAAGTGGCCAAATTTTCACAACGTATATAAAATATATTACAATATATATCTTTGAGTGAAACAAATTTATTTGTTATATCAAGTATCATTTAACTAATTAATATACTATACTTGATACTTGTCATCACGAGTATTTTGCACATAAATTCATTTATTCATAAAATACTTGTTGCATAATATAAAAGTTATTTAAACTTTTATATCACAATTTTGAGTGATCATATCTGCTTAAAAAGAAGCATATCAATTACTATAAAAGTTATTTTAACTTTTATATCTGAACTCAAAGTTATATCTGTTTTATATAAAAAAAACACTCTTTATTTATAAAAAAAATTAAAATCTTTATAAATCTGGAGTAAGTTATATATCTGCTTACTCAGAAGCACTTTTCATACAAATATAAAAGTCCTTAAACTTTTATAAATATCTGATCTTTAACTGTTATTGCTTATTTAAGAAGCATCAAATATAAAAGTTAGTTAAATTTTTATATATCTGTACTGAATTTTATCTGCTTATCTTAGAACCATATTTTTCTCAATTATTTGTAAAAAGGAAAAATGGTAGAGTTAGTTTATTTTATGTACCTGTGAGAAAGAAGAGTAATTCTTTGATCAAGACCAGAGTCTTAGAGAGGTCAGTTGGGAGTTGGGTCTCTAGTGTACTTGTGAGGTGAGAAAGAGGTTGTCGTTTTAAGACCAGATCATAGAGTAGAACTGAACTCAAAGGAAATGTGCAACTAAGCTTGAGGAGGAAGGTAGGAGCTTGTTATCCGATATAGTTAGTTGTGGATAATTGAAAGTTTATCTTTAAAACTTTGTAAAGGCTTCTCCGCCTATTGAATGAGTATTTATTACCGGGAGTAATATGATCTCAAGTCCTGAAGAGGAGTTTGAGACTGGACGTAACAACATACCCTAAATGTATGTTGGTATGTTGTGAACTAAACAAATTTTTGCGCATTGTGTGATTAAATTTTTACTGTCTTTCATATTAATTTATAACATTGCAAATTAATCTACTAAAAATTCAAAAATGCCTAAGATAATTTTTTAATTGGTAATAATCTATACAACCCCCTTCTAGATTATTATTGGACTTTCAGGTAGGAATTTAGATTGAATTTACTTGGCCCATCACCACCACTACCCACCATAATTGGCACCCACCACAACCACCGACAAGATAATCACTAAACTACCATCGCCAAACAAATCATACTACCGTCACTCATTGTCAGCGATTGGCAAGTAAATTAGGATTTGTTAATTTTGAATTCAATGATTGAAGGGTAAGGAAGCCATCATCGAGACTCGGGTATATCCAAAAATAAGAGAACGACACCGTTTGGTTGGGCTGCGTAAATAAAGTATATCCGGAGGACTAGATATATAGTTTTTTCTTTAGATTTATTCATCAAAAAGTATCATAGGAATTAAGAAACAAGATAATTGGTGAAATAAGAATTGCAAACTAACCTCCATTACAAATAAAAGATATTTTATGAGTACCAATACCTTTAACATAAAGAACATAAAAATTTAAAAAAAAAAATCATACAACGGCACCATGTGAGCTTATTGTTGCTTAACAAAAAAAGAAAAGAAAAAGGAAGCTTGCTGACTCTAGTTCCTGCTTCAATGATACCATTGTATACATATATTACTATTTATCTCACATTATGGTCATAATTATAATAACATTATTATAAAAAGTAGCAAAACAAAAATAAAAATAAAACATTTATGTAATCGGTATTATCGGTACTGTTTTTATACCGAATCAGTATATACCGATACAGATATCGTTATTTTGATAACGATATCGGTACCCATTTTTTTAATTTTCATTTAGAAAAAAAAAATTCACTTACATTTAGATATTTGCTAATCGGTTTGCGATTTAAACGGATTCAGATTTTTTACCTATGAACCCCACTTATTTACCCTAAATAAATAAAATAAAATAAAATCTAAGCCCCTTCCTAGAAATTATCAAACCCCCAAAATGCTGCCGTAACTTTCACCGTCATTACAAGGGTACGGACATAGGTTTCCTCATTCATACAAGAAAAAAGTATTCTAACAACAGAGAAAGATGAGCAGTGGGTTAGCTTCTCCATGGATTTTGGGAACCTTTTCTGATGCTTTAAAATTATCAAGAAACCAAACGTGCCCTTCTTCCCCATCTTCATGTAGTAAAACTACTATTTGTCGATCCCAATTCGCAGAAGCAGCATCAGCAAATGAATTCAAGTTCGTTTTACACGATGCTCTTGATTCTTCTGGCGTCGATACTACCCACGCTCGGGTAATAAATCATTCCAGTCGTTGCCCTTTGATTTCTAATGTTAATGTGTTTGATTTTTGGGTTGATAGTGTGTAATTTTCTGATTCTGATTAATACTGTTTTCCTTTTTAATTTGAAATATATACTTTAGCTCTGAGTGTTAAATTTTGAAAAAGATAATCTACCTCTGTTCCAAATTGTAAAATCATTATTAACTTTTAAAAGTAAATTCGATATATTTTATTGAGATGCTCATTATAAATTATGAAACAATAAATTTTACTATTAGTAGTACTTTTAGGATAGTTTACAATATTGGTCATTATATTGACTAAAATTAAAAGAATTTATGTCAATTTTGAGTTTGAAAATGTATTAAGTTGACTTCCAAAAGTCATTGATATCTTATATTTTGGATTGGAACGGAGGGAGTATAATTTAAGACAGATGAATTGTGTAGGTATTGTTAAAAATTTTAATGTGGTCTTTTTATTATTGGGTTCTAATTTAGATATACTGTAGCTATTGATTTTATTTTTTGATTTCGTTTTGAAGGTGTTAGTTTAGATGAATTTCCTAGGTATATGATTATATACAGATGGCCTGTAAAACTAGAGGTTTACACCCTCCAATAATAATATGCTACATAGGGAATTTAGGAAAAAATCAAGGAATTTTAATTGCATCGACAAATTTTGTATTTATTATTTACCATGGTAAAACTGTTTTACTAATCAAATTGAATTTCAAGTCTCTTGATTTTCTCCTAAATTCCCTACATGGCATGTTGTTATTGGAGGGTATTACAGGCCATCCGTATATAATTTATTCTCATTTTTAAATTGTTCTTTCCCTTTTATTTTCTTAGTTGTTTTGATTTTGAACTTTGGCCATTGCTATTGTAATCATTATTTTGGTTCTTGAAGATACAACAATTAATATTTTTCTAGACTATTGAAAGATCAAGCAAATCAGGTTCATTGGTAAACTAAATGCCTTTGCTTTTGGACTTCAAATATAATTATCTATTTCTTGACCAGTTGTCTCTTAGGGGTTCACTTTAGACGTCATTGAAATGCAAATTTGGTCCGGTCGACATTTTCAATTTATCTTTTTACTACATTTTCTGTATGCTATTGTAATGAAAAGAAAATGCTGAATGCCTCCAAGGACAGCATTTGGTACACACTTCCTAACATCATTTCAAACAACAAGATATAGTGCTACAGGCTTTTGTTGAAATGTACTTTATCAATTCCGTCAGAGGAAACAGTTCAATTTTTATTAAGCTGAGGAATTTTTTTTTCTTTCCTTTATCTTTATTCTTGCATGGTCCCTTATGAATTGTCATTTAGTTTTTTTTTTCCTGAAAATTGTTTAATATGTCATTGATGTGCTGTCATTCTCCATGGATTTTCGAGCTACTCCCTCTTTCCTCATCGTTGACATTTATTATCATTATCATCACCATCTTCATATAGTTGTATTGTGGTTTGTCTTTCCTGTTCAGCAAAAAAAATGATCTAGATATTGTAGTACTGTGCACAGTGTCCTTGTTTCTTCTATGTTTATAAATGCCGTCTTTTAACTTTTATACAACCCCAATAATTTTTAAAGGGATAATGTTTTCGTTAGTCCCCAAACTATAGCTGTTTTTTCGCGTTTAGTCCTTAAACTATTTTTTCTATGTATTTCGTCCTTAGACTTTATTATTTCTATAATCTTTGTCCAGCCTTACAAAAATAGAGCAATTGAAAGATACTAAATGTGAAAGACAACTATAGATTGAGGACTAAACAAGAACAACATTCACAGTTTGGGGATTAAATGTGAAACAGATACTATATTTTGGGGACTAACATAAACGAAACGTATAGTTTGAGGACGAAATATGCGGAAAAAATAGTTAGGCGATTAAATGCGAAAAATAGCTATAGTTTAGGGACTAACAAGGAGGTTATCCCTTTTTTAAAAATTAGTTGGATACATTATTGTAGAGTTACTTAGTTAATCTTTAGGGCCTCGTTCATTATTTTTAAATTAAATTTCTGAATGTGGTTCAGAACTTTGTAGATAAATCACATGGTCTCTCTCTGGCTTACTGTCTATCTTCGTTATCATTTTCTTGTAACAACTCTGTATTATCCTGTTATGTTGCTTCAGGATATTTTTGGCATTTTGATGTTTATTTTCCCGTTTCCTCTATCTCTTCTCATGCCATGCATATTTGACCGGGAAAAGTAATGTATTTACGTTCAAGATGATTTTGTGGGTAAATTTTTGTGATGACTTTTAGATTTTTCCCTTTGTCATACTAAAACTGGTCAATTGGTGAATATGATGATTGATTTCATTTTCTGTCCATCTTTTTTACTTTTGCCCCTGTGGTGGTAGATTCTACTAATTTTGAGTTTGACTAATATTTTCAGTTTCTTATAATTTGATGCATTCTAATTGGGTCAGGTTGCGAGGGATGGTTTCTGCTCACAGGTCAAAAGATTGTCGGATGTCGAGAGGGAAACAAGTATTAGCATAAATAGAGAGGTTGATTTGGGGAAAACAGCTCTTTATATAGCGGCAGAGGATGACTCACTCATTTCACATTCTTCTGTTCCACTTCCCGTGGATGCTTTCATTGAGAGATTGGATGATCTTTCTATGGATTATTGCTCGCATTTCAGCTCTTCATTTAGATCCTCGCCTGAGACCATTCTTGACTGTTTAGAGAGATACTTGTATGTTAACAAGGTATACTTTCTTTTAATTTCTTTGTTGGTCCTGAGTTGATTCAGTGTCCTTTATTTCATATGTGGTTTTACCCGAAGACAGATGCTTCATGGAAAGTGACTGTATAAGACGACCAATATGAACAAATAGTGTGTGCCTTGAACACTATGACCTGATCTCCATGTCCAGTTTTGAAATAAATTTTTTGGTGAACTGAAGGTGGAAAAAGTTGGAAGTCTGGACTTGAACAATTTTTGTATGAACCCTATACATTATTGGTCATATATAATGTTTTGATTTAGAAAAGTTTGTAGATAATAAGAATCTAGGGTTTATTTGGGGTAAGGACTTTAGGGTGTCTTGGTTCATAAAATCTTGTATTCCATATTTCTTTCAGTTAGTGGATTGATCACTTTCTTTGCATGTGTACATAAACGAAAAGCGGAAGCACATATATCTTATGGTCTTATTTTTATTTTCGATTTTCATAGCTTGTAGTTATACATATTGGGTTGTAAAACTCATAACAGCATATAATCACAGAGGGAACTAGTTTTTGTGGGTTAGAGGAGCATGCTCTACATGCTGCTTTATTTGGTTTTTTTTTTTTAAATTATTTTTTTGTTGCCTTTTTCTTTCGGTCAACTTTGTTTGATTATTATTAGAGCAGTGTTGTACTATGTTGCATTAAGAGCGCTTGAATTTGAAAGTCTAAAACTTGCTTGATTCTTTCAATTAGAAGATCTAAGGGTTTCTAGAACAACATTGGTGCAGAAAATATGTGGGGAAAATGCTTTTTAGAACAACATTGGTGCAGAAAATATGTGGGCAACATTTTACTACAAGTTAGGCCATTTGAACTAGATTTCGCATGTAAGGAGTCTGTTAAATTATGTCTGGGCTGTTGTCGCTAAATTTGTTGGAGATATTGAATTCTTTCAAGAATCAGGAGCAGGCTTGGAGTTTTTGGATCTATAGTAAACTAGATAAAGGGGTGTGCTATATGTTGGAATCTGATCATTGGCATGGAAAATGTTGATAACAAAGAAGAGGGGATGAACGTTGCAGAAATTTTAAGAGTTGAAGTAGAAGTGTGCTTAAAGTCCCACAATGATGGCCTGTTTATTCAAAAGTTGCAGAAGATGACTCCATTCCTTCTTTGTGATGGGTATGAAAGATTGTAGATGGAAATGAATGTTCTTCCGCTCATTTAATTTCTGAAAAGTGATGAATTGATAGTTTAGTAGGTTACATATCTAGGACATCCTTAAGAGTGGTCGGGATTAAAAAAGTTTAACTGAACTCATAATTTCCTGTTTTGAGCTATAGGATATTGATCATAAATACACTTTCACCATACCGTCTTCATTATAGTTGCTTTTGGTCAATATAATTATCTTCAGAAGGAGAAGAAATATCATATAAGGCAGAAAATTGAAGTCATTGTTTTAAATTATGGATGTTGGAACTTCTTTTATTGTCCAGGTAACACTTTTATGAAGCATTGAGGTGTTCAGGCACTGGGGCTCCAAAGATTTGGATGTAAGATACTGTCGTGTGCAAAAAAGAAGGAAATACAAGAATCTCTTGAGTGATTGTCTAGCCCATATGCCTATTTTTATTTTTTTCTCTCAAGGACTACACAATGCACAGCGCAATTAATCTCTGTATCAAATTATTAGGATTGCTCATACATTTGTAGTACTATTAGCAGACTTGTTACCTGTTCAAAAAAGAAAAAGCAAACCTGCTACTACTAAGAATAGGACTATACTAACAAAATGCCAATGTACCTTGAAAGTAATAAGAGAATATTAACCAAAAAAGGAAAAGGAAAAAAAAAAAAAAACTAAATTTGGTTCTTCTACATCCATCAAACATTTAACATTAAATTTAAGTAGACAAAGTTCCAATGATAATCCCAACTCTATCATAAGCTTTTAAATTTCTTGAAAATTTGGCCCTTTCATCAAAATTGTTTTGTCATAACTCATAATAACTTCCTGTTAGTCTCTCTATTAGTAGCAACCATTTCTGACCAAGTCATTGGACAATAATCTTGTATATATTTCCCTCTTTTTTTATGATTGTTAAATCAAATTATTTTCTGTAGAAAGAAAGAAACTGATTTTGGGTTTCTTCATTAATACTTCTCACACAATTAATTTTACAATGAAACTTACAAGACTATTTATAGGCATTAGTACAAACATGAATACACATGGATGAGTTGTTTCAACACATGGATAGGTTGGCACAACACATGGAGATAGGTTGGCACAACACATGGATGAGTTGGCAATGTCTTCTAACATTCTCCTTTTTCAACACTCCCCCTCAAGCTGGTTTGAAGATATCTTCCATACCCAGCTTGCCAATTAACCTGTCAAACTGTCTTGTAGGAAGTCCCTTTGTAAGCACATCTGCAACTTGTTCAGTAGTAGGAACGTATGGCATGCAGGTAAGTCCATTTTCAATTTTTTCCTTGATAAAGTGTTTGTCAACCTCCACATGTTTTGTTTTGTCATGAAGCACTGGATTGTGAGCAATTAAAATAGCAGCTTTATTATCACAATATACCTTCATGGGCACATGTTTAGGTATCTTCAACTCTTCCAATAGTCTCTTAATCCACAACACCTCACAAACTCCATGTGCAATTGATCTGAACTCAGCTTCTGCACTACTTCTTGCTACCACATTCTGCTTCTTACTCCTCCAGGTGACAAGATTTCCTCCAATGAACGTGCAGTAGCCAGAAGTTGACCGTCTATCAACAGTACTTCCAGCCCAATCAGCATCAGTGTAGGCTTCAACTTGCAGTTGCCCACGGTTTTTGAACAACAGACTCCTTCCAGGGGTGCCTTTTAAGAATCTAAGAATTCTATTGACTGCATCAAAGTGTTCTTGTCCAGGTACATGCATAAACTGACTGACCATACTAACTGCAAAGGGTATATCTGGTCGTGTATGTGACAAGTAAATTAGTCTTCCAACAAGTCTTTGATATTGCTCTTTATTAAGGACATCTTCTGCTTTAGAAGGTTGTAGTTTTAGATTGGGCTCAATTGGTGTCTCAGCTGGTTTACATCCAAGTAGACCTGTCTCATTTAGTAAATCAAGAACATATTTTCGTTGATTCACAAATATACCTTCTTTAAATCTAGCAAACTCCATGCCAAGAAAGTACTTTAAAGCGCCCAAATCCTTGATTTCAAAGTCAGCTGCAAGTCTTCTTTTTAGTCTCTTCAATTCTTCATCAATGACCTGTCAAGACTATATCATCCACATAAACAATTAAAATTGCTACCTTGCCATTTTTACCGTGTTTGTAGAACATGGTATGGTCGGCTTGACTTTGACAGTAGCCACAGTTCTTCACAGCTCTTCCAAATCTCTCAAACCATGCTCTAGGAGACTGTTTTAGGCCATATAACGATTTTTTTAGCCTGTAGATTTTGTTCGGTCCCAGTTTTCCTTCAAATCCAGGTGGCAAATTCATAAAAACCTCTTCCTCCAGATCTCCATTTAAAAAAGCATTTTTAACATCCAACTGGTGTAATGGCCAGTTATAATTCACAGCCAAAGATAACAGAATTCTGATTGAGTTTATCTTGGCTACTGGAGCAAAGGTCTCCTGATAATCAATTCCGTAAGTCTGGGTAAATCCCTTTGCTACAAGTCTCGCCTTATACCTTTCTATGCTTCCATCAACTTTACATTTCACAGTAAAGACCCACTTGCAGCCTACTGTCTTCTTCTCTCTAGGCAAATCAACCAACTCCCAAGTTCCACTTTTTTTAAGAGCATTCATCTCCTCCATCACTGCTAATGTCCAATTCGGATCATCAAAGGCTTCCTGAATGTTTCTCGGGACAAACAAGTGTGAAATTTATGAAGTAAATGCCCTATGTGTATGTGAGAGCTTTTCATAAGAAAGATAGTTGGCAATAGGATATTTTGGATTTTTGGTGCAAGTTCGGGTTTCTTTCCTAACAGCTATAGGGACATCAAGATCTGATGGTTCTTGAATAGGAGAAATAATAGAAGGAGAAGAGCTACCTGTGATATCTCGAGACCCAGTTCCCGAAGGTTGAGATTGATCATTTCCAAGATGAATAGGCTGGTTGTTACCTTGTTGATGAAACCTTCTCCGGAAATAAACCTGAGGCTCATCATTGTTAGGTTTGCCATGTTGTAGTGAGTCTCCCCCTGTTTCAGATTCAGTAATACTTGGCATTATAAGCTTAGGATTTCCTTCATTTTCATCATAGTGTTCCTGACTTTGTTTTTCGGGAATAATAGTAGGTGTGTTTAAAATCACATTAGGTAAAGGTGTTGGAAATAAATCCCAAAAATTGTCTTCCACCACCTTATTCTCCCCTTGAAGAGAATTTTTTTCAAAATAGGGTTTAGTTTCAATAAATGAGACATCCATGCTCACATGAATTTTTTGTGTGTGAGGATTATAACATTTATATCCCTTCTTATTAGATGCATACCCAATGAAAACACATTTTTCAGCCCGAGGATCCAGTTTAGACCGAGTATTATTATTATTAGGTATATGGACAAAAACAGTGCACCCAAAATTTTTTAAAGGTAGATCCGAGTAAAGTCTTGAGAAGGGAAAAGAAATTTGAAAACATTCTAATGGTGTGCTATATTTTAAAACTCGTGTAGGCATTCTGTTAATCAAATAACATGATGTTAAAACAGCTTCTCCCCAAAGATATTTTGGAAGATTCATATGAAACATAATAGCACGAGCTACTTCAAGTAAATGTTTATTTTTTCTTTCAGCAATTCCATTTTGTTGAGGGGTATCCACACAAGTAGATTGGTGATGAATCCCCTTTTCTTTCAAAAAACTTCCCAATATTTTATTAAAATATTCGGTTCCATTATCAGTATGTAAGATGCTGATTTTTGTTTGAAACTGAGTTTCAATCATAGCACAAAAATTTTTAAAAAGTTTTTCAACGTCAGATTTTTGATGCATCAAAAAACCCAACATAAACGGGTATGATCATCTATAAAAGTAACAAACCATTTCTTTTTAGAGATAGTAGTAACTCTTGAGGGTCCCTAAACATCAGTATGTATTAAATAAAATGGTTTTGTAGTAGTGTAAGTTTTTGGTAAATAAGTAGTACGATGACTCTTAGATAAGATGCAACTTTCACAATAAAAAGATGAATAATTCAACCCCTTAAATAAAGTTGGAAACAAATGTTTAAGATATGGAAAACTAGGATGTCCCAGCCTCAAATGCCAAAGCATTACTTGTTCATGAACAGAATTTGAACTAACACTACTCAAACCTTGAGCCTTGTTATTAAAGGAGAAAGCATCATCAAAATAGTAAAGTCCATCTATTATCTTAGCCCTGCCAATCTTCTTCCCAGAGTTCCAGTCTTGAAATTCACAGTGAGAATCATAGAAAATTACACGACAATTAGATTCTTTAGATAGTTTACTGACAGACAAAAGGTTGCAGGCTAGTTTAGGAACATGAAGAACAGATTTAAGATTTATGTTCTCGGATAATTTTATCAAACCTTTTCCTGCAATAGGTGAGAAACTACCATCTGCGATTCTAATTTTTTCAAATCCAGAACATGGTGAATATGTGCTAAAGAGATTTGAAAGACTTGTCATGTGATCAGAAGCTCCAGAATCAATGATCCAAGGAGCAGAATTTAAGTAACAAGAAAGGGCATTAAGTGCACTACTTGTTTGTGCAAGAGAAGCACTAGGAATACCAAGTTTTGAATTGGATTTACCAAGTTTCAGGAGGTGATGAATCTGTTCTTTGTTGTTATTTCTGTCCCCAGATTTGTTGCTTCTCCATTTTTCTGATTTTCCATGAATTTTTCAGCAATTCTCTTTCGTGTGGCCCAATTTATTACAGTAGTCGCACCAAACCAGTCCTTATTGTGCATAATGAGAAATAGATTTGGAACCTTGTTGTCCCATGCTACTGTTATGAACCCTACTGCTAGCATTACTTTGTTCTGCCATATAACAGGTAGGTACAATATATATCCAAGGAGAATAAACTTTCCAAATGATATCGAATAATTGCACTACACTTAGAGACAAAATTTGTCGGAGGAGCAATAGGAATCACTCAATTTCTTCATGCAGTGTTCTGCTACAGTGATGCTGAATAGTGCCCTAGCACGAACAGTGCCAGTGAACAGTGCTATGCAACAGTTCCGATGAACAGTGCTATGCAACAGTTCCGATGAGCAGTGCACTGCTACAGTGCGATGAATAGTGCACTGCTACAGTGCCTGTGAACAATGCTTTTCTGCTAAAGAATAAGAACCTTGCTCTGATACCATGTAGAAAGAAAGAAACTGATTTTGGGTTTCTTCATTAATACTTCTCACACTCAATTAATTTTACAATGAAACTTACAAGACTATTTACAGGCATTAGTACAAACATGAACACACATGGATGAGTTGTCACAACACATGGATAGGTTGGCACAACACATGGAGATAGGTTGGCACAACACATGGATGAGTTGGCAATGTCTTCTAACATTCTCCTTTTTCAACATTTTATACTTTCCATAGTTGCAGAAAAATTAAAAAAAACTACATCAATTGGCTTCTTAGTCTTTCACTGGATTCCTCACTCTACCTTAATCTTGTACACTATTGTGAAGCTTTTATGACAAGCTGCATAGGATATTAAAATTTTAGGAGGAATAATTTCAGAATTTTACGAATTTATTAAGTTTTACAATGTTGTATCTAACAGATACAATCATGTATATCAAATTCACCCACCTTAAAAACTGTTTCTCCAACTTGACCAACTTTGGACCTTGAACAATGCCCCTTTATGACTGGAGCAGCCTCTAGGCCATTACGCCATTCTTCTATGTTTTTTGCTGGTTATGAAAGTGATTTTTCTTGTCAACTGTTTTCCCAAAAACTGCTCATCACATTTGTGAGCTAATATCAGCAGATGTAGGTTTTGTTTTACTAAGGAATACCATTTCTGAATTCCTGTTGGGATCCAAAGTTATTTTTTGGCCAAATATGAGTTCTCAAAGGTGAGTTGATTTTTACAAATTTCACTGGAATACAAGTTATTTAGTGTGATTGATGTTGTGGATTTAGGAACATATGGAAGCACAGAAAGAAAAGTCTGGAAGAGAGAGCAGCTCCAGTAAAATCAGTCACAAAAATCCTATTAAAAGGAAAAATTAGGCAAAACTATGTTACCAATTTAGGACAAAAGTACTTTCCTCCATCACAAGGTTTGGGGTGATGAGAACTTAGGGTAGGGTTACAAGATGTAAGGGAGATATCATTGAAGGTTCTTGCACCGGAGACTTCCCCATGTCATATCCTAATGCTCTTTTTTCTTTCCTTCTCGTCTTCTCTTGTCATCAATTTTTACATGTTTCAGAATCTTAGGTCCAACAGATTTCTCATCATACCTTTTTCATGGTTAAAGTTATAACTTGGAATCTAGGATTAACAAAAAATTCAAGAAAGTAATCAATGAAATTTCATTGGAACTTAAGGAATTGAGCATAATAATTGGTCATGTTACTATGTATTATTGAAAGCATTTCATGTCGGCCTCATCCCTTTTTTAGGACTTATCCTTTACGAACATGAAACATGCCTTCTTCTTCATGTTTTTCATTTCTTCTCCCCCATCTACTAATGCTTATTTGATTTGTTATTATTTTTTAAATTATTTTACTGATATTTTGAAGTTTCCATCTGTTGTAGGCATTCCGTCGAAACAAATCAAGAAATCCGTTAGAACAACGGGCTTTGTATCTTCATTCAGTATGAAACTCTTGCCTTTTATCTCACTTTCTTGAATAGTTGTGTTTTATCTGCAATAACAGCTCGACTTTTGATTGTGATCAGGTTTTGACACATCGTCTAGGTTCTGCTTCTATGCTTTCCCTTATATACTCAGAGATACTGAAAATGCTTCGGTTGTGGGGCATACTGAACTTTGATGTAGAAATTTTCTTTCCTCATGATTCGAATAGCTCCCCTAGAGGCTATCTTAAGCAGAAAAGTGTGGAGTCTGATCAGCCACATATTATGACAACAGAATCGTTATTAGTGAAGGTATCTTCATTTCTCTGTTACTTACATGGCCTTCACCCCTTGTACTTGCTCAAGAAATTACCTTCTTCCTTTAACTTGTACTCGCTCGCTCCATTCTGATTGTCACGCATCAGTTCTGAGATGACTCAAATGTTTGTCATGTTCAAGAATCCATAGCTTTTTAATATCAATGGACTTATTATCAGAACAGAGAAAAAGTGGTTTCTGAACTCCCGCCATTTAAATGACCTATGTTTTTAAAATTTCTAGAGTCAGCATTGAATTTCTTAAGCTATGAGTCCTATTGAATGAGTATATATTTTATTCTTGAGTAAATGCTTTTACCGACCTAAGGTTTAATCAAAATCCCACATAACCACCTAAACTCTTGTACACTGTGAACGACTTGTTGTCATATGGCGCCTTATCGCCTAGACGTCCTGGTGATTAGCTACCGCTGCGCCTCGCAGTGGCGCCATGACAACTATGACGCCAGCACGCTCATCACCTTTCGAAAAAGTGGCGTCTGTCATACAAGGCAGTTATAAAGTGAGCTAACATAATTTATGTCCGCTGGCCTGCCATATTCATGAATGAAAGTAGCATCACATGAACATTTATATACTTATAAGTTACAAGTCCTAAATAAATTCTTTCAACTGTTAAGATGTTTAATATTTATTTATTGCTGGATTGCCAATATATATCATCAACAACCAAACTAAACAGGTCATCAAATTAACATCCGGATCCACCATTAATGCACTCCATAGTCGCGGAAAAGGTAAAAGAAAAGAAAATGGAAGTAGAAGATATAGACCACAGTTGTCGAAAAGAAAAAAAAATGAAGAAAAGGGAAGAATAGGATAGCAGGTTACCACGTTGTTGTTGCCCCTCGACGTCGCTGTTGTGACTCTGTGAGTTATTCTGGCTAGTGCTAATGCAACTGCAGCAATCACCACTAGTTCCGCCATGACTATTATGTTGCTATTAGTTTTTGAGAGAACTATGGAGGAACCTGCAAATTTATTATTCAACAAAGAAACAAGTGCAAGTAATAGCTTCTAGTTATTTGGCTATTTTCAGGCAAATTATTCTTCTCTCATTGCATTCCCTTCACTGGAATCAGAGAGAAATTCTCCCTCCATATTGTTTAGGTTTCCATCTCTTTCTCAGTTTTTGTCAGGATTACAAAGGAAAAAGTAATACTGGGCATAACTAAAATAGGTAGTATATACTAAAATTAGTATATTTTAGTGCACATGTAAGCACATGGGAAGGTTGTTAGCATGTGAGTGATGGATAAGAAATTGGTGTAGGTTAGTAGGATTTACTTTTCAGCAATTAGTAGTTATATATGTGTGTAATAGGAAGAGTAATCCCCAAGCATTGATTTTGTGAATGAAATGAAGAGAGCTTGTTAAGCTTCTCATTATTTTTCTCTCTCTTTGTATCATATGAACTCGGTGAGAAATCACGGAGTTCCTCTCCTTCTTCCTCCCTTATTCTTTCTGATTTCTCTCTTCTGTCTATTTCTATCTTTGTTTCTCTCTAATTCTCTGGTTAGGCCATAACTAGGGCCTGACAGTTTTGATATATTGTGGTTATGTTTATGAGCATTGAGCAATTGATATTTCCCCCTAGTTGAATGATGAACATATTTGGAGAGGTCTGGATTAACTAATGGCTAAAAGAGAGATTTCACACAATGAATTGAGAAACTTAAAAAAGGCGTAGAATAGTCGTTTCCAGCTTTAGTTAATGGAGTTAAAACGGAAAGCAGTGCTGCACTTAGCCTCAGAACTTTAGGCGTTTATGTGTAGGTTTTCAGAGTTTAGGTGGTTATGTAGGATTTTGGTGAAACCTTAGGACAGCTAGTTGCTTAAATGCATTTTACTCTTTATTAGTTTTACTTGTGGTCTGTAATAACATTATGTATTATATACCATGGCTCCAAAATATGACAAGGTCGCAAAATTGTGGCAGTCAATAAGTAATAGAGAGTAAGAAATGTGCTCTATTAATTCCGGGATAGTTTTTTCATTTGTTTCTTGTTTTCTATTGTATTTCCTTTTGGCTGAACTTCTACTCTTCCATTTGCATTTTACTTCCACTTTCTGTTCTCTTATAAAATTTTCTTCTTTTATCAAATAATTAAGTAAAATAAAATGAACAAATTTATAAATAAAGTCTTAGAGATATTGGTAAACTTAATATACTGTTGGTTCATTGACAAATGATAGTACTCTTTTTTCTTTTTTTTTAAGTTAGCTTTTCCTGTGCTAAAAATCATAATTTATAAAGGTCCAGAATTCTTTTGATTGTTCTGTATTCTATATTCTGAATGTGTGTGTTAAAATTTAAAAAGGAGGGGTGGGGGGGGGGGGGAGGAATTTAAATGGTTCTTAACTATCAGAGGTAGTAGTTAAGAAATGTCTGCATTTATTATGTCAAAGAGAGATGCCTGAAAACTTATTGTGCTTCACTATGGCATTCCCGGGGAGTTGTAGTATCTGTTGTTTTGGTCGTTTTTGTGTAGCAGTGGAAGTCATATAATGTTTTTAATTTTATACTGGAGTATTGGTGCGAGGAGGAGAGTAACAAGGCTTAGCAAGCAATTGTTAGATCGCAACAATTTATTTTAACATACATCATGCAAGCCTCAAGAGTATTCTTATTGATGGGTATAGCCAGGAGTTTCGCTAAGGCACAATGCACTTGGTGTTGTAGACAACCTTAGCGTTTCTAAGATCATGAGTGAGAGGTGCATCAACTACTCAAGTACCAGCAACAGGTAATTGTTGAAGTGCCGAGAATGTAAGAATCTCTCGTGAGTATATGCAATGTTACCCTTAATGAAAGAAGAAAATGTTTTCCCTAATTGTATTATGAGTTAGGACTAGGCACGTAAGGTTAGGAAGTTCCGAGAGAACACTCCATTGCTAAACGCTGGGGAATTTGCTAGTTATGTTTGGTGGTAGGGAAATGGCTGTAGGGTGGCAGAGTATTTGATATGGGTTTGCCAATGCTTCGTTGTGGAGAGAGTGTAATTGATATATGAGGTTGTTAGGTGAGGCCCATCTGAAATCCTAATGATGTTGGACAACTTTGGAAAATTTGTTTAATGCTGTCTATGGGTTTTGTGGTGGGTTAGCTTGAAGAAAGTGTCCACAGGATTTGATGAAATAGAGCAAGGTTTGCTGAATTTGGAGATTGATTAGGGTTAGGTTTGGTGCAAATTAGAAACTATTTAGTAGCTTGGAAAAGTGTGCGGATGAACTTTTGGAGAACAATCAAGTTTAGGGTCTTTAATGCTAATTGACCACATAGGTAGGGTATGCTTGGACTTCATTAGGGATTTATGTTGGGGTTTTAGGACTGAAGGAGTGGCTATAATATGCGAATAGAGAACAATGTTAAGGGATTTATTGTTGGTTTATGGTTTGTGGGATAGAGTATTGGTAAAGTAAATGGTTTGGGCTTTATGATGCACTGTTTGTCCCGTTGAAAACAGCTCTAACAAGGATGAATTGTAGTGTAAAACGATATGGAGAAGAGGAAGGACTGAAGGAGAGGAGGAAGGCGTCTCGAACTGTGAGTAGAATCGTGAAATTCACTTTGAACACAATATTAAATTCTCAGTACAAGTGTGCTCAATTTTAAAGATTATATATGCATATATATAGTACTAGACTTCCCCTGATAAAATAAAAAACATTGATTTATAACTTAAAAACTATTCTAGAGTATCAGAGACTCTATTTAAGGTCCGAATAACATACATAGACCGATATTAATACCCGAAAGACAAGTTCAGCCATGAATAGCACCGCAGAAACCTATAATAACGTATAACAAAGACTACAAAATACAAACTACCACAGACATTTTCCTTCAGAGGAAAAAGTCTTATTTTGCTAATTCATGTATGGGGCACGCACTCCTTATGTTAGCTTCCATAGTGAATGTGTCTTTTGATGGAAACCAGTCTCATAAATTATCTAAACATATTATAACATTATAGCATGGTATCTGAACATATTTTTTAGAAGTAATTTAAGTCCTTTGGTCAGTCGAATATTATTTCCGAGGGGTTAAATTGGTTTTTAGTCATTGAATGGAAGTCGTTTTTACAAATTCATCACTCAAGTGAAAACACTACATAATTCATCACTGAATTGCACGTTTATTATACACAACGATACAAAATTGGGTTTGAGTTTAGACAGTAATGACATGCAAGACCGTAAGAGAGAGAAAGCTGACATGTAATATATTTTGCCGCCGTGGCAGTGTTTACGTGGCAAAAGTGCCAAAATTAAATTAACTAGAAAAAAATATTGTAAAAAAACTATAAAAAGTAAACATGGCTAAAAAATAAATCTTTTAAAATCTTAGTATATTACAAAGTTAAAATTATTTATACAATTAGAACAAATTTACAAGCTAAACCTATTAAACTAATCAAACGATTCTTTTTATCATCAAAGAGAAATAAACTATACCAGCCAAACCCAAATTATCTCTTTCTCCTCTCCAAACCTAAATTCTTCCTCCACCACCATCCTCCTTCAACACCAGCATAATCAATCTTCGTCTCTAATCTTCTTCTTACAAACCATGTATATACACACACAATCCACCTGATGCGGTACAGAAGAAAAAATTCAAGAAGTTTATTATTAATTTTGTATTGTTATTTAGAAATAAATGTTGGATTATTAATGTAATTATTTTAGTAGGATATTCTAGAAGTTTTAATTATAGTAGTAGATTTTAACTAGGAGAGTTTTAATTATGGTAGTAGATTTTAATTAGGAGAGTTTTAATTATAATAGTAGATTTTAATCAGGAGATTGTTTCCTTTTTAAATTAGGGTTTTTGCTTAGTCCCCAAGTATTGAGTTTTCTATTTAATCATTGTAATACTTTATTATTTTTCAGATTATTGAATATATTGATATGAGATTAAAATTTTGTGCTTTTGTGTGTGTTTTTTTAATTTTTACCGATTCTCTGCAGAGATAGGTACTCTTATTCCTTCTTTCCACCTTGTCCTACATAACCCCCCCGGGCGCTCCCCACACGTGCACCAGACCCATCTTCTTTAATGAGATTTTAAATCAAATTCACTTTTATTCTTTCTAGATGTGATATACCCCAATATTTGTTTAAAATTAAATTATGTTTTTACCCCCAAATTGTATCTCCAATAGAATAAAAAGGAAACTCCAATTTTTGGTTTTCAATTCATATGTCCAGAACACAAAATTTGACTTCGTAATTTTTATTATGTATATTAGATAGTGACTCTTAGATTAATATAGAGGATTCTAGGATTCTATGATTGATTTGTTTAGGAGTGATTAGTGGTAGGATTATTCTAGAAGCATGATTAGTGGTAATCATTGATCATTATGATTTACTTTCCATATTTAGATTTGACACTTAGCTTATATAAAGGCTCTCTATTGTACACATTATGATATGGAATAATATTGTCTTCATTCACATGGTATCAAGAGCCATCGTTTTCTAATTTACCAGCATTGTTCATCGTGAACAGTATTCGACATTGTTCATTGTGAACAGTGTCTGACACTGTTCATCTCGTTTCATGTTCATCAATGCACGTGCAAATTCTAATTTCTTGTGCTCTTCCGAAATATATATTCGAGTTGTTTCTTTATTTTTGAGGAGGTGGAAAATGATTAGTTTGTTGCTCACTTTGGGTTTGGATTTGTTGGGTCTGTGAGGGTTTTGCATGTGGTTACCATCGTTTCGTCGTTATTTTCAGTTATGATTGTATTTTTATTGTGTGAAAAGGTTTAGACAAATTTAATATGAGAAAGATGTCTACCGTATCCGATACTGTTACGAGGCAAACATCAAATGCGTCCGATTCTAGGAAGTCCATGGGTGTTACATAGGTGTTGTCTTCCTCGAGTCGGCTTACTGATAAGAAATTGGAGGGAGTCTATAACTATCAGCAGTGGCGAAAGATTGTGCGTTTGGCCCTTCTTAGTAGAGAGTAGGGCGATCAACAAAAGCAGATACTTCCGACGAGGCTTAGAAGCTAGTTCATGCCAGAATTTTATATTAGATGCTTAATTCCATGGACAATAAGATTTTTGATTTAGTCACTCATTTTGATACAGTAAAAGAATTGTGGGAATACTTAAGAGGTTTTGTACTCGGGCCAAAATAATCTTGCTCGTATGCTTGAGGTTTCTTAGGATTTTTATAGGATTAATCGTGATCGGCATCCACTCACTCAATTTTTTTGCAGACTATAAAAAGATGTACGATGAGTTGAATTCATTGCTCCCTATTACTGCCGATATCAAAAAAATGCAAGAACAAAGAGAGCAATTTGCTGTGATGGGGTTTCATTTCTTGGGCTGCATCATCTTTTTTACCTTGCTAGCGCTTTACCTTTAGTAAGGAGGAAACTGTGGAGCTGGAGCAGTATGCCGGAGATTGCACTCAGCATGATAGACATGACAGTTTCACATATGGGACTTCAGAGTTCAGGATAGAACATTTGTTTCAGATTTTCAATATTTTATTTTTTATTTTTGTCCTCAGTAGCATAGGGCAGCATCCTGTGATACAATGATTTTCAGAAGAGAGGTTAGATCCCTGTGAATTGGTACTGTATTTGAAGAAAATTGAAGCAGACAATCCATTATCTACTTCTGCACTGTGTATGCTCGTTCTAGTGCATGTTATACTCCCTATTAGGCATAGCTTGGATTATGCAAACAGTTGTTGACCTTTTGAGTAGTTGTAGAGCACTCACGTTGAGATGGACTTTGTATGAAATTCAACGCTGCTCCCTTGATTTTCATGCTGATTTCTGATGTGAAAGGAATATGATATCTTTTGTTGGGATTGAACTTTTTTTACACATTTTAACAGATGCAGGAAAAGGTTTAGCATGGACTAGGGAGTGGAAAGGAGAGAGAAAGAAGGGAGAAGAGTAAGAAGAAGCATGCCCAAAGGGCACAAATGGCATAAAGCTTTTTCACAAAACAATAATGATAGGGGGGATGACATCTATGTTTGTGAGTTTGGAGAGGGAAGAGAAATTCACTTTCTTTCCTTGTGTTTGTGAGTTTTGGAAAGTGATATGGGGGATGACATCTATGTTTGGGAGTTTGGAGAGGGAAGAAAGAAAAGAATTAAAAATTCATGAGAGAAGAAAGGCGAGAAAAGAAATTCACTTTCTTTCCTTGTTTTTGTGAGTTTTGGAAGAAAATTTTAACTTAAAAGAGTATATTACTATTTTACCCTTATGAGATTATATTTGAGAACCATTATAAGGATATTTAGGTATTTTAATATGTCATCTAAGTCTTTAATGAATTTTCTCGCAAATCTTCCCAAGTTTGGAAGGAAAGTTTTGAGAGGAAATTTGTTTATGAGGGGCTTTTCACTCATTAAAAAACTCGCAAACAAGGGACTTTTAATCTCTTCCCTAAATTTCTCTCCTCCTTTCGCGTCTTTTTATTTTAAAACTCACAAACACAGTTATATGTGAAATAGAAAAGCCTAATTCTTGTTTAACTAGGAAACCTACTTCAACAAGGAAATAAATATCATGGAAAAAAACTCCCTACTTACTACCCACTATAATTAAAAGATCTGTTATTTTGACCTAATCAAAATACGTAGATCCCCAATAGTTTCATAACATAATTACAATTAATTATCCTTACATAACAATACAAGTAATTTACTAACTCACCCCTGCAATTTTCATTAGTGTTTGCACTTATACTAAGCTCTATTGCAGATCTTGAGAGATTTGAAGGATGCTTTTTGGCCATTTCAACTTGATCATAATAGAAGTTTATTTTTAAGGGCAGCAGAGGCTGCTAATTGCTCTCATAGGTCGAGGAATGTCGAAGAAAGGTCTGTTAATTTATTGAAATTCAGTCAATATTTTTCTGAAAGAAATGGTGCAGTTGTTCTTTTAAGTTCTAATAAGTTTGCACTTGCCTAAGGCTTCTTTTTTCTCTAGTCTTCTCAAGTTTGTGTTCTGTCTACTGTAGTGGCTTTGAGCTTGCCTCTGCCAAGGCTGCACAACATAGGTTAGAACGTGGCATTTGGACCAGTGTACGATTTGGTGACATGAGGCGTGCATTGTCTGGTATGTAATTTACATCTCTTTCTTTCTCCTGTCATTCAAGTAAAGATAGCATTTGTGTTGTTCTGTTACTTTTGTTAATTCCAGTAACATTTTACGTCTTCGTCGATGGTGGTGGAAAGTGGTAAAATGAAATGTAGTGTCGAATAATGAAATCAACATAATTATTATATTATTAGATAAACATATGACATTATATACAGAAATATTACATAATACGCAAATTATATAACCATCTAGTAATGTTCGACTTATCCAGTCATAATCTTCATCCATAAACCGCATTTCTTATTTAAAAATAGCAGATTGAATAGACCAACACAATTTAAAATTCATTTATATGTAAAACTTGAGTTCACTTAAAAGTTAGAAACATTGATTTTATTGTAAAACTTTCAGATCGGACATTCGATAGAATCAGATTTAAAGCTGACATTTTCAAAGAATTATTTGAAAACAAGAATCAGACTCCCTTCTAAAATATTAAATTATAATATGGAACGGAGATAGTTATATTAGAGAACTGAATAACAGAATGAAGTGGCATGTTTTATAACCTTTTCTGTACGTACCAAAGAAAATTTTGAGATAAATTACCCGGGAGATTTTGTCATTGTATAGAATGACAAAGTGCTGGGGAGTGTGGCACAAAAAATACCGACGGTGTAACAAACTGGCAAACTGCAATATGAATCAAAAACAGGAATATTCACAGAATACAAAGCTCATAAATGAAGATATATAATACAATCTATTCTCCTTGCCATTAAATATATTTGGAGTTCTCCAAATAAATCGAATATAGATAGACATGCTATTATTCGGTTTTCAACCAGATTATTTGGTCTGTGGACAGCATGTGAGCATCTTATTCTCCTTGAAACTGATTCCAAGGAATTAAGGGATTACAGTGTTCTCCTTTACCACTCTGGTTTTTACGAGGAATCTCTGCAATACCTCAAGTTATATCAGGAGTCAGAGGTAAATTACTTTAACTTGGCAAAACCAAAGTATGACTTCTTTATACTGGCAAGTCTACTCAGTTAGCTCTATTGCAGAAATCTTCCATGGAGAAAACATCATCCAATCCCTTTGATGACCTTGAGAAAACTGCTGTGGAAAAACTGATAGTACGCCTTAACCTCATTTTGATGGAGGAAGGTTGGAGCACACCTAAATATGCTAGAAACTTCTTGTACAACTCTGAACCATGGTAATGTTCCTTCACTGTGTCTGTCCTAATGAAGTCGGTTCCACTTCTTGTAAACCGGAAAGGTTGACAATTTTTGGAGTCATGTTCTGCATAAAAAGGTCAGAATGGTGACATGGAAGCAACCATATAAGAAAATAACATAAAGCGAAAATCTTGAAATTTTATGATTGCATGCCGAATGATATCAGCATGCTGCAGGTGCAAGGCTTGCTATTTTGGTTCTTTTTTCTCCTCACATATGCACTAACAATATATGTTGTCCCTTGAATTGGAGCAGAAACTAGTAACTAATGCCTCGTGAACGAAAAGGGTGTATATATTTCTATTTTTCGTTTGTTGTAAATAAGAGGTATGTAGTTTATTATCTCTGTGCAGCAAGTTATTTTTCCATTTATTTTCTGTCTTCAATGTTCACCAAAATCACATTACTAAAATTCTTGTATTTGTAGTTTTCTTCTAGTGAAACTGCTGTTTGACAGTGGTTATGTTTCTACTCTAATATTTTCTCTATCAAATTGAAAGTTTACTCATAAAAGTCAAAGTTTTTAGAGAACGTGGACTTTAATATTATGATCAAGATTACGACTTAGATAACTCCAATGGAATTGGATACGTTGATTTTGAAAGTGGAAGTGGACTTTCATTTTAAGATGTTCGGATTTTCATTTTTGTATGGAGGAAATATTACTAGTGAAGTTGTGGTCACAATTGGGTTTGCCGGTATTTCTTTGTCTTATTCATTTTAACTATTTGAATAGAACATTTTATTATAACTTTAATTAAAAACCAAATTTTAGCTACTTGTGAGTATAAGTTGGAGGTGGTATTATCCTTGGGAGGATTTTGAATATAGAAGGATTATGATTAGAAGTTCAAGGTGTTAAGACATGTTCTTTTCTTTGACTTGCACCAACACTAGTACTCGTTCTTGCACATTGCAAGTAGGACTATAAACGAGTCGAGTCGAGTTGAGCTTTGGCTTGCAGAAACGAGTCGAGTTGAGCTTTGGCTTGCAGAGTTTGAGCTCGACTAAAAGTTAAAACGAGTTCGAGTCGAGTCGAGTCGAGTCAACATCAATATGTTGCTTGAATTCAACTCGTTTATAAACGAGTTCGGGCTTGGGTCGAGCCGAGCTCTAGTTGAGTCTAACTAAATTTAAATAATTATTAAATTAATTATTTTTTATATTTTTATGTATAAATATATAAAAATAATTATATTAATTAATTAAATACTAAACGAACCAAGTTTAAGCGAGCTCGAGCCGAACTTAGATGAGCCAAGCTTGAGTTTATATTGTCAATTTAGTCCTACTTTCATTGGCCAAATATGAGCTTGCTGCACCAAACATCTAGTAATCTTATATTGTCAATTTGAGATTTTTAAAATTGATGTGTTTCATTTAACTTTTAAAAGTAGTACTATTTAGATAATTTATAATTCCGACCACTGTATTTTTTAAAACTAAATTAATTTACATAGAATTTGAATTTAAAAATATTAATTTAAAAAATTAATATTGATCATATATTTTAGAGGGCATAGTATTTGAGAAGGATTGCTTAAAAGAATAAGTAGGTTGCTAGATTCAGTCGAATAGGAAATCTTCCTCTCCCACAAATGAATAATGATAGAGCCAAAGGAAAGCTGCGGTACACAAACTAGGTTTTCCGCAATCAGCTCTAAAACCATCAGTGCAAACTCCAAAAACACCAACAATTGCTATCCCATTGAACTCACACCAGCTCCAATCAACATGCAGAACTAAGGAATAGGAAGGAATATGAATTTTTTTTTTTTTTTTGTGCTAAATTTTAAAATGCATAGATGAAAAGAATAATTACAGGTGCAAAGGGGCATACCCTAGAAGCATTATAGCTTAAACATCATGGAGGCATACCACTATGATGGTCATGCTATAATATCATACAACAAATAAAAGCCTAAAACAACTCATTACAGAATCCAACGATGTAAGTGGATATGTTGTGTAGCAGATTTGTGGACTAGAGATGATGAGTGAAGCCTGCTTTTGACAATTTGCAGTGTAGTACTGACCAGAATATCACTGTGGGTGCTGGTATGATCATGCTTTCGAGTGTTTCGTTCCTGCCATATCTTATAAATAACTGTGTTGAGACAAAGGAAGTTTATGAACTTGGCAACTTTCAATCCTGATGGAGTTTTAAGGTGCTGTACAATGTTATGCAACTCCTTTGGCAATTGATGAAGCCCACCATAAGATAAGATCCGAGATAACAGTGTAAGAATAAGGGCACTGAAAGAACAGATGGTCCAGAGTCTCAGTAGATTGTTGACACAACAAACATGTTGGATTTAACTTGTATTCCAAATTTGAGAAGGACATCGCAAGTATGAAGCTTCCTATGGAACACCAACCATGAGAGAGACGAAAATGTGGGGATATGAAATTTGTGCCATATTACCACCTTATGCCAATCCATTCTTGCATTTATATGCCTGATGGAATTCCAAATGTGAGAGGCCTTCAGTGCACGATGGAACTTGTTATCCCACAAAAGCTTATCATGGGTTGAAGAGTTGAACTGCATTGCATAGTCAAAGTTCTCCCTGAATTGTGCTACTTCATAGTGATTAGAGGCAGGCAAGCTCCAGGCATTGTTTATTATAATGTCCTTAACCTTTGCATTCAATCCCAAGCCAGAGTTGGAGATAATATTAGAATGTGAATAAGAAGCTGGGAGTCTAGAAGTCCAGGGGTCAAACCAAAGACTAATGTTGGCACCATCACCCACAGAAAAGGAGATAAAAGGTTTAGCTAAGCTTCTAAGTTTTAGGATTTTTCTCCAAATCTAGGAGCAATCAAAAGGTATAGGAATATGCCAAAAGAAGTTATCTTTGATGACTGTTTTCTTTACCCAGAATCCAGATAGCCCATGTAGAGGCAGGTTGAAACTGTATGACATTCCAAAAAAGTTGGAGGATGAGTGCTTTGTTCCAATCCTCAATGTCCTTAATACCAAGATGATAGACTCCACGGCACGCTTGCGTGAGGTGGTCGTCGCCCGGATCGTTTCCAGCAAGTTATGAAGGTGGAACGCTCACAACACCTTAACCCTTCGCCTATAATGAGACGAGAAACTTGGTATAATTGCTTTGCGCTAGAAAGCTTGCGTTGAATGGAAACCAACGACACCTAAACCCCGTACTTATAAGAAGCAGGAACCTCGGTACAATCGACGATTGATGGTTCGGTAGAATGACACCACAAACAACTATGATATGTTGAATGATAAGTTGATAATTGAATCTCAAGAAAACTAAGAAAATAATCTAGGAATTCTTAAAGAACCAAAAGATGAGAAAAATCTCACAATAATTTTATTAATCAAAAGTGTACTATTCTATTACATAACCCATGTATTCTATTTATACTAATAGAATAAACCTTAAAGAAACCCTAAATCCTAAAAGAAATAGAAGTACTAGTTATCAAGTAATTAGGAAGCAAAATCCATCTAACAAATATTCTAATTATATTAGAAATCTAAAAGATATGTAAAATCCCTAAAAATAAGGAAAGAAATCTGATCAAAACTCATCAAAACGCGTTCCTCGGAATTCGTGTACGCGCCCTAGCGCCCCGGCGCTCCAAATTACACTGAGTTCAGCGCCCCGGCGCTGCAAGGCAACAAAGCTCCTGGATGCCAGCGCCCCGGCGCTGGTTTTAGGCCTATTTCCAGCGGCCCGACGTTGGTCTTAACAACTTGAACTTGTAGATTTTCCCGCGAGCTTCGATTTGATAGGTGACACGTCCCGTAACTCCTCCCGGATCAAAGTTATGGCCGTTTTAAGTTTACTAGTCCTGACAGGAATCCAACTCCAATTAGAATTCGAATCAACGTTTTGGAACAATGTTTGGAGACCCAAACGAACTCGGATTCTTGTAAACCATACATTTCTGAAAAGCTTGAAACGTCCTCTACAAGTTTCCAACTTGGGTTGTCCCGTGTTAACTTGTAATCTCTTGGACAAGCTTGGACTTCCACAAAGTAGCGTGATCACTAATCCCTCCATGAATTGAAACATAACTTCATTGCGGATTAGATGACACAAATGAACACGACCTTGATGACTTGACTTGAGTTGATTTGGTCTTACTAAATAGATGGTATCTAGCAATCCCAAATCATATAATCGATTCTCCTCTCGTGGTCCACTTGAATTCAGCTCCATTTCAAACCTCTTCGAACAAGTTTCAGCCCAATCACTTAAATTCATTTGAACTAACCCTGGAACTTGCTTTGTATCTTGAATGATTGATGCGAGCCTGGTCAGGATCTCATCACAAGACCTCCTTCAGAACAAGGAAGAGCAATATGTTTCCAGGCCGCTTTGGCACCAAATTTGGCAAGGGAGACATCTTTCCAAAGGAATCTACGGAGGATTTGTTGAATTTCCTTTAGGATGGCCTTGGCAAGGATAAAATGGGTTGACCAGAATGATTGAATAGCAAACAGAACTGATTTTATAAGTTGCAACCTACCACTGTAAGCTAAAGAAAGGTTAGTCCAGGAGCTAACTCTCGAAGTGATAGTGTGAATCAGAGGAATACAATCCAGATGGGACAGCTTTGAAGAGATTAGTGTAAGAACTTGATAGGTAATTTGCCAATATTGAATCCCAAGATGTTTAAAATTTGTTCAGAATGGGAATGAGTGACATTGGCAAGAAAACATACTCTTGGAGGGATTAGGATAGAGCCCAGACAAAAGAGAAATTCCTCCAGACATGATTTAACAATTTGAACAAAGTCAGGATCCCCATGACAGAAGACTAGAAGATCATTAGCAAAACATAGATGTGTGATATCACATGACTTTGCTCTCCAATGAAACTAAAAAAGAGGGTTTTGAGATCAACAAAACGTGCCCGTTACCAGCCCAATTTGTTGGGAGGAATCAGTGTTTTAAAATTCGCTAGGCGGACCTAGGCAGTGGAGGGGGTGCCTAGGCATGTTCCTAAGCGAACTAGGTGTTTTCTTAGGCGGTCTCATTTATTTATTTTTCTATTATACATACTTGTTATAATGTGCGAAGTATATAGTAGATGTAAAATTTTAAAATCTTACATGAAAATTACCATAAAAAATAATCTTTTAAGGCTTAAAAAAGTCATTTCAGGTATTGTAGAGCTTCAAAGTAGATGTCTGATTCTGCGTAGGCGGGGCCTAGGCGCCCAGCCAAATCGAGGCGGTAGAGGACCGCTTGACGCCTACGCGGGGATTAATCGGACCTAGGCGGAGATTTTTAAAACACTAGGAGGAATCGACGAGCAAGTCGTGTGCGTACACAAGTAACTAACACACATATTCAAAACACAACATAACTCAAAAGTTCAAGTCATTAGGTTTTGGGCCTATTTATATATATATATATATATATATATATTAATTATTCACTCTTTGATTATTTCTCTGGTGTGGAACTCCAATTCACTTGTAAATTTTTAACAATCTCCCCTTGACAAGTGAGTCACCACATTAAGAGATCAATCTCACTTGAACACCTTCCCTTCAATCATTGTAAAATCAATTCGTGACTAACCACTTTTGGCTTTTCACCATTGCGACTCAGATTCCAACATGAGTTGAATATCTTCTCTTCAATTATCACGGATCACCAATTCTTGCCTAAGAACTCTCGATTTTTTTCCTCCTTTCTTTTTCCTTAGATTGCTCATTTTTTCAAAATCTATACTCTTGCTTAATATGGCCCAGTTAATTCTCTTTTCTAACTGTGGGCCTTCCCTAGGATTTGTCATCTTTAGGAGAGCTTTTTTCTTTGTTTCTAACCTACTCTACATGACAAAAAGTGGGACTCATCATTAGTCACTACATCTGTTCGCCTTTGCTCTTCATTGAACAAACTATCATTGACCACATCCATAGTCAGTGTAACATTGGGAGCGGAGTTACTAGGCAGTACAACCATTGTCTCCCAACTATCAGGCAAAGAGCTTAACAATAACAAAGCATCCATCTCATCTTTAACATTCATCTTCATTTTACTCATCTAATTTATCAAAGTCAAAAATCGCTCATGTACTCTGCTATATCCTTGAACTTAGAATTCACGAGCATCCTAATCAAGACAAGTTTATTCTAGTCAATCTTTTTTTTTTTCTTTTCATACATAGATTATAGTTTCTTCCAAAGAGCATAGGCTTTAGTTTCTATGACAACATGATAAAATAAACTTTGATCAATCTACAATCTAATTAGACCAATAGTTCTCTTGATCATCTTGTTCCACTGTGTATCACTCTTGTTTATGGGCTTGACTATAAAGTGGCTCATACAAATCCTTGCAGTAAAGCAAATCTTCCAGTCTTGACTTCCAGATTTGCATAATTTGAAGGCTTGAGTTTTATCATGCACCCTATCGTCCAATCCTCCATTTAATTCACACAAAAAAAAACGAAAAAAAAAAACTTTGATACTACTATTGATGAAGAATTAGGTAGCCCGCGCATACCGTGGGTATATACAATGTATTAACATACATGTTTGAAACCATCTTACCCAAAAGCTTAAACCATTAATCCTTAGGGTCATTCATATAAGTTCTTCACTCTTTCATTAATCTGCGATGTAGAATTTTAGCTCAATTTACAATTGCATCACTGAACTGAAATTTTTTGCTCATTGAACTACAATTTGTTTACAAAAAAAACTGAAAGGACTATTTGTTGCCTTAAAGAATTAACAGCTAATCGATGTGGCAAGACGTGGCACCACCCACGAGGATAAGTGATAAAATTAAAACAACAAAAATGATGACAAATATCTTTTTATGTACCTTTGTCCCCAAAAAGGGAGCATATAAAATCTCAATCGGCTGTAGTCGACTGCCTAAATCCCTAAATTGATTCTTCAAATCCGAACTTGAGCAAAGACGAAGCGATTCTTGCTAAATCGATTCTTGCTACCCAAAGAAAAGACGAAGTGAACATGAACAGCTCAAGCGAAATCAGTATAAAAATAGAAGGATGAGCGGAAGATGCCTAGAAGTCCGGTGACCGGCGGATGTGTTATAATCGCGCCAAGTGGTAGCATGGAAAGAGGGAACCGCTGATCCAAGAAGGAGGTTCATCGGATGTTCTCGGTTCAAGGTGTATGCCCTAATCTCTTTTTTCTCTCTTTTAAAGATGCTTCGTTTTTTGTTTTTGCCTAATCTCTTTCTTCTCTAATTCTAGATAATGATGCCCTTGATATACCGCATTCGATCTGAGCTCTCTTATGGAATTGCCGTCAATAAAAAAATCTTTTGAACTGGAAATCCATATCAAACTTTATGCTTTTTGGGCTTATTGTTTTATACTACGCAATGTGGGTAAGAATAATAATTGGGTTAATTTGTGGTAGAATAAAAGATTATGTTGTAGGTTCTTTAAATAGTGTGATCCCCCATTTACAAAGAGATCAAGGGAAGTGATATTGCAATTGAAGCAAAAACTTGAAAGAAAGCAATGAACAAGTTGACAGATTGATGGAAGCAATAAAGAATATGAAAACTGGTGAAACATTGATGAGCAAAAAAGGCATAAACAATGAAGAAAGTAACCATGAAGAAGTGGTATTGGTGCTGCAAAGAGAAGTTCAAAAATTAAGGAAAAAAATTGTCAAGCAAAGTTCAATGGCGAAGAAATTATGGATTGCTTTAATACTGTCTTGAATTTTGATTTTAGTTGTATTGAAAACAAATGTGTAGATTACTGAATGAGTGCAATTTGGAGGTATTTATAGAAAATTAGTTTGGCAGTACAATACTTTCTTCTCATTCTATTGATTAATTTATAGAGTACAATGGATATGATATAACATACATTTAAAAATACAAGTGAATAACAATTCCTATCTTATCTAGTTTAAATTCATTCAATCATTTTTAATTTGAACTCATTTAAACTTAGATAACATATCTATTTCAATGGATAAATTTCAGTTGTTGGAGTCTATTTAACTGACTTGGTCAACTCTCTTACACGCCCCCTCTAGATGGAGGATCCATTAGATACTCCAATCTTGCTTCGAAATTGCAAAAATTGCTGTTTGGACAAAGGCTTGGTCGTGGTGTCTGCAAGTTGATCTTTGGTGGAAATGTAAGCAACTTTTAGCTTTCCGGCTTAAACTTGTTGCCGCACAAAATGATAATCTAATGCAAGATGCTTCATCCTTGAGTGGAAAACTAGATTAGAACTTAGATAAGTAGCTCCAATATTATCACAATGCACATGAGAAGGTTGAGTTATCGCAATACCAAACTCCTAGAGTAAATCTGAGATCCAACTAGTTTCAGCTGAAGTGTGAGCTAATGCCCGGTACTCGGCCTCAGTTGATGATCGAGCTACTGTTTTTTTGCTTAGAGGACTTCCAAGATATGATATTTGAACCAAAATAAATGACAAGCTGTGGTAGAGGACTAGTCATCTTGATCACCACCCCAATCAGCATCACTAAATACTGTCAAACATATAGGAGAGCTCTTCCTTAGCAAAAGACCATAACAAATTGTGCCTTTTAGATAGCGAACCACTCATTTTAAAGCCTGCCAATGTTGCTCAGAAGGATTGTGCATGAATTGAGATAGTTTGTTCACAACGAATGCTACATCTGGTCTTGTGAGGGATACATATTGAAGAGCACCAACAAGTTGTCGAATCAACGTAGAACCTGCAAGTGTAGTTCCATCACACAATTTCAATGGTACTGTGGTAGACAAAGGAGTGACAACTTCTTTAGCACTGTCTAATTTGAACTTCTGTAAAATATCTCGGATGTATTTTTGCTGAGATAGAAAGCGACCTTGAGGCAAGCTAATGACTTCAACACCCAAAAAATAATTTAATATCCCAAGATCCTTCAACGAAAATCTGTTGGAAAGTTTGTCAAAGAAGGCTGCTAAGAAATTATTGTTATTTCCGGTAACAACAATATCATCCACGTACACGAGCATATAAACAATAATACCATTCTTGTTGTAGATAAAAAGAGAAGCATCTGATATAGTGTTAGTAAAGCTCGTATCAAGGAGAAAAAAACTTGACTCTTTATACCAAGCCCGTGGGGCTTGCTTCAAGTCGTACAAGGCCTTTTTAAGCTAGCAAATGTGTTGTGGAAATTGAGGATGAACAAATCCAGGGTTGCATCATGTAGACCTCATCTATTAAAGTACCTCGTAGAAAGGCGTTATTAACATCAAATTGCTTAAGCGACCAGCCATTTGTAAGAGCTAGACAAAGAGCTCTATAGGCAAATTTAACAGAGCAAACTCCTTTGTTAAAGGGCCACAAAGGAACATCCTGAGTAGAACCATTTGAGGGCAAAGGAATAGACATTACTAGAGTACACAATTGATCAGGGAAAAGATCTCTTAGCTTCCTCATATTCCAAGAATGAGAATGAGAATGAGAATCAAATCAATGATATCGTGCACTTTAGCTTGCTCAGTATTGGAATCCAGGGGACCAACAAATAAGTTTCCAAGCGCATAAATCCCACACCACTTATCATACCAAAGGGAAATGAAATCCCCTTTGCCCACAAGCCAGTGAACATAAGAAAGAATTTTATTTTTGACTAGAATCATAAATTTCCAAGTTCGATTGTGATTTGGTTTAGCCTCAGCTTCACAGATACAAGTATTTTTGAAATATTAAAGCTTAAGAGCCACGGCCATACTGAAATGTGGGGGCAACCCACAACCTGCAAATTAGATTCATCTAAATTAGCTTCCTGGGTTTTTCTTATACCCTAAAAGTGATTTGCAACCTAAACTTTATTGTAAATTTAATGCACCTCATATTTTTAACGAGAAAACAAATTGCATACTCCCCATCATTTTTCGGTGAAACATTCACCGGAAAATGCAAGCATATAGAATCGATTAAAATGCACTTTGAATCCTAAAATTTGCATGTCAGAGCACTATAACATCTCCTTACATCCTCTAATTATATATAGTTGACCTACTAAGTTGCATACTTGAGTTTTTATCAGGTCACTTTTGACTGGTTGCACCGATTCCTCAATTTTTTAAACGGTAAATAGTCGCTACATTAAAAAAGTTAAATTATACAAATCTAAACACAACCTTAACCAACATTGAAAAGAAGAAAGAAAAAGATGATGAAGAAGAAGGCTTTATAGGAGCAGTATACCAACATTCATGTCCTCTCACACCACTACTATCTTCATCATCACAAAAAGGATAACCACAACAGATTTTAGCACCTCCTTCACAATCAATAAATGTTAGTCACAACAGTTGTACAATTGCATTTCACAACCGTAAATCCCCAACTGTTTTTTGCCCTAGTCACTTCCAAGTGCAAGACTAAAATCACCATTGTCAGCCCTTTCAAAACACAAATCAGTCATTAATCGCCACCATAACATATCTACACAGCTAAGATCTCACCGGAAAAGAGAAAAACTCCAACAAGTCATCATTACTCGCGTCATCGGAGAAAAAGAACATCAGATCGAAGCCAACTCAGTCGTCGCCACAACTTCTTCTTTTGTCTTCATGATTTTCTTTTAAAATTTTTTTGACTAAAATTAAGTTTGTACCCTAAATTTTATAGCAAAATTGAGATTTGCACACAAATATTTAAAACATGCCTACTTGCACCAGATCGAAGCCAACTCAGTCGTCGCCACAACTTCTTCTTTTGTCTTCATGATTTTCTTTTTAAATTTTTTTGACTAAAATTAAGTTCATACCCTAAATTTTATAGCAAAATTGAGATTTGCACACAAATATTTAAAAAATGCCTACTTGCACCCTCATATTTAATTAGTTAAACATATTATGCACCCCTAGAAGTTACAACCGGTCAAAAGTGACCAGTTATTCTTGTAAACCAATTTTTTGCAGGGCTAATATGGGTATACCACATTTAAATAAACTAAACATAAAACAAACTCAATTTTGGCCCAACCAAAATCCCAAGTCGATCAAATGTAAAAAAAACTACCACTCTTCCTTCACATAAACCACTGGCAAGAAGTCGCAACCACCGTCAATTCCCCCCACCGCCACACTAGGAAATTCCGGCACATAAAATCATTATATACAACAAATTCCAAACAACAAGCAAAACTAATAAATCAAAAAGTACAAAAGACCTTGCCATTGAGATTTGAGAGGTTTATCTTCATTAGTTTGAATGGGTGTAGTAGTATCGAAGAGTTTGGAGGCATAAATTATCTCACTGCCTCCATGGAAGGAGGATGAAATAATGTAGCACTGTATAAAAGCTTCCTACTTGTATTCATGGTATTAAAGCTCCAACTTCATCTACCCAAATGCTACCAATTAATATATTAACAATAATACCTAATAATTTGTATCTACACCACGCTAGATCAAATTCACTATTTTTATATCACATCTCTCTTTATATATATAGATGTATATATATAGTTGTGTATAAAAATCTAGGTTTCTAAATCCGAGGACGATTGCACCTCCCCGTGTCCCTTCTTCGCCCACCTCGTATCTCTCATCAGGTTCCAGCACTTCCTCACTCCATGTCCTTTGTCCCCGTAAGTCCTCGATCGAAACGGCCGGCGCGAAATCGGGTACCATTTATAATCGATTCATCGGTCTCCAAACGAAAAGTTTCGGCAATGGTGGCGACGGTGGCAGCATATGAGGCAAAAGAGTTTGTTACTTCGAGACACGGCTCCCGGAACGGTGAGTCAAAGGAGGTATACCGAGACTTGCTGAGGTGATACAGAGGTTTGGGAAAATTGATTTGGGAGTTTGGGATTTTTTATGTTTTATGTTTTTATTTGTAAATGTTATGTTTATAATTATTATTCTCTCCGTCCCAAATTAATTGTATTTCTAAGACTTTTTAAAGTCAAATTGACTATTTTTAAAACTAATCTTTTTACTATTTTTGCTAACATATAGGTGAAGATATTATAACAAAAAAAAGTATATACAATTTATTACTAATTTCAATTTTTATAATTTTAGAAATATATTTATATATGCTTAATTATTAATTTTAAAAATAGTCAATTTGACTTAAAAAAGTCCTAGAAAAGCAATTAATTTGGGACGGAGGGAGTAATCAATTTTACCATTGAAAAGTCCTATTTCACCCTTAAAAAGTTGCAAGACTGGAACTTCCGGTCAAAAATGACCGGTTGACAGTCCGTAGCGTGGAATACGTTTTAAAAAAGTGGTTGCTATAAAATTTAGGATGCAAAATGACTTTTAGTAAAAATAAATAAATAAATAAAATAAAAATTACCAAGGGTGTTGTCGGGTGTGGTGTGGAGATGATGATTTGTGGAAGAAGGAACTACGTTGTAAAGAAGAGTAGTTGTTTTATTAATAAAACCCAAAATTGAGAGAGGGAATCACCTTGAAGTTTGAGAAGTTAGTGACTGGATTTAGAGGTGTGTCCAGGAAGGAGATAAACTTAATTTCAACTGGAACGAACAAATTGAGGGCCATATCACAAACCCACTTACTTAATTACTTAATTCTAATGTTCGAAAATTCCAACGTTCGAAAATTCCAACGGGATAAAAAGAAGTCATAACTATGTTTAGTTAGGTGAAGAAGAAGGGAATCAACATGCGATTTTGGGTAAGGCTAGTTGTTTTTATAGGAACACAGCAAACTTGTTGACAAACAGGTTAAGGGTTGGTTTTTGATATTCCTTTCGTCTCAAATTAATTGTTCAGTTTTGACTTTTTAAAGTCAAATAAACCATTTTTAAATCTAATTTTTTTTACTATTTTTCCTAAAATATAGGTGAAAAGATTATAACCAAAAGAAAGTATATACAATTTATTACTAACCCCAATTTTTATAATTTTAGAAATATATTTATATATGCTTAATTATTAATTCTAAAAATAGTCAATTTGACTTAAAAAAAAATCAAAACTGAGCAATTAATTTGGGACGGAGGGAGTATTTTATTTTGATTTAAATTTAAATTGTAATTAGGTAAATTAACTCTTTTGCTTTTTAAAAAATTGAGAAACTAGTACTCCGAGTCACATTTGACCGAATAAAACTATGGAGTGTGTATTTTAAAAAGGGGGCATGAGACGCGTTTTAAAGTTTAGGGTGTGATAGTGCTCTGACATATAAACTTTAGGATACAAACTGTATTTTAGACTATGGAATATTAGTGGTATTCCTTTAGATTTCCACATTATAGAGATAGATTCATATGAGGAATTGAGAATTAGGGTGTACATTTTCAGGTGAATGTTTTGTTAGAAATATTGGGATTTAGGGTACAAACTGTATTTCAATTTATGGAATATTAGAGGTATTCCTTTAGATTTTCACATTATAGAGATAGATTCATATGAGGAATTGAGAATTAGGGTGTACATTTTCAGGTGAATGTTTTGTTAGAAATGTTGGGAGTGTGTATTTTGTTTTCTCGCTGAAAGTATAGAGTTCATTTAATTCGAAACAAAGTTTAGATTGCAAATCGATTTTCGGGTTAAAGTTTAACATGCAAGTTGGAATTTAGTCCCCAAATGTCTAATCCTCGTACACTTAACAAGGGTTACACACTTTCAGTTTCAATTTAAATTCTTTTTGCACATCCTTTAACTTCCAATTGGAATCTTCCTTATCCTATTTTCATAATACTCAAGCCAAGAATTTGGTGTTAGCAAACTTATTTTTAAAATTATAGAAGTAATTATGTGTGTCCAATATTGATTAATTTGCACTTCTCAGTAACTTGGATAAAGCCAGCCCACAGTTTCCAAGGGCATCCTTTGGCATACCGCACCTACACTCTGCCCTTGTCATTCATCTTATACCATAACTTCCTCCAATTTTGATTTGGGAATCCCCAGTGGTTGTCTTGAATTCATTAAAGTTTGTAAAAATCATGAACTGTGTGAAATTGATAAGCTTTCTTTTTACTTTTGGGTTAAATTAAGACATCACAATGTTCAGGCTTTTTCTTCTTCAAAGGAGGATGCAACAAAACCCAAGTTTTTATTTTCACTACTCTCAGAGGGAGATCTTAAAATGTCATTATCCTCATACTCACTGTGTCAGTCACTATCATTAGAATCACTAATGTTATCTGCATCACTGTTGATATCTACCTCTTCAGCTTCTTTTTCACTACTATTCTCATTTGCATTATCTGTCTTACCATCTGCTGCACCTTCAATATTAACCTCATTAGCTTCGTTATCACCTTGTCCTGCCCCTTCATCATCCCCCTATTCATTATTCTCAATATCACCCTCATTAGTAGTTTCATTACCCTCAGCATTAAGCTCACCTGCTTCCCTATCAACATCAACATGATCCTCAGTTTTATTCACTGCATCCACATCCACTTCTTCATTTTCAGCTCTAGCCATCACTACTCTCTAAATCATCGTTGCTTAAGGAGTCATTGTCACTCCCAACATCATTACTCTCTAAATCATCAAGAGTAACTGGTACATCTTCATTATCTTTTTTCTTATTCTTCTAAGTTTTGTTAATCTTAGTCCTCTTAATTAGACTTATTACTCTCCTTCATCTTCTCATTTGCACTAGTAATCTCCTTCGTATCATTTGCACCGGTGTTCTTAACATTACTATTGTTCTTCATAGGGCTTACTACTTTAATGGGTTCTTCATTTAAAATAAGTTCTTCAACTAGTACATGATCAACATAAAGTTCACTGACACCAAGAGGGAGACACACATATTTATCATGTCTATAATACTAACATCATCATACACAATTCTAAAACCATTTTCACTCGTTTGACTATCATTCTTAAGATAAATATTATCCCTTTCATCATATTCTAGAGTTTTTTAGACAATGATTTAATTGCAGTCATACACATGAAATCAACATCAACATGGTGATAAACTTCAACCTTACCTCCCAAGTACTCATATTTAAGTTGATGAATAGATTTCCTCCTATAGTGAGCATGTAGGGCACAAACTCCAATCATTAAGTGAAAACATATAAAATACAAATAAAATAACTATTTGATAGCAGTAGTGGGGAATATAAATTAAATAAGGGAAAATTTTTATGTGTATTTGAACAAAAAAAATTCATTACTTTCAATTATGTACTGCTTTATATATGTATCCAAATGATACATAAATCACTGTTTTTTTATATAAAAAAAAATTAGTTCCAATAAATCATATAAATTATTTGTAAGTCAAAATAAATAAATAAATAAATAATAGCTAGAAATGTCACCAAACTAATGTTACCGTAGAAGGACTCTAATAGTAAATGAATCAAGGAATCTAATCAAAACTAGTCTTAAAAGTTAATGACTTAAAAAAATCTAATATGCATCTACCATGCTTGATCTAACAGCAGCTTTGCAAAAGATTACTAGGGAAGATTCACAAGGAAGATTCACGTGGATGATTCGAAAGATTCACACTAGGGCTTTCCATTTCTCTCTCTTTCACATGTTAGAGTTCTCCCGATTATGTCAAAGAGAGTGAAGGCAAATCGACCCTTGGTCGACCCTTGCAATACTGAATAACATTTAGATTCGAACGTGGCAGTGACTAGGATAAAATTACTAACGTGTATTGAGAGTCTCTCACATGTGCAAGTGCATATTAGTGTCAACTCATTTAATAGATTTTGTAGAGTGTTTGAAAATAAATTATAGTTCAATGAGTCAATTTTCAAAAGTTTGAATTCAGTGATGCAAATGTAATTAGGGCGAGTTCTGTGGGAAACGTGGATTTAACCTTCTATTTATAACACACTTTTATTTCATTTCAATGCTCCATAATTTCCATTTCCATTAACTCTGCCTAGACCCTGAACCAACAAGTCTCTGCCCAATAAAATGGTTGTCGAACTCTAGGATAATTGGAGGGCAACACATCCAGACAAGAAACAAATTTATAGCAAGTACTCATAAAAACATAGGCCACTAAAAAATCTGGTTTGATTAAAGATCCTCAAGTTTAGCTAGGCCTTATTTAACAAACCATTGGATTGTATTCCCGTCTCCCCCAACTTCCATAGATTTAGATACTTTATCCCAACTTGATAGACTCCACGGCACGCTTGCGTGAGGTGGTTCTCGCCCGGATCGTTTCTAGCAAAGTTGAACGGTGGATAGCTTGCAACACCTTAACCCCTTGCCTATATGTAGACGGTAATCTTGGTACAATTGTTCACCTTGAAAATATGCGTTGAATGGACACCAACAATACATTGACCCCTCGCTTATATGTAAATGGTAATCTCAGTATAATCGATGATTAGTACCGTAGAAACCGTCACACACAACTATGTATTGTTGTATGATAAGTCAAAGTTGAATCTAAAAAAAAAACTAGAAATAACCTAGGAATTCTTCAAAGAACCAAAAGTAGAGAATTCTCTCACAGGAATATGATAATCTGAATATTATTGATTGAATGAATGAATGATTACAGTACTCATGTCTATTTATACTGTAATGATCGTTAATTCTGGATAGCCTTGTAATTTAAATTTATGTATATTAATGAATATTATGAATTTTAGTAACATTATTTTGTGTTACGTGTTTAAAGGTTGTGTGACAACTTGGATTATGTGAATGCATGAAATTTTACGTGTTATAGTTTTATTTAAGTGAATAATTGATTTCGCGTAGCATCGCTAAATCACTATTCACGGGGCACGTTTCCCGAGACACTATTCACACCATAATATTTTTTCTCTTTTTCGATTTTAATAAATTTCATTAATACGTGTGAGCGAGGTGATAATTTTTTCCAAGCGTTGGGATATTTATTTGAGCTCGTTAGCAATTTAATTTATATCCGAATTGTTTTATATGAGTGTTCCGAATAAATGGACAAACTCCGTATTTATTATTTTTACCCATCTCAATATTTTATGGGATAACCCATTTTAATTTTGGGTAGAGTTATTGACCAAATTGGGTACAAAAGTAGGAGTATTTGGGTATGAAAAAGACCAATTGGGCATATTATTTGTGGCATGTTACTAAAATAGGAGGCAAGTAAATATTTTGGACTAATGAGAATAGAGGAACAAAGGAATGGTCGGCAACATACTCCTTCTGCTAGGCTCAATGCCTTAATTTTCCAAAGTGCCCAACATTCCTCTTGGTGGCTTAACCCACCCCCTTCATCCTCCTGAAACCCCTCTAATATGCTATTCCATTCAAACCTCTTCTCTCCCATTCCATTACCCTTTCTTGTTGCTGCAACTAGAAGAAAGAGAGAAGAGAGAAAGCTGTAAAAAGAGAGTTATAGAAAATAGAGGAAGAAGAAGAACGCACGAGAAGAAGAAAGAAGAAGGAAGTAGAGTGCACGGAGAAGGAGTAGAGGAAGAAGGAAGGGGAAGCCACTAGGCCTAGACAAGCTTCATAGCATCTAAGGAAGGAGAAATCAAGAGGTGAACAATCATCACCATCCCTTCTTTCTTTATTTTCAAGCTTTTAGAGCTTTTAGAGCTTATATGCTTGTGAACCAATTTTCTAGCGATTCTTGTTGTTTTTGTTTGTTCTAGATGTTTGTAAATGTTGTTAAGAGGTTATGTAAGTTATTAATAACATCAAAGTGGAACAAAAATGGAAGAAATTCGAACCTATGCTTAAAGGATGAAGAACATGAAGAACAACGGACATTTTTGGACAAACATGGACTGTTGGACGGTTTAGAGGACTTTGTAGCTATGATTTCGTGTTTGTTTAACTTTTTTGTTATTATGATGTTGTACTTCCATAGGTTATGAGTTTAACTCAGTTGGAATGGAGTAAAAAGGGATTAAAACAAAGATTTGGTGATAATTTTAGTGAAGAACACTTAGAACACCTAAAAATAGAGTATGAACTTAGTACTTTGACCTATGATTTGGCCATGTTAATATCAATAGGTAGCTCTTAATTTTGGATATTTTGTAGCCCCATGTCTTAGGAGTCCATAGAAACCAAAATGGACCAATTTGAACGTGTATATGAGAAGTTATGAAGGTTGGAGCGAAGGAGGGTCAAATCGCGCGTAGGAAGCAATATTCAGCACCTGAGTATCGGCGCAGCCTCCGTGATTTCACGGAGGCCTCGCTGAGCTCGCTGATCGCTGGCGCAGCCTACGTGATTCTCACGAAGGCCTCGCTAAGCTCTCTGGCGCAGCCTTGGTGATTCTGATGGAGGCCTCGCTGACCACCTGATTTTGGAATTTTTAGCATGAACGGTTATTGGTAAAATGACCATAACTTTCCCATACGAAGTCGGATTAGGGCGATTCAAGATGATCCGGAAAGCTTAGAGATAGACCTACAACTTCCATTAATTAGAACTGAAAGTTACTACCTGGACCAATTATAAAATTGACCATCTTTAGGACTGTTGTGCGATTGGAGACAATCAGAGGGCGTTGGACATGCACGTGTGCAATGTGCAATGTTTTCGACGATATGTTACGATGTTCTAAGTTCTAAAACTTGAATGTTATGAATTGTAATGATACTTAGTATTAACCAATGAGTATTAGATAAATCGAATGGGCGTGCTAGGCATACGCAATTGCGTGTTGCTTGAGCGTTCGAACAGGTAAGTTTGGCGTACAGATGTGCAAGCGTCGTAACACCGTAACTAGTGGGTATAACCTTGTTTAATATTTTGTTTCTTATATGAATGGGACATTTTAGAGTAGTATAAACCATTATTTGGTATTCGGTATATGACTAATTGTTATGTGAATATGTACTTAATTGTGTAGGATATTAAGGAGCGTGTGTTGTAATATTATAGCAGACGCAGCAGGCAAGTTTCATAACGCTTGTCTATCCCTTGTGTTGGGCAAGTTCCCTAACTTTATTCTTTCTATATATTGAATGCAAGTTCTCTTAACTTTATTCAAGCTATTTATTGAGAAAGTTCTATCTTACTCAATTTATAATTGGACAAGTATTCTATTTTATTGCAAGTTTCTTAAACGTACTCAACCTTTACATTTGGGCAAGTTTCCTATTTTATACAAATGTTGTATATTGTTGCAAGTTTCATGACTCAAATTGAGTTATTACTTTCAAGTTATATTAGTGGATTAATTATTGTCAATTACTTCACATCAAGGATAATTATTGATATTCGCACCTTGTGCATTTGAATTCATGATCTGTTGTTGGACTATGAAACGTAAGTTTTTCATTCATGAACTGTTTAAGGAAATAGTCTACGCCATTTGATTCGGCTAGACATGTACATGTTATTATTTAAAAGCTATCCAAACCAGTAGTTGGTACGGATTCTTGGACTGAGAGAGCAACCCTTATTGGGGGATCTTAATGTGTCGGTTATTCGATGCAGTCAGAGTTAAATGTTACGCATATACATAGGGTATAAGAGGTTGATCCCCTCAAATACTACTGATGAGCCAGTTTTTAAAAGAGTCAGTTGAATGATTGATTTTTGGGGCCAAAAAGTTCATGCTCTATTAGACCACTCAACAATAAATAATCAATATTCATTATTTCATTTGAATTTTGATTATATTGTCAGTTATTTCTTCAATGTTCTTAAATTGTTGAACTATGCGATTATTATTCTCATTCATTCATGATATATCCTCTTTATTCATTTTAAACTTGTTGAGCAAAGTAGTTGCTCACCCTTGCTATATAATGAACCTATTGCAGTTAAGCCGGAGAGTTCCAAAGTGGACAAAGGTAAAGAAAAACTTAAGGAATAGTTATATGTACTATCCCATTATGTAATCGTGGAATTGTTTTGTATTATTAAGTATTCTGCGATGTATTTATTTAAGGTTATAGACCTTGGAACCGTAGTAAACCTTTTGAAATGAACAACATATGTTTCTTTATTCTGCATTAGTTGATTTATGTTGTTTAGAGGTATATGGATGTACTTTATCGTGAGCACCAGATTCGAGATATTAGTACCTGAATTTGAGGGTGTCACAGGTTTGTATCAGAGTTGTAGGTTATAAACTTTAGAAATGCGAAACCTAGGTTATAACCTTAGAAGAAAACTCGTATAGAGTATGCTAGGAGATGAATTGGGGGGATTCATTGAGTGGTATAGGTTGGAGATGGATTGTGGAAATTCATCAAGCCAAGTTTGTACATAATGAAATATAAATTCATCCCATCAATGAATGTATTTTGTTATGGTACTATATGTGTTGATTGTTTGTGTTATCTTTGTTGTGATTGTAGGATGCCTAAGATTATCCAGTTGAGTTGGGGTAGGGAGCTCCTATTTAGGTGAGTACCCTCTTACATCACCTATTGGCGAGAGATGTTGAGTGGAGTAGTAGACTAGAGCAGTCGGAGCAAAGGGGAACGAGCCTACAGGTAGAGGTGAAGGCTTTGCGAACCCAGTCAGAAGGAGATGAAGAGAATGGGCTATGCATTTAGCATGGCGAGTAGTAGGTGGATGGATGGATGGTGTGCACCATCATCCAGTTGAAGAGGGACAGAATCATCTCACCTTGAGTCGAGAGTTAATGACCTAGTTAGGGTAGGTGGTGTATGTTAGCGTTATGGAGCGCAGTATACTTGGTTAGATTATTTTGTTTGTGTGCCTAACAGTATGTGATTTGTGTTTGTGAACCTCGACCTTAGTATATGTTAGGGGTGGTTGTTAGTATTAAATCCCCACCCTTTTGTGGTGTGAAGGGATGGATGATATCATTCATAGCGGTATGCTATAGAGTAATCATGTGTGATGTTTTGACTGTTGCCACATGAGTATATACGTTTGTGTCATGTGTTTCTTTATTGTCGCACTAATGTAGATGCGTACAAGGTGTGATGGGATTATAACGTTACGTGTTTTCTATTAAGCAAAATATGCCGCCAAAAGGACGACCGCGTAACCAACAGGTTGGGGAGTCAGAAAGCGAGGTACAGGATCAACACGACCCAATGAGAGCGTTTGTTGAGTTGCTAGCAGAAGCCATGCAAAATAGACCCCCACCTATTGGAGAACAGCCAGAGTGGCATCCCACACAGCATTTAGCTAGTTTCAAGGATTTTAAACTAGTAGGGCCTCCCGAGTTCCGGAGAACACTAGACCCGATTGAAGCCCAAACCTGGATCGAAGAAATATAAAAAGTGTGCGAGGTTGCAAGGGTGGCTGAAGAACAGAAGACAGAGTTCGCCACCTTTATGATGAAAAGTGAAGCAAACTATTGGTGGAAGGCTAACAAAAATCGTGGTGGAGATGGTGTGATATCATGAGAACGTTTTAAGGAGTTATTCTTCGAGAACTATTTCTCGGAAAGTATACAGTAGAACATGGAGGTGAAGTTTCTAGAGCTCAAGCAGGGGAGCATGTCAGTCGTGGAGTATGCGGTTAAATTAAATGAGTTAGCCCGATTTGCATCTCACTAGGTAGACACTGAAGCTAGAAAGGCAAGGAGATTTGAATTAGGCCTGAAACCGTGGGTGTACAGTAGGGTGGCAGTTTTAAGGAATGGCACATTTTCTACGCTGTTGGAAAGGGTCATCATCGCCGAAGGAGGCAACGAGGCTCTAGCAAAGTTCAATCAAGACAAAAAGAAGGGTCACAAAGGAAGCAAGGGAGGAAACAGCGGGGAAAGTAACCCGAATAAAAGGAAATGGAGCGAATAGCCAATCTTTCGGTGGTAACAAGTCCAGAAGAGAGATTAAGAAGGGTAATAAGTGTAATAATTGTGGAAGAAATCACTCGGGGGAGTGTCTGAAGGGCAAAAGGATTTGCTACAACTGTGGGCAACAGGAGCACCTTGCTCCTCAGTGCCTAAAAGGAAAGAAATGAGGATGTTTCTCATGTGGAGGATCAGACCATCAAATTAAGGATTGCCCGAAAAGGAAGGGGAATGCAACAAGTGGCAACAGGAACAATAACAACAACAGGCTGAACATTGGAGGGCCAGCTAGCCAAGCCAACAGATCAACGACACACACTTTTAACATGACTGTACATGATGCGGTGGAGTCAAAGGATGTGGTGTCAGGTATTATTCCGATCAATAATATTAATGCATATGTATTATTTGATTCATGTGCTACCTGCTCATTTGTGTCGGATGAATTTGCTAAACGGTTAAACTTACCTCGTGAGAAATTAGAGAATCCTATGAATGTGGAAGTAGCTAATAAAGAAGTTATCCCTGTGGAATTCATTCATAGAAATTGTTATACTGAGATAAACGGGTATAAACTGAGCGTAGATTTAATTTCAATACGATTAGGAGAATTCGGTGTAGTTCTTAGAATGGATTGGTTATCTAGTCACGAAGCTGTAATTGACTGTAAGAAGAAGTGCGTATACCTGAAGACTCCGAATAAGTCAAATGTTGTATTCTACGGTAGTAAATCACCGAGATAATTTTATTCTCTGACGATGATGCAAGCTAAGAGATTTCTAAGGAAAGGTTACATAGGTTATCTGGCTCACGTGGTTGATACTTAAAGAGTAGGGGGTGAAATGAGACAGATACCTATAGTAAGAGAATTTTCAGATGTTTTCCCAGAAGATCTACCGGGTTTGCTGCCGGATAGAGAAGTGGAATTTGTAATTGATTTAGTACCGGGGACATCACCGATCTCAAAGGCACCGTATAAGATAGCACCGGTGGAGATGAAAGAACTGATGGTTCACCTGCAGGAGCTGCTAGATAAAGGGTATATTCGACCGAGTGTATCTCCGTGGGGAGCGCCAGTACTGTTCGTGAAAAAGAAAGACGGATCGCTAAGGCTCTGTATCGACTACAGGGAATTGAACAAGGTTACCATTAAGAACAAGTATTCGCTGCCCAGAATTGATGATTTGTTTAACCAATTGAAGGGAGCGAAATACTTTTCAAAGATTGACTTGAGGACGGGATATCACCAACTGAAGGTGAGGCAGGAGGATATTCCAAAGACAGCATTCAGAACTCAATATGGACACTTTGAGTTTTTGGTGATGTCGTTTGGGCTAACGAACGCGCCAATAGCATTTATGGACATGATGAACAGAGTGTTCAAGCAATACCTAGATAAATTTGTTGTCGTTTTCATAAATGACATTCTAGTCTACTCGAAGACGGAGGAGGAACATGTCGAGCATTTGAGGATAGCCCTAGAAATGCTGAGAAGGGAGAAGCTATATGTAAAGTTTTCTAAGTGTGAATTTTAGCTACAAAGGGTGCAGTTCTTGGAGCACGTAATTGACAAGGATGGTGTATCAGTGGATCCTGCCAAGGTAGAAGCAGTAATAAACTGGGAGCAGCCAAAGATGCCGATAGAAGTCCGAAGTTTCTTGGGATTAGCGGGTTACTATCGGAGGTTTATTCAGAACTTTTCAAAGATAGCGACACCATTGACAAATTTGACAAGGAAGACTGTGAAGTTTGTATGGACGGATAAGTGAGAAAAGAGTTTCTTGGGGTTGAAGAAGAAACTTAGTGAAGCACCTGTGTTATCACTATAATACAAAGAGATTTTGTGGTGTACAGTAATGCATCACACAAAGGCCTTGGGTGCGTATTGATGCAGCATGGGAAGGTCATTGCGTACGCATCACGGTAGTTGAAGGACTATAAGAAGGGGTATTCGACTCATGACCTGGAACTAGCAGTAGTGGTGTTTGCTCTGAAGATTTGGAGGCACTATCTGTATGGAGAGAAGTGTGAAATATACACAGACGATAGGAGACAGAGGCGATGGTTAGAGTTGATCAAGGACTACGATTGTGAGATTCTATACCATCCCGATAAATCCAATGTAGTAGCTGATGCTCTAAGTAGGAAGGGCAGAGATAAGTTGATGATGCTGACAGCTCAAGAAGAACTGATAAAGGACATGGAAAGACTGGAGTTGGAAGTCAAGTATCCGACAAATACAAACGAGAAACTATTCGCAGTGGAGGCGAGTCCGACTTTATTAGACAATATAAAGGAGGCTCAAGAAAAGGATGATGAATGTGTTGCCATAAGGGAGCGAATCTTTGAAGGAGAGGACCTAAAGTACAAAATTGATAGCACGAGACTGTTAAGGTTTGAAGGGAGGATCTGGATACCGATGGTCCCGGAGTTGGGAGAAGAGATTCTGCATGAAGCTCATTCTACAAAGTATTCGATACACCCTAGTAGTACTAAGATGTATCAGGATTTGCACCAACACTTCTGGTGGCCGAACATGAAGAGGGAGGTCGCAGAATGTGTCGGGCGATGTTTAACATATCAGAAGGTAAAAGTAGAACATCAGAAACCGGTGGGTTGCTATAACCGCTAAAGATTCCAGAGTGGACGTGGGAGTATATCACGATGGATTTTATGACGGGGATTACACCAACTCAGAAGGGTTACGATGCGATCTGGGTGATCGTGGATCGTTTAACTAAATCTGCACATTTTCTACCGATCAAGATAAGGTACAATCTGGAGCAGTTAGCAAAGTTATATGTGAAAGAGATTGTGTCGTGACATGGAGTACCAATATCTATTGTATCTGACAGAGATCCGTGTTTCACGTCGAATTTCTAGAAGAGTTTGCAAGAAAGGTTGGGAACTCAATTGAGGTTGAGTACGGCGTATTATCCTTAAACGGATGGGCAAAGCGAACGAACGATTCAGACGCTAGAGGACATGCTTAGAGCATGTGTGATGAATTTTAAAGGCAGTTGGGATGATCACCTACCATTGGTGGAGTTTGCCTATAATAACAGTTACCATGCGAGTATTGGCATGCTGCCATACGAAGCATTATACGGGAGGAAGTGCTAAACACCTCTGTGTTGGGATGAAGGTGTTGGGATGAAGTTGGTGAACGGAGACAGTTGGGACTTGAATTGGTGCAACAGATCGTGGATGTCATCAAAGTAATAAGAGCTCGATTAGTAGCAACTCATGATCGACAGAAGAAATACGCCGATTTACATCGTCGGAAACGAGACTTTGAAGTGGGCAGTTTTGTATTTTTGAAAGTATCTCCCTGGAAAGGGAAGATCAGATTTGGGAAGAAGGGGAAATTGAGTCCCCGGTTCGTAGGACCTTTTGAAGTTTTAAAGAGGGTAGGTGAAGTGGTGTACGAAGTAGCTCTACCTCCTGAACTTGAGTATATTCACAATGTGTTTCACGTTTCTGTGTTGCGGCCATACAAACCCGACTACAAGAATGTGATATCCTATGAACTGATTCAAGTTGAGCGAGACTTGTCGTATGAAGAGATTCTTGTCCAGATATTAGATAAGAAAGACCAGACGTTAAGAAAAAGGTCATTCATTCGGTTAAAGTCCTTTGGAGGAACCACATGGCTGAAGAAGCTACGTAAGAACTGGAAGAGAAGATGAGGAAGAGTTATCCGCATCTTTTCGAGTAAACCCATGTTAAGTTTGTCGTACCTAGGTTATAATTTTGGGGACAAAATTCTTATAGGGGGATGATGTAACGACCATTAATTCTGAATAGCCTTGTAATTTGAATTTATGTATATTAATGAATATTATAAATTTTAGTAACATTATTTTTTGTTACGTGTTTAAAGGTTGTATGACAACCAGAATTATGTGAATGCATAAAATTTTACGTGTTATAGTTTTGTTTAAGTGAATAATTGATTTCACGTAGCATCGCTAAATCACTATTCACGGGGCACGTTTCCCGAGGCACTATTCACGCTATAATATTTTGTGTCTTTTTTGATTTTAATAAATTTTATTAATACGTGTGAGCGAAGTGATAATTTTTCCAAGCATTAGAATATTTATTTGAGCTCGTTAGCGATTTAATTTATATCCGAATTGTTTTATATGGATGTTCCGAATAAATAGACAAACGCCATATTTATTATTTTTACCTATCCCAATATTTTATGGGATAACCCATTTTAATTTTGGGTAAAGTTATTGACCAAATTGGGTACAAAAGTAGGAGTATTCGGGTATGAAAAAGACCAATTGAGTGTATTATTTGTAGCATGTTACTAATATAGGAGGCAAGTAAACATTTTGGACCAATGAGAATGGAGGAACAAAGGAGTGGTCGGTAATATGCTCCTTCTTGCTAGGCTCAATGCCTTAATTTTCCAAAGTGCCCAACATTCCTCTTGGTGGCTTAACCCACTCCCTTCATCCTTCTGAAGCCCCTCCAATCTGTTATTCCATTCAAACTTCTTCTCTCCCATTCCATTACCCTTTCTTGTTGCTGCAATTAGAAGAAAGAGAGAAAAGAGAGCTGCAAAGAGAGAGTTGCAGAAAATAGAGGAAGAAGAAGAAGAAGAACGCACGGGAAGAAGAAGGAAGAAGAGCGCACAGAGGAGGAGTAGAGGAAGAAGGAAGGAGAAGCCACCAAGCCTAGACAAGCTTCATAGCATTTAAGGAAGGAGAAATCAAGAGGTGAACAATCATCACCATCCCTTCTTTCTTTATTTTCAAGCTTTTAGAGCTTTTAGAGCTTATATGCTTGTGAACTGATTTTCTAGCGATTCTTGTTATTTTTGTTTATTGTAGATGCTTGTAAATGTTGTTAAGAGGTTATGTAAGCTATTAATAACATCAAAGGGAAACAAAAATGGAAGAAATTCGAACCTATGCTTAAAGGATGAAGAAATGAAGAACAATGGACATTTTTGAGCAAACATGGACTGTTGGACAGTTTAGAGGACTTTGTAGCTATGATTTCGTGTTTTTTTTAACTTGTTTGTTGTTATGATAATGTACTTCCATGGGTTATGAGTTTAACCCAGTTGGAATGGAGTAAAAAGGGATTAAAACAAAGATTTGGTGATAATTTTAATGAAAAACACTTAGAACACCTAAAAACAGAGTATGAACTTAGTATTTTGGCCTAAGATTTGGTCATGTTAATGTTAATGGGTTGCTATAAATTTTGGATATGTTGTAACCCATGTCTTAGGAGTGCATAGAAATCGAAATGAACCAATTTGAACGTGTATAGAAGAAGTTATGAAGGTTGGAGCGAAGGAGGGTCAAATCGCGCGTAGGAAGCAATATGCAACACCTGAGTACCGATGCAGCCTCTGTGATTTCATGGAGGCCTCACTGAGCTCGCTGGTCGCTGGCGCAGCCTCCATGATTCTTACAAAGGCCTTGCTGAGCTCTCTGGCACAGCCTCCGTGATTCTGACAGAGGCCTCGCTGACCACCTTATTTTGAAATTTTTAGCATGATCGGTTATTGGTAAAATGACCATAACTTTCCTATACGAACTCGGATTAGGGCGATTCAAGATGATCCAAAACGTTTAGAGATAGAACTGCAACCTCCATTAATTAGAATTGAAAGTTACTACTTGGACCAATTCTAAAATTGACGATCTTTAGGACTGTTGTGCGATTGGAGACAATCGGAGGGCGTTAGACATGCATCTGTGCAATGTGCAATGTTTTCGACGCTATGTTATGATGTTCTGAGTTCTAAAACTTGAATGTTATGAATTATAATGATACTTATCATTAACTAATGATTATTAGATAAATCGAATGGGCGTGCTAGGCGTATGCAATTGTGTGTTGCTTGAGCGTTCGAATAGGCAAAGTTTAGCGTACAGACATGCAAGCGTCGTAACACCGTAACTAGTGGGTATAACCTTATTTAATATTTTGTTTCTTATATGAATAGGACATTATAGAGTAGTATAAACCATTATTTTGTATTCGGTATGTGACTAATTGTAATGTAATATGTACTTAATTGTGTAGAATATTAAGGAGCGTGTGTTGTAATATTGTAGCAGACGCACCAGGCAAGTTTCCTAACGCTTGTCTAACCCTTGTGTTGGGCAAGTTCCCTAACTTCATTCTTTCTATATATTGAATGCAAGTTCTCTTAACTTTATTCAAGCTATTTATTGAGAAAGTTCTATCTTACTCAATTTATAATTGGACAAGTATTCTATTTTATTGCAAGTTTCTTAAACTTACTCAACCTTTACATTTGGGCAAGTTTCCTATTTTATACAAATGTTGTATATTGTTGCAAGTTTCATGACTCAAATTGAGTTATTACTTTCAAGTTATATTAGTGAATTAATTATTGTCAATTACTCCACATCAAGGATAATTATTGATATTCGCACCTTGTGCATTTGAATTCATGATCTGTTGTTGGACTGTGAAACGTAAGTTCTTCATTCATGAACTGTTTAAGGAAATAGTCTACGCCATTTGATTCGGCTAGACATGTACATGTTATTATTTAAAAGCTATCCAAACCAGTAGTTGGTATGGATTCTTGGACTGAGAGAGCAACCCTTATTGGGGGATCTTAATGTGTCGGTTATTCGATGCAGTCAGAGTTAAATGTTACGCATATATATAGGGTACAAGAGGTTGATCCCCTCAAGTACTACTGACGGGCCAGTTTCTAAAAGAGTCAGTTAAATGATTGATTTTTGGGGCCAAAATGTTCATAGTCTATTTGACCACTCAACAGTAAATAATCAATATTCATTATTTCATTTGAATTTTGATTATATTGTCAGTTATTTCTTTAATGTTCTTAAATTGTTGAACTATGCGATTATTATTCTCATTCATTCATGATATATCCTCTTTATTCATTTTAAACTTGCTGAGCAAAGTAGTTGCTCACCCTTGCTATATCATGGATCTATTGCAGTTAAGCCGGAGCGTTTCAAAGCGGACAAAGGCAAAGAAAAGCTTAAGGAATAGTTATATGTACTATCCTATTATGTAATCGTAGAATTGTTTTGTATTATTAATTATTCTGCGATGTATTTATTTAAGGTTATAGACCTTGGGACCGTAGTAAACCTTTTGTAATGAACAACATATGTTTATTTATTCCGCATTACTTGATTTATGTTGTTTAGAGGTGTATGGATGTACTTTATCGTTAGCATCAGATTCGAGATATTGGTACCTGAATTTAGGGATGTCACATATACTAATAACATGAACTCAAATCCTAAATTGAATCAACTAGTTTGATTGAAAATAGAAATCCTAACTAATAAACTATAAGGAAATTAAATCCTACTTATCAAACATTCTAATTACATTAGGAATCTAAAACATGCTGAAAATAGCCTAATAATTAAGGAAATCTGCATCCAAATTTGAATTAGAAATTCGAAGCCTTCCTCTATTTGGAATTAGAAATCCATTAATTGTTAGGAACCCATTAATCTGTGGAGAACAAAATCAGTTAGTTGTCTACTTGAAAACCGCGTGGCCCAAATGATAGGAAGCTAATATATTAAGTCCTTCATATGTGAATGTTAAGTCCTGAATATGTTAGGAAACCCATGTGATTGGTTGATTAGAATTGGAATGTCCGTTGCCCGCATGCGAATTTTGCTAGAATGTAAATTGCCACATAAATTGATTAAAATTGGCCTTGAATTTAACTCCATTTTAAGTATCTTTGAATAAACTTCAGCCCAAATATTAAAAATCGCTTGATAAACCCTTGGGACTTGAGTTGAGTTATTAAGGTTTGATGTGAGCCTGATCAGGATTGTATCATTCCCCTCCTCTTTAAAAGGATTTGTCCTCAAATCTGACATCCCCTCCTCTTGAAAAGGATTTACCCACAAATCTGATCCTACATGAAAATAAATTAAGTTAGTAGCATCAAATAAATCATAATCACAATTCTCACTTTGCACATAACATGTAAAAGCAATATCAATATCACAAGTAAATATGAAAATAATTATCAAAAACTCCATCTCCTATAAGGAATACTTCGTCGTCTGGCAAACTCCTCGAATTGACATGAACACCTTGTAAACATTTCTTTCCAAGCAATGCTCGAATCGATATAGCATCCTGCAAGCTCCTTATAACACCACTTGAAAACTTAAATTTTCAAACTCCCTTAATCAAGAACTTGTCCACATCAACACGATACTTTTCCACACGTAAACCAAATACTTTCACAATGCTAACTACATTAAAACAAACTAAATTAGCAACTATAGCAAAAATGCAATCAAAATTTCTACCTAAAAAATCAAATGTATATATAATAAAATAAATGTAAATAAAACTATGAAAAGCTCTATATCCCCCTAAATCAAAACTCAGTATGTAGAACTCTTCACATTGCAGCAACTTCCATCCCATGAATTCCTGGATCAAAAATCAACGTGATGATCTCGTCCATCCGTAAATATATCCATTGACGAATTTCTGGAGCAAAGGACAATCTAGTGAACCCGTCCACCCGTAACATCAAACACTCCACTACACCTCGGTCAAATACCCATCTTTGCAATCTTGCACATCGTATATGTAAATACACATGAATCCTGGATTAAACACAAAACAAAACAAATCAACATGCATCTTTTGTCTAATCAAGAAGAAATCAAGTAACTCAAAACCACAAACATAATCTACTAGAACAATATTTAAAACACTTCCCTGTAGACTTTCAATGCATTGTTCGAATTATTTTGCACAATGAATGCTCTTATCCTCGATGAGTATGACCCCATCCTGAATCTACAAAACACAAACAACCTTTCCCTTCCCATTGATAATAGCAAATTCAAAATCAAATAATGGCATCAATGGAATTAAAAGGTCACACCTATCCTTACAAGATGAAAACTCAATAGCATAATTAACATTACGATGATCACAATCAAACTCAACAAGTGCTAAAGAATTTTTCCAATTGTGATTAAAAGTCAGAATATCATCAAAACATATATTAACAAATTTTTCCATGAATGAATGCAAAATATAATTTAACATGAAAACATTTAATGCACTAGCTAATCCGAACGATTTAACTAGACCTGTATGTAAACTATATCCTACTCCAATTCGATGATAAACACTTTTCAAATCAAGTTCAAATGATAGTAAATCATGCAAAGAAGATTGTTCTAATGGAATGACATGATCACTAACACTACCAACTAACGACAAATTATGTAAAGATTGATCAGCATGAAAACTTAACTCAACACATGGATAAGAAAATCTAAAATGAATTTCATGTAAATTAAAATATTAAAAACGAGAATATACCAAATGATAGTAAGAACACTGAAAACGAGAATAAATATCATGATCATAAACTAACTCAACAAATATCAAATATCCTCCATAGTTTATGACAAAGACGATTCTACCCTCAAAATAGCTAACAACAAATTTATCCATAGAAGCATGTAAAACATGTTTTAATAACCCCATAAAAATACTAGATGCATCAGTTAATCTAACAGAAATAACTATCCACCTACATAAGTCACATGTTGACATAATTTTCCATTTATCACTTTCTCTTAAGCTAACTTGACTAGGCAATATCATCACATGGTCATCAACACATGTAGATAAAACACAAGTACTATGCAATTTATCAAATATATTATCTAAAAAGAAAAGCATATCGATACTTGTTTACCAATTCGAAATCAACGCACAAGCTCGACATCCTTTCCTTCTTAGGTACTATGATCTCATGAATAGCACATGAACTCATGTCTTCATCCACGATACCCACTTTGATGAAGTTGGACTTCATCCACTCTCCAACCCATCTTGGTAACTCCGTCGTCTCCTCAGGAATACTACAAGCTGGCTGATATGAAATGATAGCTCAGGGTATGTCATCAACAACCTATACAAGAGACAAAACAGAACTAGACAAAGAAGAGTTAATCTTGTTAGTATTCAAAAGCGTCGTCTTGTACGAATGTACAGTCATTGGATTTTCAAAATACAACTCACTTTCCAACTCACTCTCCTATATTTTTTCACTCTTACTCTCCACTGTTCTTTCTCTCGTTTATTTTCACTCTCATTTTTTTTAATCTCTCGTTTCTTTTCATTCTCTTTTTCACACTTTTCTTTTTCACACTCAATTTTTTGAACAATTTCTTTTTCACTTTCTTTTTGTCGTTTACTTTCACTTGTATTTTCTTCCTCGGGATCACAGACTTCACCTCGAACATTGGAATCTAACAACTCTCCTTGGACTACATATTCTATTATCTCTTCTTCCACCTACCCCGGCTGATCTTGCTCCCTTTGCGCCTTAGAGATGTTTTATCGCTGCTTCAAATAAGCATCCCTTATCTCATTATATGTTCTCCTGATGTCCTCAATTAATACCGCTTCTCTATACACCTTAAGAGTTTCTCGTGGTTGTCTCCGATACGAATCTCCATGCCTATGATCCTTCCTTTCATCTTCCCAATTTGAACGCCTTGAACGATGATCTACATGTCGTGAAGATGCATATTCCTCCCTCCTACTAGGCTGTACCGGAACAAACCGCTTTCTCATCACGATTTTTAACTCTGCCCAAGTCTCGATAGGGGGCTTTCCACACCTTCTCTTGCTACGCACTAATTGATCCCACCATGTAACTGCATGATCGAAAAAGTCTTGAATCGCTAGTTTGACCTTTCCATGCTCAAAATAATCCTGATGTTCAAACTCACGATCCTTCCTCCTTTCCCATCTCAAATATGCCTCTGGATCATACCTACCTTGGAAAGTATTCCTTCGAGACCCATAAGAATTTTCATAACCATACTCATACGTATTTGCTGCAAAACAAGGAGTAGTATATAAAGAAATTTTTTCTCACACACTCCCTTACGTGTTTCGCTCAAACAGTATATCCCACAATTATGAAACGCTCGTGTATCACTCTATTGGCTTTTACCCTCAATTATTCTCACACTCTTGCCTTTTACCACTCTAATTCTCTCTTATAGGTTCTTTTTGTAATTTGATGGGCTATTAGGACTGGCTCGGAGAGAAAGCAAATATAAGATATAGAAGAATAAATCAACTACTTAAACAAATTCCAAAAATTCACCAAACAAATATTACAGTTTTCTATTCAATTCAATAAGAACTTATCACAAAACAAAATATAGCAAGTGTGACGTACGATAACCACCAAAATTTCATAATCAACAATTAGAATCCTCTTGAGTGAAATCTCAATATCCTTAAAATTCACGAATTCCAACAATAGAATCAAATAATAATTTCTTCAATAAGATCCCAATAATCACAAACTTATGAAACCCCAGGCAATTGAGACAAATAATATTACTCTTCAAAATTCACGAACTGAAACAAGTAATAATTTCTTGTTTTTTTTACTCTTCAACAAGAAAAATAAAGAATAAGTAACTTGCTAAGAACTTAGCTTTGATATCAAATGATAGACTCCACGGCACGTTTGCGTGAGGTGGTCGTCGCCCAGATCGTTTCTAACAAAATGGAACGGTGGATAACTTGCAACACCTTAACTTCTCGCCTATATGTAGACGGTAATCTTGATACAATTGCTCACCTTAGAAATCTGCGTTGAATGGGCACCAACGACACCTTGACCCCTCGCTTATATGTAAGCGGTAATCTCGGTACAATCGACGATTAGTGCAGTAGAAGATGCCACACACAATTATGTATTGTTGTATGATAAGTCAAAGTTGAATCTCAAAGAAAAACTTGAAATAACCTAGGAATTCTTCAAAGAACCAAAAGTAGAGAATACTCTCATAAGAATATGATAATCTGAATATTATTGATTGAATGAATGAATGATTACAATACTAATGTCTATTTATACTAATAACATGAACCCAAATCCTAAATGGAATCAACTAGTTTGATTGGAAATAGAAATCCTAACTAATAAACAGTAAGGAAATTAAATCCTACTTATCAAACATTCTAATTACATTAGGAATCTAAAACATGCTGAAAATAGCCTAATAATTAAGGAAATCCGCATCCAAATTTGAATTAGAAATCCGAAGCCTTCCTCCATTTGGAATTAGAAACCCATTAATTGTTAGGAACCTATTAATCTGTGGAGAACAAAATCAGTTAGTTGTCTACTTGGAAACCGCGTGGCCCAAATGATAGGAAGCTAATATGTTAAGTCCTTCATATGTGAATGTTAAGTCCTGAATATGCTAGGAAACCCATGTGATTGGCTGATTAGAATTGGAATGTCCGTTGCCCGCATGCGAATTTTGCTAGAATGTAAATTGCCACATAAATTGATTAAAATTGGCCTTGAATTTAACTCCATTTTAAGCATCTTTGAATAAACTTCAGCCCAAATATTAAAAATCGCTTGATAAACCCTTGGGACTTGAGTTGAGTTATTAAGGTTTGATGTGAGCCTGATCGGGATTGTACCACAACTGATCTAGTGAGTCAAGTATTATTAATAATATAATAGATATTTTAAAAATTAAAATAAATTCACGTATAATTTAAAATTTAAGATTTCTCAAATTAACTAATGAAATGTGACTTTTTTATATAGCAAAATAAGAAAATGCGACTCTTTTTGTGCAACATAAAGAGATTGTATTCGAAACTTAAGTGAATCATATAAATTTTAAATTTAAGAATACCTCAAATTGACATTCAAAAAGTGAATATTATTTTATATTTTGTAACAGAGGGAGTATTTTATAATGCATATATTATCCTTTATAGGCCCAAGTATAAATGAGGGGCACGTGTGGAAGAAACGACTCGAAGAAACCTCACATGACCTGAAGAATTAAATGAAGAACAAAAAGATCGAAAAAAAAACAAACAAGGGAGGACCCCCCTAGGGTTCGATCACCCTAGGGTTCACCCTCCTTAAGGTTCGGCCACCCCTAGGGTTCGCCCCCTGTGGCTTCAACTCTTCAAACCTATTCCAATGGATTTTATTTCTTGACGCAAGTGAAACTACCGAATGAAACGAGGACAAAAAAGGAAAAAATGAGTAAAAGGAAAAAAACTCAAGAGTGCCCCTCCTAAGGTTTGGCCCTTAGGGTTCGACACCTAGGAGGTGCACTCCTTTGCGAGCTCTGAAGTGATTTCCCAATTGAACTTTGGTTATGGTAAAGATCAAGATAATTAAAACTAAGAAAAGAGGCGAGAAATACATAGAGACTTAAGGATGATCTCCCTCAAGTCCTTCGTGACATAGAAAGCTACTCAAAGGGTCAAGGATCATAATGAAAGGATAAGAAACGAGCGAAACAAGAAAGAGCAAAGGAGGAATGAACCTAGGGTATGCCCCCCTAAGGTTTGGCCTCCCCTTAGGGTTCGACCACTCCCTAGGGGTTGGCCTCCCTAGGGCTCCATCAAAGCTTGGATCAGGGATTTCATTCGATAAATCTTTGGAGACATGAAGATGGAACGAAAGGAAAACGAGATTTGATGAATGGAACGATGATTCGATTTGAAAATTGAAGGGGCCTTTGTAAGTTCTTAAGCAAAAGACTTAGGGAGGCAACTTCAAATGAGAAATGGTTGAGGGATTTGAATTGGCGTCTAGAAGAATAGGGTGATTTAAGCATCACTTTTGGACAACTAGGGGCATTTTTGGTATTTAACCTGAGGTCACATGCCAGACACATGACCCAATAATGTGCCAGACACATGATCACTTCGCGAATAAGCTACCTCTATAATATAGCCCTCTCATTTCAAGAGGAAAGGACTTTGAATTCTCTGACATTTCAAGACACACAAGAAGGCTCTCTAGAGTTTTGTCATTATTACCTTGGTGATCGTCTACCCATTCTTCTCCTCTACAAACCCTAGATCATTTTCCGTATTCTTTGTGTATTCGAAACCCTAATCGAGTAAGGTACGATTTCCTTGCCTACATCCTTTATTTACAAAACATAACAAAATATAATGAACGGGTGACAATGGTAGAATTATTATTATCATTTCTTTTCTTTTCTTTTTATTAACTTGTAAAGAAACCTTTCAAGATTTCTATTCGTTTCTTTTGTCCTTTTAAGTTTTCAAGTTCTTTTCTTTTTTGTTCCAAACTCATAAGTATAGAGGGAAAATATATATATATATATATACATATATGTGTGTGTGAGAAATAAAATAGTTGTGACACAACTTGTTGGTTCGTTTCGTCCTTTTAAGTTTTCAAGTTCTTTTCTTTTTTGTTCCAAACTCACAAGTATAGAGGGAAAATATATATATATATATATATACATATATGTGTGTGTGAGAAATAAAATAGTTGTGACACAACTTGTTGGTTCGTTTCGTCCTTTTAAGTTTTCAAGTTCTTTTCTTTTTTGTTCCAAACTCATAAGTATAGAGGGAAAATATATATATATATATATACATATATGTGTGTGTGAGAAATAAAATAGTTGTGACACAACTTGTTGGTTGGAGAACGACACAAAACGACGTAATTTTGCAAATTTTATTAATGACAATTTTGTCCTTTCACCAATTTCACAAATACCAATTTGTCGATTCATCATTTTATTTGTCAAAACTACATGAGTCATTACCATATCCATCTAGATTTGATAATCACATCTACATATACACTGTTACAAAAACGGAGACTATTTCGACCACCTTTCACATGATAAGGTTTTGACAGCAAACTTAATTTGAAATTTTGTTTTCATATTAGAACTGAAATTTGTGTTTAAATAGCCAAAACATGAAGGAAAATAGTTCCAAGTATGTATCACCAAAGGCTAACATGCTTAAGCAAGCAAAGTGGATTGTCGTTTTAGAATGCTGATAATATATATAGTGTAGGATCGCTTATGACCAGTCAAACATACTCATGATTAATTTTATGAAACAAAAATGCTTGGTAACTTGATTTTAAAATTGCTTATAATCACTTTTTGTGGAAATAATCAGATGCTCCAACATTACTAAATTCAAGACGCAAGTTCTAAAGTTCACGATCTATGAAAAAACAGAGGCATAAAACTCATTTAAGAATCCTCACCCTCTTCGGTTTCCTTCTGTACATTTTAATTCAGCAGAGCAATCCAAAAATCCCCTCGGCTTCTGGGGATGAAATTTCGGGTACAAAATGAATACTTTTCCGCGTAAATTCACCCGTTGTGACATTTCATTCAAGTATCCCTATCACATTACTTAACCTATAACTCAATGGAACTATTACATATCTGTGAGTATAAATAAAAAGGCGATGAAATCGCAATGCTAAATTACTAAAACTTATACCCAGTCTATTACTTCTAAATGTCATCTACGAAAACTTTGAATATGAAATCCTTGAAACGTTTCGAGTATTGCTTGGGATCAACAGCTGAAATTGAGGTTGGGTCATGTTGGATTGACTTGTATGCATGCTCAAGCTTTTTGCTAATGTCATAATCTTGCAGTATATCTATTATACCAAAGAAGAGGATGACATCATAGCATTCTCCTGTTGGCTCTCCAACAAGCTGAGTCTCAAAAGTTCTAACTGTTTGTTCAACCCGAGCAGGCATGTTTATGCCTAATCTAACCGATGTCCACCTGCAAAACACACAATTGATACATAAGGAAAAACATGAAGCCATCAACTTGATTGATGAGATTAGATAAGACCAAAGGATAATGCTTGTATACGCAAAATGACAGCTTTGGTTATTGAAAACCATTTGTGACTTGCCATAACTAAATACTCGGAAACTTACATAAAAATCATATGAGGATTTAGTGAAAAACAAGCAGTATTCACAACTTCTGCAAGAGTTACAAAAATCAATCTAGAAAGTAATCTAAAGTATCAAAGGTTGGGTATGATAGCTGAATGCAACTCTGGAGTCCAGAAAATCTGAAGTAAAGCAAGTACATTTCATAATTAATAATTCTATGTTCACAAACTACACACAGATAATTGTGAACAAATGGTAGGAACCATGTTATATATACTAATAAAGATGAAATCTAAACGGTAGATCTCACTTCCTATTTTCTCTTTCTTTTTTTATATTGTTTGTGCACAACTTTTTGTATATAGTTTGTGCACATATAACTACTCCTATATAATTTCTATAATGAGTAGTTCTACGTTCAAAAATATGAATAAGCAGTTGTCCAGAAACATATACCATATCAATTATTGCTGCGATTTATTGACTCATTGCTATGGTTTATTGACTTTTTACGTCATTCCGTTACTATTCAATCTATGAGGTAATAGTGTTCGTATGCAATTGTTTGCACAAAGTTTGTGCAGATAGAATTACTGTTTCTATAATTTCACAAGAAGAAAAAAGTGTTGAATGTTCTATTTGATAGTGCTTAATTTCTAACATATGTGCTCTCTCTCTTTTTGACTGTTAAAAGTCATTATTAAGCACTCAAAAAACAGTAAGTTTAAAAAGTGTTTTGAGACGATATGTTGTGTATTGACAACGGATTTTGAATTAAACAAATATCCATTAAATTCACTTTGAAATGGATTGATAGTGCAAAGGAGGAAAAAAAAATCTTTTTTAATGTATTCAGGACTTTAAGGACTATAATATAACAAGAGAGTAAAATTACTGGGTTGGATGGAAAAGAAGATCCAAGTCTGTCGTAGAAAGTCGAGGAACTGCTGCTTCACCATCTCTATGTCCTGCTAGAGAAATTCAAAACATATTCTATTTTTCAGTAAGTATTTTATGGACAAGCCTAATAACTACAGAGAAGTTAGAGATAAACCGCATGGGGTCCGAGCTCCAGAAGTACGGTCCTCAGTTGTTGGTGCTTCCCTACCAGAAGTTCCACGGAAGTGAAGGCCAATTAAAAGACTGTAGTCCATTATTTTCTCTTGTTCAAGAAAGTCGCAGTCCCTATCCACCTGCCTGCATGAAGGGAGAAGTTTCTGGATTATGAGAAACATATGGTCGCACATAGAGCTGTAATGTTCCTTCTTACAAAATTGAAATTCAGTTTTTTCTTCGTGTTTAAATGAGTTTGTCAAAATTAAAATTCAGATACCGAAGTGTGTGAAGAAAACACTAATACATATTATGCTGTACTTTCCATGGTTTATCTCAAAATGTTAAATCATAAATATTAGCATTTATGTCCAACACAAACTTGATGTTTCCTGTATTATCGCGAGTCATTAACATAATATACTCCCTGAGATCCAAAATTAGATATACATTTTCCTTTTTAGTTGGTCCCAAAATAAAAAATACTTTTCTTTTTTAGGACTATAATTCTATAAAGTTGCATGATATTCCTAATTTATACATCATACCATCACTCCTAAATTCATAACTAATATTAGGGATACATATGAGAATATAAAATTATCCTTAAAAGTCGTCGTTTTAGAAATGTCTCTCTAATTTTGGAACTGAGGAGTATGCTTCTTTTAGGTATTTGGCAACCTTTTTTGGTTACTGTTTCTAGGAATAAATTAAATCTACATCTTTAGTATGTGAAATATATGAAGATATTCTTTTGCAGCTAAAAGATGCCTTGAATTCTCCTTCTCCTATTGTTAATCAGTAGATGACCCTAAGGAATTAAGGAATTCAGTAGTTTATGCAAGAATAACTAAACTGACTCAGGAACCTACTTCATTGGAATCTATTGACGAGTCCAATTGACTACTTGTTATTAGTCCACAATCTTTTGGGAATGTCTTACTACTTGCTATTTGCAAAAAAGTTAGCAATAATGCACTTTTGATCTTCTTGTAATATCTAATGCATTGTTAATTTCCAGGGAAACTAGTGAAACTACTTTGTTCAATGTGGAGGACCGATAAACATAGTTAGAAGTTCACCTGCAGAAGTCTTGGAACCAAACACTCTGCAATCGGAAGATAAAACTGAGATCAAGATCCTTCAGGGTTGCGTTTGGATCAATTTCAGCTTCAGATTTTTCAGTAGTCCGGCCATGAGAAGAGCCTTTCAAGTCAAAACGCCTGTGAATAGGTACCTCAGTACAGAACAAATTTCCCATAATAACAAATCGCACCTGGCACATCAGTGCCAAAATATTAGCACAGCATTGATTTGAGAGTTCATTCCGATAATATCTTGAAATTCATTGTTGGGTCTTTTTACATTTGGAATACCTTCTTTTGAGCATTCCCAGTCAACTTCACACAATGGAGACCAAAAAATTTGGTAACCAAAGTGTTCTCAAAGGCTCGAACATGACTGAAATAGGCTGGAAGCATCCTCTTGAGAGCCTGTAGTGATTTCGATTATTTTGAAAATTTCATCAAATGTTCTAGCATTTACTGTTAAAACACACTTCGGAGGTAACTAAGTAATTATATGGAGAAGGATATGTATTTTGGAATAATGTGTATGAGAAAAGGGTTTATATTTTCGATCTATTTCAGAAATTTATTATGAAATGTTTTGTTCTTTGCAAGTTACAAGGAACTAAAAACTTCAACGCTGATAGAATAGATTACATTATGGAAATTCTGGAAGATTGTTTCTTCTTGAAAATCCGAATCAAAATGGAATATGGTAAGTGAAGAAAGCGAATTAGATTGTGGAAACTTTATATTCCGTGTAGGGCAAGCAGATAACAAACTCACTTTAACTTCAGACTTCTTCACGGTCTTTATCATGTACTTGTCATCATTGGTCAAGTAAAAGAAGCTTCCACTTTTTCCGGGGGACGATAGCTCCCGAAGAGCATCATTCCCACATATTGAAAGCATGTAATCAGCTGGATCCACCTTAAATAACTTCCTAAGAGTCCTGAAAGCATATTGGTTGTAAATCATCAGGTATTGATCTCATTAATAGTGCATAAGATGTACAAAGCCTGCAATCAGGAACAAAGGAACCAATGTCTTCCCATTAAAAATTACATACATGAACTTTAGCTTGAATGGATTACAGAGCTTGCTAAAAAAAAATAATCTTGTTGTGTTTACTGTTCCAAAAAGGAAGGACAGTACACAAAATGTTGTGGGATTTTTTCCAAGATTTTTCTTTAGGTTATTCGTACTAAAAAAACCTCGGACTAGAATCCTAAGTTTCAATAGGCTATGTCCTGGCTCTATAGACATGCATGGCATGAAAAATGCAGAGTTGGGTTAGGGCTACAATTCATACCATTGACCACACGATCATACTAAAACATACATACGCAACACACACGACATGGCACACACACACAAGCAAATGAATGACACATACACACACGAGAAACACAATTGTACGCACTTGACAAATGACAATTTAATATTCTGTGGAATTAAATGTCAAAAATTTTACCTGAAAACCAATGGGCAGTAATCCTTCCACTTAAAATCACACGACTGGTGAGGTGGCGTATACTTGGATCCCTCTGGAGGAAATTTGGTCCATATTTTTTCATTGGTATCAAAAGCTGTAGGCTTTAAATCAAGAGATTTAGCAGGAGCAGGCCTTCCTACAGAATGCCTTGTGGTGCAACCTCTTGTTAGTCACTAGCAAAAAGATGTACAAATATGGATGGACTTGTAAACTCGTAGAGATCTAATGAAACCATAAGGAATAAAAACATTGATGATTGGTCCAATAGATTACATGTATGTATAAAAATAAAATAACAATAAAAAGAAGGGGGAAAAGAGAATTGGAAGCTTTCGATAACACAATGTTCAACTTGTTTCAAACGGAAGCATCATTATAAAGCACAAAATGGGAACAACCCAAGTTCACTCTCAGTATATTGCAGCCACTTTAGGTAGGGACCAAACAGCATCTAGCACTACTGCACTAGTATCTCCAATGACCTGCAAAATAACTGACAACTGGGGTCTAACAACATTTAGCAATCATTTCTCTAATGTCTAAAAATGAAACAACCACGAGGAACTTTCTTACTGATAATTACAAGTACTTTAGAATCACACATTTAAAGAACGAATTGATATACATGAAACCACGAGAGAGAGCATTTTCAGATAAAGCACCAAAAAGTAAAAATCCCTTCTAATTCTTGTTTTTTCCCTTTCTTAAAGAAAAGGAGATCAAAACTTATCATTGCTTAAAACAAAACTAGAGTGAAATAGTAAACAACATTATATAAGATGAAAATAAGTGCAGATACACTATAAAACATCACTAATAAGTGCTTATAAGTAACTAAAAGCACATCAGTGAAACTTTCTGAGATATAGTAAAGTGACTATTTGTGTGAGAATTCTAATTTATGCAGGCAAGAACATTCAATAACCATTTCAGTAACCATTTCTTCATGAACAATCAGTAACTATTTCTTCATGGCAATACGGATAAAAGTATATACTATGCCAGCTTCTACAACAAAGCAGAACAATAGAGATTATAGTATAGGGAAAACCATCATTGGTTCAATTATTACCTTATTCCAAGCTGCAGATTGAGCATGAGCTCATAGTTCTTATGGCCTTTACATATTGTTTGCCCCTGTCTTTTTGTAGGCTGTATTTTGATGTGCCTTGGAGTCCCCTTCGACATATCAGAATTATGAGTCTGGAGATTTTCTACACCTTCATCTACCTCTCTTCCTTGCCCAGAATCATAGCCAGCATCAGCTTCAGAACTGCAACTATGATTACTACCATTGTTCTGCCTCCCATCTATTGACATTCTCCTCAGTCTTGGTCTTGCATCACTTACTTTTGCATTATTCCACACTGACTGCTTCCGTATGGCATCTCCATCACGACTAGGCCAATTGAACATTTTTTGTGAAGGAAGTATCGAAATCTTCTCACCTTGAGAAATCTCACATTCACTCAAATCAAACAATAGTTCTTGAGGATCCCAATCAAGATTTCCTGTATGTGCAGTTGTAGGATAATAAGTACCACTTTGTTCTTTTGGGTCTCTACTCCAAACACCGACATAAAAACTCCCATCTGCCCATCTAAAAGTGCCATTTCCTTTTGGTAATCCAGCTCCCCAACACCCATCATATCGATTTCCATTTGCCCAAAACATAGTCCCAGTTCCATTCATCTTCCCATTCTTCCAAAGCCCAATATATTTGTTACTATTATGCCATTTATACCTTCCTTGGCCCTCTTGCAATCCACGGCGCCACTCGCCTTCATAAATATCCCCATTGGCATATTGTCTAGTCCCTTTTCCATGCTTCAAATTCATAACCCATTTACCTCTATATGTATCATTTGAAGAACCTGTATAAATCCCTTCACCATCCATATTCCCATCCTTGAATTGGCCCTCATAGGTGGCACCACAGGGCCAAGTAAACTTACCTTTCCCCATTGCCTTGCCTTTAAACCACTCACCAACATAAATACACCCATCTGACCATAAATACTTCCCCTGGCCAAAGGGGCAATTTTCAACCCACTGGCCGGTATAAATATCGCCATTAGAGAAGAACTTTTCTGTATGAATGGCTTCTCCAGGGGTTTCAGTATCATCATCAACATGGGCAACTGACATTTTTTTGTGAAAATGCTGTTTTCCCTTTAGGCCTTCACATCTTCTCTTCTACCAGAAGCCTCAACCAAGATCAAACTTTATCTGCAGAATTACTGTAACCCCCAATAACTTAAAATAGACCATTTGTACAAACAAACACAACAAACCCACCAATAAATTGAATGAAGAAACATGAGAGAAAAAACCCAAATGGAAACCAACAAAATGTATCTGTTTTTGGAGTTTTTCTGTTGATTTGCTGCAATGGGTTTCTGTTTTTAGTGTTTCCCTGAAAAGGGTGTTTAAGATTTTTGAAAAATAAGATGGAATGGGACCGGGGGATTGTATTTCTGTGTTGGATTGACTGGCTTTTTCTCTGTTGCAAATATATTTTTCTTTTTCCCTTTTCTTTATTCTTATTTTATTCCATTTTCTTTTATTTCTTTTAATTGATTGGGTATGTACCGGAGGATCAACAACACATTTTTTTCTTGGTTTCCGAGTTTTGTTCCTACATCTACTAACGGCCTAACAGTTGGAAGGATGAAACGGGTAGAGAGCTTGACAGATTTGCCATTTAGTGTTCCAAATTAGATTATTTATTACAAGGATTCCGTTTTCAAAAATATTATGTACACAAACTGTATTTATGTGAAAAAAATAAATCTAATAACAGGTTTCATTTTTTTTTGTATATGTATTATTCACAACATTTTATATATAGTTTTCAAAGTATTACTCTTTCTTTTTAAATTTATGGTTTAGATTAACTTTAAAATTTTAAGTTTTTAGCTTTTTTACAACTCAAATTTTGTTATTTTTGTTTTAAGATATTAAACTTTAATTCGTCTAGATTTATAAATTAAATATTTTGGCTACTAAATCTAGCATTAATAATTTGAATTTTCGGTTAATTATTAAAAATGAAAATTTAATAAAATAAATTTTTATTTTTAAAATATCGTATTGCAATGTATATGTGAATACGTATAGTGTAATATGTATATCTGTGATGGAGTAAATACATAATTATATAATTATATATTTATTGAAGGTAAAGAAATTGTTAGACGTCTAGCCGAAACAAATGGCCAAGACACATTTTTAAAACATTTCATGAATATTTAAGAACTTTAAAGCATAAGCAATTGAAATAATATTTGAGATATCATTGATAGAAAGCTCTCACGATATATAAACTTGAATAAATTAAAGTTTACAAACATAAGAAAACTTGTACACGATAAATAACTTACACAAGTTAGGAAACTTACATTCACTGCAATGAAAATGAATGAAGTTAGGAAACTTGCATGTTATGTTTTCTACCAATAATGTTATCTACTTGTTCTTCAAGTAACCTACATATTTAAGCCACGTTGATCAATTGAGTATTCATAACTCGGCTTATAAATAACTGCTTCCTTTGTTAATCACTTTAGCATTTTTCCTTTATTAAAAATATAACTAAAACCCACATTCCTTAAAGTCTTGTATCATAACATACTACTCGCATAACATGTTGCTTCATATATGTAAAATTATTCAATTTTAGATTTGGAAAAAATTATTTTTCTGAGTTTTTGAACCCAACCCGATTCGGTTAAACCGGACCGGCGCTGCGACGCCCAGTTTTGTACTGGGAGCGGCGCTGCGGCGCTCAGTTTTCTTCTTGGTTCGGCGCTGCGGCGCCAACCTACCCAGGCTCTCTGCATCCCTGGCGCTGCGGCGCCCGAAATGAACTATATGAATGGCACCACGACGCTATTCATGGTTTCTGGAAAAAAAAATTCCTTTTCTTTCAGCCTGCTTTGCTATTTTATATCTACTTTGCTACAGATCGTATGACCACCATTTTTGGATATGTTGGATTTCATACATCAAAGTATTTTACAAAAATATAACATATATGAAACTAAAACAACAAGGCATCAAACCAACTATCTTAATAAGCGTGCCCAGAGCAATTTAATACTTATAAAATTTTCTAGATTTCGTTTCTTTTCATGATAGTTCCCAAAATTCATATCTCATTCGTTTTAACTTCGATTACACTCAAATTTGGACATGACACACATCTTACTACATAGTATTTTAAAAAATTATAACATAACCATATCGACAACTCTAAGGCATAATTCCAAAGAAACCAAATGTCTAGAAAATAACAATTTTTGTGACACCCCCAAATTCAGGTACCAATACCTCAAATCTGGTGCTCATGATAAAGTACATCCATATACTTCTAAACAATATAAATCAACTAATGCGGAATAAATAAACATATGTTGTTCATTACAAAAGGTTTACTACGGTCCCAAGGTCTATAACCTTAAATAAATACATCGCAGAATACTTAATAATATAAAACAATTCCACAATTTCATAATGGGACAGTACATATAACTATTTCTTAAACTTTTCTTTGCATTTGTCGGCTTTGGAACTCTCCGGCTTAACTGCAATAGGTTCATGATATAGCAAAGGTGAGCAACTACTTTGCTAAACAAGTTTAAAATGAATAAAGAAGATATATCATGAATGAATGAGAACAATAATCGCATAGTTCAATAATTTAAGAACGTCGAAGAAGTAGCTAACAATATAATCAAAGTTCAAATGAAGAAATGAATATTGATTATTTACTACTGAGTGGTCCAATAGACCATGAACTTTTGGCCAAAGGATCAGTCATTCAACTGACCTTTTTAAACGCCTGGCCCGTCAGTAGTACTCGAGGGGATCAGCCTCTAGTACCCTATGTATATGCATAACATTTAACTCTGACTGCATCGAATAACCGACATATTAAAATTCCTTAATAAGGGTTGCTCTCTCAGTCCAAGAGTCCATACTAACAATCGGTTTGGATAGCTTTTAAAATAATAACTTGTACATGTCTAGCCGAAACAAATGGTGTAGATTATTTCCTTAGACAGTTCATGAATGAAAAACTTAAACATTTCACAGTCCAATAACAGATCATGAATTCAAATGCACAAGGTGCGAATATCAATAATTATCCTTGATGTGGAGTAATTTACAATAATTAATCCACTAATATAATTTGAAGTAATAACTCGATTTGAGTCATGAAACTTGCAACGATATACAACATCTGTATAAAATAGGAAACTTGCTCAAATAAAAATAGTTGAGTAAGGAACTTGCAATAATATAGAATGATTGCTTAATCAATAAATAACTCGCACAATAAATAAAAGTTGTACGGTTGAGAAAACCTGCCCATATTAAATTGAGTTAAGGTAAGGAAACTTGTCCAACACAAGTGTTAGACACGCGTTAGGAAACTTGCCTGGTGCGTCTGCTACAATATTACAACGCATGCTCCTTAATATCATACACATGTAAATACATATTTACATAATAATTAGTGACATAACGGATACCAAATATTAGTTTATGCTACTCTATAATGTCCCATTCATATTAAAAATAAAATATTAAACAAAGTTATGCCCAGTAGTTACGGCGTTACGATGCTTGTACATTTGTATGCCAAACTTGCCTATTCGAACGCCCAAGCGACACGCAATTGCGTATGCCTAGCACACCCCTTCGATTTATCTAATACTCATTGGCTAATCCTAAGTATCATTATAATTCATAACATTCACGTTTTAGGACTTAGAACAATGTCTTTTATTGTCAGAAGCATTACACGTTGCATACACGTATGACCGACGCCTTCCGTTTGCACAACAACCCTAAATATGGTCAATTTTAAAATTGCTCCAGTTAGAAAATTTCAATTCTAATTAATGGATGTTGTAGGTCTATCTCTAAGTTTTTCGGATCATCTTGAATCGCCCAAATCCGAGTCCGTATGAGAAAGTTATGGCCATTTTTCCAACGGACGTTGAAGCTGAGTCGTGCAACGCACATGCGGGTGGGCAGCACTAGGCGCACAGTGTGCGGCAGTGCGCGCGGGCGGCCTGATGGCCCTTACCAGACATCGCGATTTTGACCCTCCTTCACTCCAATCCTCATAACTTCTTCTCTAGACCTTCAAATTGGTCCGTTCCGGACTCTATGGACTCCTGAGACATAGAGCTACAACATATCAAAAATTTAGAGCTACCAATTAATATTAATATGGCCAAATCTTAGGGCAAAGTATCAACTCATGCTCTGTTTTGAATGTTCTAAGTGTTTTTCACTAAAATCATCACCAAATCTTCATTTTTACACCTTTTTTCTCGATTCCAGTTGGGTTAACTTGGTAACCCATGGAACTACAATACCATAACAACAAATAAATTAAACACACACAAAATCATAGCTACAAAGTCCTCTAAATCATCCAACAGTCCATGTTCATGTCCAAAGTCCATTGTTTTTCATGTTCTTCATCCTTTAAGCATATGTACGGATTATTCTTGTGTTTTTGGTTCTACTTTGATGTTATTAATGGCTTACATAACCTCTTAACAACATTTACAAATATCCAACAAAAACAAAAACAACAAGAATCGCCAGAAAATCGAATTACAAGCTCAAGAGCTCAAAACCACAAAAAATTGAAAACTTTAACAAGAAATCGAATGGAATAGATTTGATTGATTGTTTACCTCTGTAAATCCTTCCTAGATGATTAAAAAGATTGGCTAGGGCTTGCTTAAGCTCTTGTTCTTTGCTTTGGCTTCCTTCTCTTCTTCACCCGTGCACCACCTCTCTCTCTCTCTAGAACTTATTCTTCTTTCTTTTTTGTGTTCTGTAGATTGCTTCCTTCCTCTCCTAGCAAATGGACTGAGCTTGATTCAAGAGAAGGAAACGGATTGAATGGCTTGGAAAGATGAAGTGTACCTAAGTCTTTCTCTTCCTTCTTCTCTTCTCCCTTGTAGCTCTTCTTCTCCACCCACTCTTTGAATCTTTAGCACTCTCTCTCACTCTCACTTAATTTTTCATTCGGAAAATATGATTTTGTAAAATTGGGCATGAGTTTAGGAAAGGAGTATATGTAGAAGATTGTTAGATGACCTTTGATCTTTCTCCAACTCTTCATATTCTTCATTAGATGATTTGGTAAGAAGAAGATGAAAGGATTTGGAAGTTAAGGAGTTTTTGAGTTTATTTTTCCTTTCCTCTTCATTCCATCTGTTGGTCTTCTTCTTCCTTTGCTTGTTTGCTGATTTGTTCCACCAATCAAAATCATATCAGCTGTCTTATGGGGTCTACCTTGGCTGATTATTCCCATTTAATACCCATTTATCCATTTAATGGCCCATTTTACCATTTTTACATTCGAAATTCAACTTTTTCGTGAAGACAGTTGATTCCTACTAAAATTGACGTTCTCATTGTCATGGGAATATCCATTTCGTCAAATTCATCTCTGAAATTCGTGTCTGACTTTTTACCGAAAAAGTCAACCGGTTGACTTTTAACCAAAAAGTCAACCCTGAAACAAACTGTGTTTAGGGTTTATCCTGACTAATTTAGACGTTCTGGATTTAAATCCGCAGTCCGTTTCTCCAAATTCTAATCCGAACTCAAATTCGAGTTTTAACCACTTAATTTGAAGTGTTAGCTTCTTTAGTAAGTTCAAACAATTAAACTAGTTTAAACCAACTATAAATATACATCTCATCATATAAAAATAAATATATGTATACATATAACACATATACATATTTATTTAATCACATAAAAATATTACTCATAAAATTTATTTAAATAATATACATCAATATTTATAACCTCGAATTACAAGGCTATCCAGAATTCACGGTCGTTACATCCCCCCTATAAGAATTTTGTCCCCAGAATTACAATCTAGGTACGGAGAACTTAACATGGGTGCACTCAAAAAGATGCGGATAATTCTTCCTCATCTTCTCTTCCAGTTCCCACGTAGCTTCTTCAGCCGTGTGGTTCTTCCAAAGGACTTTGACTGAATGGATGACCTTATTTCTTAACGTCTACTCCTTCCTATCCAATATTTGGACAAGAATCTCTTTATATGACAAGTCTCGCTCAACTTGAATCGGTTCATAGGATATCACATGCTTGTAGTCGGGTTTATATGGTCGTAACATAGAAACATGAAACACATTGTGAATATGCTCAGGTTCAGGAGGTAAAGCTACCTTGTACGCCACTTCACCTACCGTTTAAAACTTCAAAAGGTCCTACGAACCTGGGACTCAATTTCCCCTTCTTTCCAAATCTAATCTTCCCCTTCCAGGGAGATACCTTCAAAAACACAAAGCTGCCAACTTCAAAGTCTCACTTCTGACGACGCAAATCGGCGTATTTCTTTTGTCGGTCCTGAGCCGCTACCAATCGAGCTCTTATCACTTTGACGACATCCATAGTCTGCTATACCAATTCAGGTCCCAACAATCTTCGTTCACCGACTTCGTCCCAACACAGAGGTGTTCGGCATTTTCTTCCGTATAATGCTTCATATGACGGCATGCCAATACTCACATGATAACTGTTATTATAGGAAAACACCACCAATGGTAGGTGATCATCCCAGTTGCCTTTAAAATCCATCACACATGCTCTAAGCATGTCCTCAAACGCCTGTATCGTTCGTTCGCTTTGACCATCTGTTTGAGGATGATATGCTGTACTCAACCTCAACTGGGTTCCCAACCTTTCTTGTAAGCTCTTCCAGAAATTCGACGTGAAACGCGGATCTCTATCAGACACAATAGATACTGGCACCCCATGCCGCGACACGATCTCTTTCACATATAAATTTGCTAGCTGCTCCAGATTGTACCTTATCTTGATCGGTAGAAAATATGCAGATTTAGTTAAACGATTCACGATCACCCAGATCGCGTCGTAACCCTTCTGAGTCGGTGGAAGCCCCGTCACAAAATCCATCGTGATATTGTGACACCCCCAAATCCGGGTACTTCGTTTCCTCAGGATTTGGTGTTCACTATCCATATACATCACATCACATCACATCTAACTACCCATTCAATCATAATGGAAATACTATTAATTAAAATAGGAATCTCCCATTAAAGGGTTACAACATCATTCATAAATAAATCCCAGGTCATCTAACCTTAATAAAACATCAAATGCGGAAACATAATCAAGTCTATTACATAAACGTCAATAAAGCAAATACAACAAGTCTTCATCACTTGTTTACTTTTCCTTTGCCCTTGCTAAAGGACGGCTCGTCAACTCTTTCAACTTTAGCTGCAATGTTATTATACAAGAGTGAGCAATGATTGCCCAACAAGTATGACAACAACGATAATAATAACATGCGTAATAATCAACGGGTATTGAATAACTGAAGATTCAGCTTTTGAGTCAAGATTATAAAACAAGATTCAAAATAACATCTGAGGGTCTTAAGACCACGAACTATGTCTCAGGTTATCAGTATTTCTACCTTAAACCTTTAACAGTCGTAAGACTATATAGACCTTACTTCTCGTACTCAGGGGGATCAACCCTTTGTACCATGTTTGTGCACAACATTTTAACGCTAACGCGTAATTAAAATCCCCTGTATAAGGGTTGTTCATCTCAGTTTGACATCGGAGTCTGCACCAAAGGAAGTTTGGTTTGGATTTACTTCAATAACATTTCTAGAATTTGGAACGCTCATCAACTATGGACTAGTCGAATCAATAAGGGTTCGCTAGTTAATCAAGATTCAATAAAAAATGTAATTGATATTCGAGAATCAAAGACTGAATCTCACAAAGGATATAATTGAATGAAATAGAATTAAGAACTTGCTCAAGTAAGTAATAGCATTATAAAGCTTGCATGATAAAAGGATGAAGTTCAGGAACTTGCGTAGAAATAATTAAATATGGATAAGATACTTGCTTTCAATATAAAGGTAGGATATATAATTTGCGTAATTGAAATCAAGTTGGAGTATGGAAACTTGCCTCGTGCGTAGATTATACGTTTACTATTCAAGTTCCTCACTTAATCCTACATATCATTTCAAGTCACGATACCAATTAATCACATGAATTCGTCATTGACATGTTAATAACATGTTTTAACATCTCGTTATACAATTATTACACTTCCATATTCATTAAATTAGGTTACAATTACTATCTTGGACTTGAATACTTAAATAAAATTTTCTGGGTGATTCTGCAGACTGGCGCGACCGCGCCACTATTACACTGGGATCCTGCGTGGCCGCGCTGCAGCGCCTAAAATAAGCTATTGTCCAGCGCGGCCGCGCTGGACATCAGGCTCGACTCCTCTGTTCTTCGTGAACAGCGAGAGACAGACCAATTTTCTTCCAATTAACACACCCAATAGGCAATTTATGCATACCCAGACATCATACATAATGTAAGATTAAAACCTAACATGTATATAGTGATTTTAACAACATAAACCATCTGAACAACAAATTTAAAGGCCAAAATTCACTGTTCATGCATTATTTGATACAGTTAACGAAATCAATCGTAGTAAACTCGTCACTTAACCAAATTAGTCCGTTTGAACTCTGTATTGTTTATTTAAGTATGTATAATTATACCCCACTATAAATTTTAAGTTAAATAAACAATTTAAAGCATACAATTTGTACATAAGGGCTAGATATACAACTTTCATACTCTGTAACTTTTAAAAACTCAATTGAGCATAATTACATGGATTTAATCACTTTAAATCTTGTCTACATGGTATCAAACATGTTATAATCATCTAATAACATACCTATAATCATATCATGCGTTAATCACCAAGTTAGTCTTTTATAAAAAACTCAAAACGTACAGTCATGGAGAAATTAAAGAAGAACATAATCAGAGACTTTAATTTAAGGATTACCTTTGATAATATGCTAGATTATGCAAGATAATGACGAGATTTCTTCTCAATCCTCCAATTTCTCAAATTTTTCTCCTTTTTCTCTCAAGTTTTCTCTCTGGCTTGATTTTAGAAACTAATAAAGTAAGGCACGTAAAAAAGAACCGACGCAACATGAATGTCAGTTAATCCCATAATGGGTTAACTGGCTTCAACTCCCCTTAAGGCTTTGTTTGGTTAGCACACTTATTCCTCCTTTCTAGTTTATTTTAATAATTTGCTTATAATATAGTTCGTGTCACATATTAAATAATTTCATTTAAATCAATTAAGTAAAATAAAATAATTCTACATTAAATCACATAGTCACATAAATAAAAATTCTCCTTTATTAATAATGACAAATTATTAAATCTCTAATTAATATTAAATTAATTAGAAATAACATTATACTTATTTAAATAATGCATTTAATCAAATAAATTCAATTAAACACATACTTTGAATGTAAAAATTCTCCACATTAATTTAACTAATGTAACATATACAATTAAATTAATCTACCACAAATTCATCAATTAATCAATTAATTCAACAATTAAATCATCGAAAAATATTTATTCAATCAATAAATATTTAAATTAAGTTACAAAATTCTCGTTTGTCACATCTTTCCCCCTTAAAAGGATTATGTCCCCAGAATCACGACACAATTAATTCGTCCCGTTACATTCTCCCCCCTTACAAAGATTTTGTCCCCAAAATCGGTACACATAGATTAAGCAAATAGGTGTGGATAATTTCTCTGCATCTGATCTTCGAGTTCCCACATAGCTTCTTCAGCGTTGTGGTTTCTCCAGATCACCTTAACAGAAGGTATAATTTTATTTCGTAGCACTTGCTTTTTTCTGTCAACTATCTGAACAGACTATTCTTCGTAAGACAAATCTTTCTCAACTTGCAGGGGTTCATACTCTATGACATGTTTGTAGTCGGGTTTGTATGGTCGTAACACCGAGACATGAAAGACATTGTGGATGTGTTCCAGCGCTGGAGGTAAAGCTACCTCATATGCGACCTCACCAACTCTTTTTAACACTTCAAAGGGTCCAATGAACCTTGGGCTCAGTTTTCCCTTCTTACCAAAACGAATCTTCCCTTTCCAGGGAGATACCTTCAAGAAAACATAGCTACCAAACTCAAATTCTCGATTCTTACGATATTGATCGACATATTTCTTCTGTCTATCCTGAGCTGCTATCAATCTTGCTCTGATCACTTTGACGATTTTTGCGGTTTGTTGTACCAGTTCTGGTCCTACCAATTGTCGTTCGCCAACTTTATCCTAACATAATGGAGTTCTACACTTTCTGCCGTACAATGCTTCGTAAGGCGGCATGCCAATACTTGCGTAGTAACTATTATTGTAAGCAAATTCCACCAACGGTAGATGATCGTCCCAATTTCCTTTGAAGTCCATAATGCAAGCTCGTAACATATCTTCCAATATCTGAATCGTCCTTTCGCTCTGTCCGTCGGTCTGTGGATGATATGCCGTACTCATACGTAACTACGTTCCCAAGCATTCTTGTAGTCGTTTCCAGAAGTTCGATGTGAAGCGCGGATCCCTATCTGAGACAATAGATATTGGAACACCGTGCCTCGAAACAATCTCCTTCACATACAACTTCGCCAACTGATCTAGGTTGAATCTGATTTTGATCAGTAGAAAATGTGCTGATTTCATCAGTCGGTCTACGATAACCCATACTGCGTCGAAACCTTTCTGTGTCATCAGAAGACCTACTACGAAATCTATGGTGATGTGCTCCCATTTCCATTCTGGGATTTCTAATGGTTGTAATAGCCCACTTGGTCTCTGATGTTCTGCTTTAACTTTCTGACATGTCAAACACTTGGCTATACAATCGGCAACGTCCCTCTTCATATTCGGCCACCAAAAATGCTGTCGAAGATCTTGGTACATTTTCGTACTACCCGGATGAATCGAATATCTTGAATTATGAGCCTCGCTCAAAATTTCCTCTTTAACCTCTGGTACTGGCGGAACCCAAATTCTTCCCTTGAATCTTAATACTCCCTTGTCATCCACTTTGAATTTCATTTCATCACCTCCATGTATTCTTTTCCTGATTCTATCACATTCTTCGTCCTGAATTTGTGCTTTCTTAACCTTATCCACCAAAGTTGAACCGATTCTCAACTGAAATAATTTTTCGTCACACTCTTCCGGAAATTTCACTTCCAACTCTAGTTTCGCCATTGCTGTAATTAGTTCCTCTTGAGCGGTAATCATGAACAATTTCTCCTGTCCCTTTCTGCTTAAGGCGTCGACCACCACGTTCGCTTTACCCGGATGGTATAAAATTTCGCAGTCGTAATCCTTTATCAATTCCAACCATCTCCTCTGACGCATGTTCAGATCCTTTTGTGTAAAAATATATTTTAGACTTTTGTGGTCCGTATATATTTCACACTTCTCCCCATAATGATAGTGCCTCCATATCTTCAAAGCAAACACTACCACAGCCAATTCCAAATCATGGGTAGGATACCCCTTCTCGTAGTCCTTTAATTGTCGTGACGCATACGCAATGACCTTACCGTTCTGCATAAGCACACAGCCTAGTCCTTTATGCGATGCATCACTATACACCATAAAGTTTCCTATACTATCTGGTAAAGACAACACAGGCACCGTACTCAGCCTCTTCTTTAATTCTTGAAAACTTTCCTCACACTTCTCCGTCCAAACGAACTTCACCGTCTTTCTAGTCAAATTCGTTAACGGAGTCGCGATTTTGGAAAAATCCTGAATGAATCTTCTATAGTAACCTGCCAATCTGAGGAAACTCCTTACTTCCGATGGTGTTTTCGGCTGATCCCAGTTAAGCACTGCTTCAACCTTTGACGGGTCCATCGAAATCCCATCCTTGTCAATCACATGTCCAAGAAATTGCACTCGCTCTATCCAGAATTCACACTTTGAAAATTTAGCGTATAACTTCTCTCTTCTTAACGCTTCTAATGTTAACTTCAAATTTTCTGTATGCTCTTCCTTGGTCTTGGAATAAATTAGAATATCGTCAATGAATACTACTACGAACTTATCCAAAAACGGCTTAAACACCCTGTTCATTAAGTCCATGAGTGCTGCAGGAGCATTCGTTAGACCAAATGACATCACCGGAAACTCGTAGTGACCATAACGAGTCCTGAACGCTGTTTTCAGTATATCTTCCTTCCTCACTTTCAACTGATGATAACCACTCCTCAAATCTATCTTTGAGAAATATCTAGCTCCTTTCAACTGATCAAACAAGTCATCGATTCTTGGCAACGGGTATTTATTCTTAATCGTGACCTTGTTCAACTCTCTGTAATCAATGCAAAGTCGCATCGATCCGTCTTTCTTTTTAACAAACAATACCGGCGCTCCCCACGGTGATACCCTCGGCTGAATATATTTCTTATCTAAAAGTTCTTGTAGCTGCACCATCAATTCTTTCATCTCTACTGGGGCCATACGGTACGGAGCTTTCGATATTGTGGCAGTTCCTGGCGCTAAATCAATTACAAACTCAACTTCCCTGTTTGGCAAAAGTCCTGGCAAATCGTCGGGAAAGACGTCTACAAAGTCCCTTACAACAGGTATCTCTTCTAATTTCAGACTCTCTTTTCGAGTATCAACTATGTAGGCTAAGTATCCCATACAGCCTTGCTACCATAAAATACTACCTTTGACGGAGTCATAAAGTTAATACATTTCTTTTGGCAATCAATTATCGCTCCATAATTGAATAACCAATCCATACCCAAAATAACGTCAAATTCACCAAGTTTGATTGGGATCAGATCTACTGTCATCACGTTTCCCTTAATGTTCACTCTACAGTTCTTGTGTACGTACCTAACAGGAATCACTTCCCTATTCGCAATTTCTATGTTCAAAAGGGAATCTAATTCCTCCTTAGGCAATTCTAAGTTCTTAGCAAAGTCATCGGATATAAATGAACAAGTAGCACCCGAATCAAACAATACATAAGCATCTATATTATTGATCGAAATGATACCTGACACCATATCGCGAGACTACACGGCATCTTGCACGGTCATGTTGAAAGTTCTGGCGGTAGGTCGGTTTGTTGGTGCTGATCCGGTTATAGTTAACGTGCTACCACCACTGTTTCCCTTATTTCCTCTTGTTCCTGCTCCTCCTACTGTCTTCTTGGGACAATCCCTAGCTAGATGATCCTTTGATCCGCATGTGAAACAAGCACCCTTCTTTGGATTTGGACAATTCAGCGCTATGTGGCCCTCCTGGTTGCAATTGTAGCAAACTCTCTTACCCTTCAGGCAAATCCCCACGTGATTCTTCCCACAAGTAACACACGCTTCTACCTTCTTCTTCTGACCTCCTTGCTGATTTCCAGTAGATCCATTATCATTCCACTTCCTCTTCTGGTTGTGACCTCCACTATTACTACCACCCGCTTTGTTATTATCATTTTCGCCTTTCTTCTTCTTCTGCTCCTGGTTATACTTAGTCAGAGCATCACTCCCACCTTCGGCGATAATCGCCTTCTCCAAAACTCCGGTAAAAGTGTTTAATTGGAACATTGACACCTTGTTGTACAACCACGACTTCAATCCTTGTTCAAATCTCCTCACCTTCCTCTCATCCGTATTCACTTGGTAAGTTGCGAAACTAGCCAACTCATTAAACTTCATAGCGTATTCCGGTACAGTCATGGTACCTTATTTCAGCTCTAGAAATTGAATCTTCATCTGGTTACGCGAGCTCATCGGAAAGTACATCTCAAAGAACATCTCCTTAAATCTATCCCACGCGATTACACCCTGACCTCCTCGAACCTTATTCGCCTGCCACCAATAGCTGGCCTCCGATTTAAGTATGAACGTTGCAAAGGCAGTCTTTTGGTCATCACTAACCCTAACAACGTCAAATACTTTCTCCATTTCCATCACCCAAGTTTGGGCTTCGATCAGGTTCAGGGAACCCCTAAATTCTGGCGGTCCTACCGCTTTGAAATCCTTAAACGATGTTACTGGTGGAGCTTGCGGCTGATTCGCAAGGGCTCCAGCCAAAAGGTTCACCAACTGCTGAACATGATTAGTATTGGCATCGTTGTTATTAGTAGAGCTCTCCTGAGCTTGTTGACGTGGTTGGCATCTCGGCGGCATTTTCTGTTCAAGAATATGCGCTTATTAGATTAACACTCATTTTCGTAAGTGTTCAACATTTAACTCAAATAATTCAAGTTAAACATTTAACACGTAACATCTTCAAATAAAACTGATATTTCATTAATTTAATAAGTCTTAAACATAGAAAGATAGCATCACTGCTATTTACATCAATTATCCCAAGATCAAACAATCTTTAGGATTAAAAGTCATATTCCATTGTGTATAACCACGCTGGAATTTACATGATTAACTACCATAAATATTTACACATATACTTCAATACGTCTCCTATCACGGCCTACAAAGGCGTCGAACCGCCTTCCTGCGTTCTTCCTCCATGATACGGAGCATCGTTCTACGATCCAACATGTACCATGGCAAGTCCTCGAACTGAACTGGATAGTGAAGAACTCGATCCTGGGCCCTATCAATCGCCGTCTGAAAAGTGTAGTCTGTCTCCTCAATCTTAGTCCTCTTTGCCCGTTCGCCTTCTTCAAAAATCTCTGCATGTCGTGCGGTGTTCATCCAAGCATCCTCTGCTCTAGCACGTTATGCTGACTCTTCACTCAAATCGTCCTTCAGTTTCTGAATCTCAAGTTTCATCTTCTCATTTTCAGCTAAAAGGTCTTCCTTTTGGCTTTCTGCGTGAACTAACTTCCATTCCACGCCTCCAAGACGTATATCAAGATCCTCAATTTTCTCGTTCTTCTGTTCTATAAGAGTCTGGCGTCTATTTGCCAGTACCTCCAGTACCTCCAGTTCTCTGACTCTATCCTGCAACTCAACAGTACGATCGTACAGTGCATCGTACATCCCAACATCGATAGAGGTAAGGGGTACCTCCTCGGAATCTTCATCATCGTCCTCAACGTCTACCTCCTCAGGATCCTCCTCTGGATCAGACTCAGGCTCATACTCCTGACCCACAACCGTGATCAATGGAGATGGTTCTCTGTGTATCAATTGCTCCCGAATAACATGGATATCACGGGGCTCCTCCTCTCCAGCCACTCGGGGCTCAATCTCCCTAGTCTGATTGAATCCTCCAATATCCGACATCCTGACAACAAAGTTTAAGTTTTAATTAACATTCGGTACTAATCGCGGCACATAGGTTGTTAACATATAAGCACATAGCACATAAAGTCTTTTATTATCTTTAATGAATTTCCATAATTCATTCCTTAGAACTCGATAAGAGTTTATCACCACTATATTTTCTGACTCTTAAAAGGCTATTACCCTAAGGTTTCTCCACCTAAGGTTTATAACCTACAGCTCTGATACCAACCTGTGACACTCCCAAATCCGGGTACTTCGTTTTCTCACGATTTGGTGTTCATTATCCATATACATCACATCACGTCTAACTACCCATTCAATCATAATGGAAATACTATTAATTAAAATAAAAATCTCCCATTAAAGGGTTACAACATCATTCATAAATAAATCCCAGGTCATCTAACCTTAATAAAATATCAAATGCGGAAACATAATCAAGTCTATTACATAAACGTTAATAAAGCAAATACAACAAGTCTTCATCACTTGTTTACTTTTCCTTTGCCCTTGCTAGAGGACGGCTCGTCAACTCTTTCAACTTTAGCTGCAATGTTATTATACAATCAACTTGCAGCTTTATTTACAGCTATATACTTTGTCTTTGTCACTAAACAAGCAACTCTTTGCTGTTTGGAACCTTTCCAATTCACTGCACCACCTTTCAAGGTAACAATTTACCTTAAAGTGGATTTGTTATCGTCTTGGTCAGTCTGAAAAAACTTGAGTCTGTTTAGCCTTCTAGTTTTAATTCAGACCTACCATGAATCATGATCACATCTTCAGTACCGGTTAAGTATGTAATATCCTGGATAGTTATGAGACTTGTAAATAAGGTCTCAAATATTGAATAAAGGTTAAAGTCAAAACCTAGATTATTAACAGAGAAATGTGTAAAGGAATGACTCAATATTTTCTTTGGTTTTGAAAGAACTTATATGAATTGAGGACGTATTCAATAAGATTATGCGATGAAATAAATGTCGTAAGAGTTTAGAAGTTAACCGAACTTGAGCGTTTCGGTAGTAGTGGTTCTGATGATGGAATCCTTATAAGGGTTGAGTTTAAAACATAGTTTTGAAGAAGATAATTGTGTAAAGATGATTAAACACTTTAACCTAATCTCTGTGTTAGAAATTAAATGTGTGAAACGATATATAAGGGATTGAAACCCTAGAATTGATAAGGTGGTATACAGAGATATTTGGGTATACAAACATGTATAAGCTAGATGGGGTTAGAGAAGCTGCCCTAGAAACTTTCCATAAGTAGAAAGTTTAAAGAAGCAATGACATATTTGTGTATTATGATTTTAAGTGATCAATGAAGATGGATTTCTGCGATCTAATCAATGTGTTATGTGATACGATATAAGCATTAATGAATCGTAGAGGAAAAATATTTTCTTAGAAAATAACGCGGGAAACACTATTCACGCGAGAAATGCTTCTTCGTTCTTTTCGAATTTTCACATTCCCGAATAGCGTTTATATGGAGTATAAGAGCGTATTTACTATTCAAAAATACGAGAGGATAAACTTTCCATTGGAAAGTTTGAGAATTCTCTATAAAAAGAAAGTTGTGGTGTATATCTCCACCAATAAGAAGAGGTTAGGGACCTTCCATAAATAGAAAGTGTAGGATGAAGGGTATGATGGTAATGATCCAAGCCTAGATGAGTAATTAATTAGGTTAATTAATGAGAAACAAGATAAAATTATGTTATGAATTAACATAGCTTGAATGTTAGCCTTGATTGGCAAACGAGAAGGGTGATCATCATTAGGTAATTAACTAGTGTGATTAATGTAGGGAATTTGAATAAGAGGATTAATTATGGTAGCCCAATATGGGATTGCCTATATGTGAAGTGGGTAATTTAAATATAAGCCCAAATGTATGATAATTGATAGTCCAAGAGGGATTTATTATAAGCCCAAGCTATGAGTAAGGATTTAATGTGTTAGGATTTTATGAGTAACCCAACAAATTAGCCAAAGGATGAGTAAACTAGGTTGACCATATTTTAACCAACCTTGAGTTAAAGAAGCCCAAAGAAATGGAAGGGTAGAAACTTTCCATAAATGAAAAGTTTGGAAACTTTCCATAAATGGAAAGTTTGGAAACTTTCCATAAATGAAAGGTTTAGATAACAAAGAGAGAGAAGAGTATGTATTGGTGTATTTATATATATATATATGCATTAGTATATTTATACATATATATAATTGTGCAAGTATTCTTATTAAAAGAAAAGAAAAAAAAATTAATTAAAACAAGTGGGTAGACTTTTGCTTTTGTTTTATCCAAAGTTGCATTGGTAGGAGCAAAAAGGGAATGAAAGTGACAAGTTGGTGATGTGTGTAAGTAGTGTAAGAGAGCTATGATGGGCTAGGTTGGTAGCTTGTGTTGGAGAAATGAAAGGTTGTAGAAAATTAACCAATGTAAGGTTAATTGAATAATCCTAGTTGGTAAACAAGAGAGGGCATTGAACAAACATTAGTTAAATGCTAGATGAATGCATGTGATGATGAGAATTAACCATAGATGGTTTAATTGAGTATCCCTAGGTAGTAACTAAGTTAAAGCTTTAACCATGCATTGGTTAGTTGCTAGCAAAATGTGTATAAATATATAATTGTATGTATACATGATAGATGAGACTTAACTAAGGTGGAGTTAGTGAATTCACTCTAGGTTAATTCTTATAAGAGAATAATTGATCAACATGGAATTAGTAAGTAACCATGGAATTACATGTTTGTAGAGAATTAACCATACCTTGGTTAGTTGTTGGGAGAAGGAGAATAAGTTGATAACTAACTAAGGTTGATTGAATTTTGACCTTGAGGTAAATTTTAGAAAGTTAACTACAACTAAGTTAAATGGTGGAGGGATTAGATAGATACACATATGTGTATGTAATATTATTGCAAGTATACTTATATATAAATTAAATGAATAATAAAAACAAAAGTGTGGGGAAATGGAGCATGGGGAAACCGCCCATCTTGGGCCAAGAGAGGGCTATAGCTAGCCTCTCACCTCTTACAAAGTAGTCCCAAATATCTTGTCACATCTACTTTAATAAATTTCTTGTCTCATCTACTTTAATAAATGTCTTGTCTCATCTACTTTAATAAATATCTTGTCCCATCTACTTTAATTAATGCCTTGTCCCCTAGTTTATTTAACCACATTTGGTTACCTAGCTTTGGTTAAGTGGTGGGAGAAAAGAATAGATATACATTATGTATGTAATGTTATTGCAAGCATAATTGCAAGAGGAGAGAGAAGCTTGGTTGATTAACCAAGGCTTGGCAATTTCATTTCATTCATTTTCACTTCTTTTCTTTAAGTTAAATAGCTAGAAAAATAGAGAGAGAAGAAAAGGGAGAAGGCTACCAATAATGGAGAAAAAGGAGGAAGAAGAAAGCTTAGGAAAAAACCATAGAAGAAGATCCAAGGAAGGAAAGAAAGAAAAAATGAAGAACGCAAGGTATAACTCAAAACTTACCCACTTTATTGTGATTTAACTTAGATCTAGTGTTGGGTTGTTGTGATTGAACTAGATAATGATAGATCTACATGATTTATAATGATTCATGGTTGGATCTAGAGGTTTGATGGGTTATTAAACTTAGATTTGAGAAATAATTTCTTAAAACTCTAAAACCGTCACTTTCCTCTTTGATCCTTAAATCCGCATAGTGGGTATTGATGAAAAATTGTATAGATTTAATATGTTGTAATATTATGAGTTATGAATTCATAGAACTTGAAATCATTTGATTTGGTTGTGTAAAACTCAAAATATGAAAATCGAAAGGAGAAAAGCAAATGTTATTTTCCTCAAATTAAATGATCTAGTGAGCTGCTGCCCAAAAATGAAAAATTCGGGACTAGCTATATTTCTCTAAAAATTTTGGGCTTTTGGTATGCTATAGTTCATTGAATAAGCTTTCCATAGACTCCGGAACGGACTAATTCCGACTTCGGAGCAAAGAGTTATGACCAATCTAGTTTGTCATGCAAAACTGTCCAACGAATTTTGGTCAGCCCCTTTACGTGCGATTCCTGTATTGATGTGTTGGGAATTGGAAAAATTTCAGTAGGACAAAGTTATAGATACGGAAGTTAGCTTCGCGTGGCCGCTGGAATCACCCAAAAATTATCAATAACGAAGAAGTTATGACTGTTTAAGCGAGCTAGGGTCTGTCAGCCAGTTTTCTCGCGAAACAGTTTTAATTTAGTCATTCCTTGAGATGTGCAGCCTCGTGTGTTTGGAATTTGAAGAAACTTAAAACTGTAAAGTTGTAGATATTGAAGTTTTCTAGCTGGACACATGAAACTGAGCCATTTTATAGAATGGATCATGTTCAAAATAAATTATGTATTAAAGCTGTCCAGAAAATGAAATTTTTCTAGACTAGTTGATGAAATTTCAAAATCTGTTTTAAATGGTTAAGGGTCTGACTATAAGGCCTAGATGAAGTTGTAGTACACTGAGTAAGGTTTAATTTGATATAAGAAGAAATAAAAAGAGTCGTGTAACGAAGGAGTTGCGTTAAAAACGAAAACAACGTTTTGTTAAAGAAATTGTGAAAATGGATTTTATAATTTTATTTGAAGTAAAATTTTGGAAAATGATATATGTTATCATGTGATGACATACATTGACATGTTGGGGATCATAGTGAATCCGGTGTATAAGGATGGATAAATATTGATGTTATGTGCTTATATGTAGTTCATAACATGTAAATTGTTAATGAATGCATACAACATGCTCGATAAAATGCCTAGGAGAAATTGTATATCTAAACATTGAGACTTAAAAGTATCAAAGTAATGGTATTTAGTGCTTGGAGTAATATATAATTGAAGAATATTTTAATTATTTTAATATTTTTTAATTATAATATTAATATATAAGTGAGGATTATTTTAAGTATATTAATATTATTTAATTATAATATTAATATATAAGTGAGGATCATTTTAAGTATATTAATATTATTTAATTATAATATTAATATATAAGTGAGGATTATTTTAAGTATATTAATATTATTTAATTATAATATTAATATGTTAGTGATGATTATTTTAACTGTATTAATATTATATAATTATAATATTAATATACAAATAAGGAGTATTATGGTTATATTAATAATATTTAAGCATAATATTTAACGTGCTTAATTGATGAATATTATTTCATTAAATTAGGTTGTCAATCGAAGGAAGAAAACAAAATATTCGATGCGAATAATATACGCGATGATTTACGGACTGAGGCAAGTTTTTCAGAACTTGCTCTTATGTGTAAAATGTTATTATATGTTATTGCGATGTTATATTATAACATAATGTGCTATGAACCGTTCAATTTGAACTTTATACTTTGCAATGAAAAACAGGATGATATGTGATTTACGTGTTAATATGCTTACATGTATAATTGTCATACATGGAAATATTGTGAAACATGTATGATACATGATTTATGTGTTATGTGTAACTGTTAAACTTGCGGGCAACATTGTTGCTCACCCACGCCACAAACAGATTTTTGCAGCTAGCGAAAAAGGACCTGGATGGTCAGAAGAAGATGACTGCAGGAAAGGCATTTAAACAAGAAAGTGAAGTCTATGTTGCGATATTATATTATTTTAATATCGTACTATTATTTACAAGCTGATGTATTGTATACTCTGATTTAGAATGATGTGTACGATTAAAGGTTAGAAAACCTGAGAGTAGATTAAGATGTATTGTAATATTATAGAGATTACATTTATGTTGTAAGAATTGTATTGTTTATGTAGTATCGTGACGAACCGAACCCGGGGTCAAGGTGACCCGGATTTGGGTTCGTTACAAAGTACCTAAAGATGTTTATCACTATCTTACAGTGATCTTCTCAAGAATATGACTGATCAACATCAGGCCTTGTATATTCATTGCATACATTATAGTAACTCATGCGATCTCTCTTTCAATTGGGGATAATTTTAGAGAGATACACTCCATGACTCATCATCATGAGACCTCTCTTGGAGTTTGTCATGCTAAACGCCTTTAGCATCGAATGAATATACGTTCACTGGGTCAAGCCGAACATCCTTTTAAATCTATCTATATAGATTTATATCCCCAATTTATAGGATGTTCCTCCCAAGTTATTCATGGAGGAATGTTTAGACAATTTTATCTTTACTGATTGTAGCATTGGTGTGTCATTCCTTATCAGTAATATATCAACATATAATACTAGGAATGTCACAGTGCTCCCACTGACCTTTTGTATACACTAGGTTTATTCTCGTTTTTGATAAAATCAAACTCTTTTGATTGTCTCATCAAAACGAATATTCCATTTTTGAGAAACTTGCTTCAATCCATAAATGGATCATTGTAGCTTAAAACACGATTTGCTTCAACCTTTGAAACAAATTCCTTTGGCTGTATCATACATACATTCTCCTCAAGTCTTCATTGAGGAGGGTGTCTCCACATCCATTTTGCCAGATTTCGTAATAAGCTGGAATCACAAGCAAAATCCAAATGGACTTAAGCATTACCCGGTAATAAGGTTTATCACAGTCAACTCCTTGACTTGAAAAACCTTTTAAACAGGTCTGGTCTTATAGGTCTTCACCTTGTCATTTGCCTCAGTCTTTCTCTTAAAGACCCATATTCACACTCTAGGCACTATGCCCTTTGTGGAGTAACCAGAGTCTATACTTGGTTCTCTTATATGGAGTCCATTTCGGATTTCATGGCCATCTGCCATTTCTTTGAGTGTCTTCTACTCATAGCCTCATCGTATATAACTGGATCATCATCCTCTATGATGCGTACCTCATCATCATCCTCTATGATGAATCCATACCTCCCAGGTATCTTCGGTACTCTTCCAGATTTACAATTCGGTTATGGTACAATAGGTCTATCTATAAGTTCCTTGGTTTGACTTAAAGTGCTTTGTGGTTCTTGAACTCCTTCAAGATCTATTACCTTCCCACTAGCTCCTTCAATGATGAACACCTTTATCTAAGAAGGCAGCGTGTAGGATTATAGTAATAATACCCTAAACTTTCTTTAGGATATCCCACAAATCTGCACTTGTCAGATTTTGTCCCAAACTTATCTTTGAAACCTTTTCACATAAGCTGGACAACCCCTTGTCTTAACATACTTAAGAGTAGGAATCCTCCCTATCCATAACCTTTATGGAGTCTTGAGCTCGGATTTTGAGGTTACCTTATTTTGTAGATATGCAGCCGTTTCTAGGGCATAACCCCAGATGGATACTAGAATGTCGGTAAAAATCATCATGGACTGCACCATGTCCAACAAGGTACAATTTCTCCTTTTAGATACACCAATCAATTATTGCGTATCAGGAGGTGTCCATTATGAGAAAATACCATTTTGAGATGATCTAGAAACTGATTGCACAAGTATTCTTTCCTCGATCTGATCAAAGAATCTTAATACTTTGTCAATATGTTTCACTTCTGAATTCTTTGAACATTTCAAATGATTCAGACTTGTATTTTATCAAATACACACATTCAACTCTTTGAACGATCATCTACTTTTCATTTATTAGTTTGTTCAATTTGCAAAATGTTTTTCATATAAGTCAAGTATACAAAGTCTATCAAGTAATCTTCAAGTTTCAAACAAAACATTATCATTATAAATAGAACAACAATTGTTCTTAAATATAATACCAGAACTTTCCTTGTCCAACAACGGAAAGAAATAATGTTTCTAATGAGAACTAGAACTTATTAACTTAATAGACTTGCCCGTAGGCAATGCTAAGCTATAAGTTCCTATGGTTAATGCAGCAACCTTTGCTCCATTTCCACACATAAGATTACTTACTCTTTGTTTAGCTTTCTACTTCTGCTTAGTCTCTGCATTGGATTGCATACGTGAGAACTATAGTTGGTATCCAATACCCAAGTAGAACCTTGACTTACAGAAAGATTTATTTTTAATCATGAACAAACCTGTATTTGTAACCGAAGCTTCACTAAGCTTCATCTGGTTAGCCTCTATAAGATTCACCTTATAGTTTCCTTTCTAGTATCCAGGCTTATTGCAGTGGAAGCAAACTCCTTTGCTATCTGCATCAGTCTTGTTCTTATTGTCCTTTGTTTTTGCCTTTCCATTTACCTTCTTTGAATTGTTCTTCTTTTAAGAAGATCCTTTGGCCCTCTTCCGCTTCCTGGAAGAATCATCTACGAGTAAGACTTGGTCTTTCTTGGTTGGAAGGTGATTCTTTTCAGTTTTCAACATGTTTAAGCAACTCAGGCAGGCTGACATATAGCTTGTTCATGTGGAAATTCACAATAATTTGTGAGAAAGAGTCCGGAAGTGATTGCAAGATCCAATCTTGGATCAACTCTCTATCCATTAAAACCTAGTTGTCCTAATTGTTCAATCAGATTGATCATTTTAGGACATATGTCTGTACTATAGTGCCATCGGTCATTCTAGATCGGAAAAGCTCCTTAGATATCTGATATCTAATAGTCCTACTTTCCTCACCATTCAACTCCTTGAAGGTGCCAGAGTACAGTAGGAGCATCCATAGTTTCATGTTGGCGCTGAAGCTCGTTACTCATGGATGCGAGCATGATTCATTGAGCCAACTGTGCATCATCTTACCACTTTTTAAATGTAGCAATCTCTTCCTCTAAGGCATTGTCTGCAACCATTGTAGGGATAGGCATATTAAGGACATAAGATAGTTTTTCAGCCTTGAGAACTATTCTCAAATTCTTTAACCAGTCCTTTTAATTTGGTCTGGTTAATTAACATCTAATATGCTCCGCAGTGATAGTAAATTAGACATTGTAAAAATCTGTAAATGAATTTGTAATTTAACAATATTTTAGCATACATTCATTTCTTAATTAATTACCAAAATAAATTAGGTATTTATTTTAAATTGGTATCTCCCACTATTTTCATCAAACTATATTACCCTCCCTATATAGTTCGGCATATCTAATTAAAGATTTACTAGTGAGAATAAGGATCCCATTTCAAATGTATATAGTCTTGTGTGACACAACAAACTATATATAAATAAATAGGTAGACAACTATTGTCAATTACATCACTATGTAACTCCTTGTATTTTGCCTTTTAGATTATTTTGATCAAGTGTGACACATCCGAATTAAAATTATCCAAGTTAAGTGTGACGCCCCCAAATCTCTACACTCCCCTGTAGCAGATCTGGTGCTCACGTGGAACTATACAACTATAAATATTCAATAAAATATGACTTCTAGCTATCCAAGGTTCACAGTATCCCATAACAGGTACTAGTTCCGGCCAGAACGTTGTCTGTGTTTGGATACCCTCACTTAGATATATAGATTCATATCTTATGAATATCTCTTTCATATCAATATTCCCTATCTATCTGACATTCACAGTATTAATGATAAGGTTGTCCATATAGGACTCTCAACATCATTTAGATACCCTCATTCAGATGTATAGTTCATATAGACACTGTATTTAACTTAGTACAACTATTCTAAAGAATTTAAAGATCAGCGTATAACGCATTCTATAACATAAAGGATCATAATATATTACATAACATTTTGTTCGGTTACATCATTCGTTATACTAAGTTATTGCAACAACAAGTCTTTAAAAGACTTAAAGTATTCAACAATAAGAATTAAAGCTAATAAGCATGACGTTTCCCCTTATCAGTCCCAGACGTGCCAGGAATATCATTTACAGCTGCAAAAGAAGATATGCGCAAGAATGAGCTACAAATGCTCAGTAAGTTCATTTAAATATGTAAACACCATGTGTTTGATTTGAAAGATGTCAATGATGTATACTGAGGGTTCTGTACATGAACCATATATTTCATTTAGTTCTATCAGTCTTTAATGACTTAGAACCATTTGAGTTTTGGATATCTGGTAGGTGATCAGCCTCACCAATATCCTAGGAGTATGCATATCATCCTACCATTTTATGTTGATATATTATCAACTGTTCGTCACCTTATATTAAGGGAATTTCGTCACCTTATTTTAAGGGAAATTTTTCGATTCACCTTACATCAAGGTGTTCCATTTCTCAGTATCAGATGTCGTACCAAACAATTTGGCTTGACACAACAATTTAAGCTCGAACAAGCAATATATGAATAATAATTCATTTCTTAAGTTATGCTGAACAAGAAGCAATAACTTCATAATAATTGATAGCAAGAAGTATAATACTTGCTTAAATATAACAAAGTTGGGAGACTTGCCTTAGCGTAGCTCACTATAATTTTAGTACAATCGGTCAACACACGTAGTCTACGTATACCAATAATAAGTGTTAGCACGTATATAAACATGTACCACGCTAAACTAAACAAGTTTCATTAAGGTTTGACGTTGATTCGGTATCTCGGTCGCATCCTTAATGGCTAAACACATAGATTGTTCGATAAAACTTCATTTGGAAGTTGAATTATTAGTCTAAATAATTTTATTATTATTTCTAACATTTTTAGAAGCTTGGTATTATTTTTAAATAATTTTTCAGAAGCTTGGAAGTATTTTTAAATAATTTTACAAGCTTAGGAATATTTTTAAATGATTTAATTATCATTTAGAATAATTTTAAAACATTTAATATGTTATTTAAATAATTTATTTATCATTTAGAATATTTTTAGATATTTAAAATATTATTTAAATGATTTATTTATCATTTATAATATTTTTAGAAAGATAAAATATTATTTAAATGATTTATTTTATCATTAATAATATTCTTAGACTTTATTTTATCATTAAAATAATTTATTTATTACTTATAATAATTTTCAAAACTTAATTTGATATTTAAATGATTTAATTATCATTTAAAGTAATTTTTAAATACTTAATATATTATTTAAATGATTTATTAATCATTAATAATATTTAAATATTTAATATTTTATTTAATTATTATATACAATAATTTTATTTACCTTAATATCATTTTTAAATAATTAATATAATTATTTAATAATTTAATATCAATTTTAAATAATGAATATAATTATTAAATGATTTATCATAATTATTATTTAATATTTAATTAAATTAAATAATAATTCAGAATATATAAAAATATTAAAAATAAATTTTTATAATTTAAAAATGAAATTTCGTATTTATTTATTAATTATTAATAATTATTTAATATTTATTTTATATTTTATAATTTATTTAATAAATTTTTATTTATTTTTATTAAAAATCCGTCGCTAAAGGGCTTTAGCGACGGTCTGCATAGAATTTTAGTTTTCTGGGTTTGTGCATGCATTTCGTCGCTAAAGGTCCAACAGTGACTTTTGACCTCAATTTAATTCCAACTGGTTTGATGTTTGTGTTTGATTTTTGTTTGTTGTTATAGCCAACATGGCAGTGTACCGTTACATATCAAATTTCACCTCAAACTATATCATATCATGCTCTAAATTTGATGGTCAAACTACCGGGTTCAAACTGTTCTTGAGTTTCTGGGTTACCCAGAAACTCAAGCAGTCATGGTCAGTCAACATGGTTTGACCATGAATAACTTTGATTCTATGTTTGCTAAATGTGTTTTTATGTTACCAGATTGTACTCTACATAGCATAGAACAAGTATAAACAACGAAATCACATAAAACATATCAAATAGGTCGATTCTGGGTTGCTTGAAAGTTTGACAAATCTTGTTAGACACCTTCAAGAGAATTCTGGGTTGCCCAGAAATGAAAATCCGAACGGTCAAAGCACTTTTGACCTATCATATCTTTCATCCTAGTTATTTGTTTGCTATGATACACGTCGGACTTTAAAGATAACATGGTAGGCTACACATAGATGCATAAAAACAGATCAAACAACTAATCTAAGAGGATCAAAAGGCCTGACAAAAAGGCCTGTCAGACTGTTCTTGACTGCCAAGAACAGTTTGAGTTTTTGGCTTGATTTTCATACCTAGATGTTATGTAAACATGTTTTGACCGCCCAGATCACTAAATAACATGTTAACAAGTATTCCTAAACATCTAAAACACAAAAATTTTCCAGGCTTGAAGATCAAACATAAAATTAGGGTTTGCACCTTTTTCTTCAAAGTTTTAATTCCTAGCTTCTGATTCTGAACTTGGGCTTGCAGAGGCTTGTTTAGGCTTGATAATTAAGTGTCTAGGTTTACAATTTCGTAGGTTTTAACTCCAACATCTCATTCTATTTATAGTGATTTGAAATTAGGGTTTCCTAGCAAATTTCCAAGCTTTTGCCTCCTAAAAGATCCTAGACTTGGGACTTGTGCTACTTAAGTCTGATCTTGGGCACCTACTTGTGCTGGAGTGTGTCAAGCACAAGCTTGCACACTCCTAGCTTCATTTTCATTGGCTAGGATTTTATTTTTCATTTATTTACTTACTAATTAAATCTAGATTTTCGTTAATCATGATTAGGATGTTAATTTAGGTTTAGTAATACCCCAATTATGATATTATATCACAATTAAGATTTATAACTCCATAATTTAGTGTTCTTGAATCAAATTAGGGTCTTAGGGTTTCTAATTAGGGTTTAGGATTTTCAATTCCACAATTAGGGTTTTCAATCTTCCGTTTAGGGTTTAATTTAATCTTAATAATTCATAATTAATATTATGATTCATCATTTAAATCTTAATTACATCAATTAAGATTATTGTACAATAATTAAGGTTTTAATTGATCAATTCGGACAATTATTACCAATTAGGGTTTTCAATTTAGGGTTTCTATTTCCGCGTAACATTTTAAACCCTATTGAACTTATTTTAGAATTTTATCATTTAATATAATATTATATTAATGTCGAAGCACGACAAAGCACTTCGTCAATTCCAAGTACGACACAGCAGCTTACAAAAATAATTTGCCGAAACGCTTCTCGGTGAATTCGCCGAAAGCACGACAAATCATTTTGTCCGATTAAGCACGACACAGCTGCTAGGCGAAAATTTTTTATTTGACCTAATTGTTTAATAAAATACACAATCACATAATACCAAGTCAGAACAAGAAATTTCATTTATTAAACACATAGTTTACATATACAGATCTTATTAGGGTTCGGAATATTACATTCACCCCCACTAATAAGAATTTCGTCCTCGAAATTTACAGTGCAGTCTATGAAAATAAATGTGGGTAGTTATCTCGCATTTTACTCTCGAGCTCCCACGTAGCTTCCTCGATATTCTGATTTTTCCAGATAACCTTAACTGAAGGTATCTTTTTATTTCGCAAATTTTGTTCTTTCCTATCCACAATTTCAATAGGAACTTCTTCATACGATAAATCCTTCTCGATTTGAATGGGCTCATAATCAATAACGTGTTTATAATCAGGTTTGTACGGTCGTAACACGGACACATGAAACACGTTATGAATATGTTCTAGTTCAGGAGGTAGGGCTACCTCATAGGCTACCTCACCTATTCTCCTCAATATTTGAAATGGCCCAATAAATCTCGGACTCAATTTGCCTTTCTTGCCGAAACGTATTTTTCCCTTCCACGGAGATACTTTTAAGAACACGTGACTACCGACTTCGAAATCTTGTAACTTTCTGTGTTGATCAGCATATTTCTTCTGTCGATCTTGTGATGCTTGTAATCTTCCCCGTATAATTTGAACTACCTCCGTGGTTTGTTGCACTATTTCGGGTCCTAGCATTTGCCGTTCCCCAACCTCGTCCCAACATAAAGGCGTCCTACATTTTCTTCCATATAGGGCTTCAAATGGTGGCATTCCTATGCTGGCATGGTAGCTATTGTTGTATGCAAATTCTACCAAAGGTAATTGATCTTCCCAACTTCCCTTGAAATCCATGATGCAAGAGCGCAACATGTCTTCCAATGTCTGGATGGTTCTCTCACTCTGACCGTCAGTTTGTGGATGGTATGCTGTACTTAGTCTCAACTGAGTTCCTAAATTTTTCTGGAGACTTATCCAAAAATTTGAAGTAAATCGTGGATCTCTGTCTGATACTATAGACACAGGGACTCCATGTCTAGAAATGATTTCATTGATGTAAAGTCTGGCTAACTGGTCTAGACTGAAGTTGATTTTGATGGGTAGGAAATGAGCTGATTTGGTAAGACGATCTACAATTACCCAAATGGCATTGTGACCCTTTTGTGTGGTTGGAAGGCCAACTACGAAATCCATGGTAATATGCTCCCATTTCCACTCAGGAATTTCTAAGGGTTGTAATAATCCACTTAGTTTCTGATGTTCAGCTTTAACCCTTTGACACGTTAAACATTTACTTACCCACTCCACTATCTCTCTTTTCATGTTAGACTACCAAAAATGTTGGCTCAGGTCTTTATACATTTTTGTACTCCCTGGATGTACAACGAATTTAGAACTGTGGGCTTCATTCAGTATTTCGTCTTTTAATTCTTGTACTGAAGGTACCCAAATTCTATTTTCGTATCTCAGTACTCTATCCTTATCCACTCTAAACTTAACATGCTTTTTATGAGTCATTTCTGCCTTATACTTCTGACATTCTACATCAGTCTCCTGTAATTCTTTGACTTTGTCCAATAAAGTCGAATTACTCTTGATGACAAATAACTTCTGGGTAGAGTTAACTGGAACTCTTACCTCAATCTCAAGTTTGTCAAACTCTTTTATCAGTATCTCGTTATTAGTCATCACGTTCAATTTCTCCTGGTTCTTCCTACTTAATGCGTCTGCTACGACGTTGGCTTTCCCTGGATGATATAAGATTTCACAATCAAAATCTTTTATCAACTCTAGCCATCTCCTTTGTCTCATATTTAACTCCTTCCGTGTGAAAATATATTTCAGACTCTTGTGGTCTGTGTATATCTCACACTTCTCCCCGTACAAATAATGCCTCCAAATTTTCAAGGCAAATACTACGGCGGCTAACTCAAGATCATGCGTAGGATACCTCTTCTCATAATCCTTGAGTTGTCTTGATGCATATGCAATCACCTTTCTGTGTTGCATTAACACACACCCTAACCCTTTGTGTGATGCGTCACTATAAACAACGAGGCCTCCTGTATCATCTGGTAAAGATAACACTAGTGCCATACTTAACCGCTTCTTCAACTCTTGGAAGCTTTCTTCACATTTGTCTGTCCAGACGTACTTTACCGTCTTTCGAGTCAAATTGGTTAGCGGGGTCGCTATTTTTGAAAAATCTTGTATAAAACGCCGATAATACCCTGCTAAACCGAGAAAACTTCTTACTTCTGTTGGAGTTGTTGGTTGTTCCCAATTCACATCCGCTTCTATCTTGGCTGGATCTACCGCTATTCCATTCTTGTCAATTACATGACCTAAGAACTGGACTCGTTCCAACCAGAATTCACACTTAGGAAAACTTTGCATAAAGTTGTTCCTTGCGTAATATCTCCAATATGCTTCTTAAGTGTTCAGCATGCTCCTCTTTTGTTCTCGAGTATACTAAAATATCATCGATGAACACTACGACAAATTTGTCCAAGCATGGTTTAAACACTCTGTTCATTAAGTCCATGAATGCTGCCGGCGCATTTGTTAATCCAAAAGACATCACAAGAAACTCATAATGTCCGTAGCGTGTCCTAAACGCTGTCTTCGGCACATCTTCTTTTCTTACCTTTAATTGATGATAACCCGATCGTAGGTCGATCTTCGAAAAGTATTCGACCCCTTTCAACTGGTCAAACAGATCATCAATTCGTGGTAAAGGATATTTATTCTTTATTGTTAACTTATTTAATTCTCTATAATCAATACACAACCTTAATGTTCCATTCTTCTTCTTTACAAACAACACCGGTGCTCCCCAAGGTGAAACACTCGGTTGTATGTACTTTTTGTCTAAGAGTTCTTGTAGCTGCACAAGTAACTCCTTCAACTCTACAGGTGCCATTCTGTACGGTGCCTTGGAAACTGGTGCCGTACCCGGCGCTAGATCAATAACAAATTCGATCTCCCTGTCCGGAGGTAAACCGGGTAAGTCATCTGGAAACACATCCGAAAATTCTCTAACTACAGGTATTTGTTCTAGCTTTACTCCTTCTTTTCGAGTATCTACTATATATGCCAAATAGCCTGTACAACCCTTCCTAAGCAATCTCTCTGCCTGCATTACTGTCAGATAGTGAGATCGTTTAGGTGAACAACCACCTTTGAACACTACTTTTGACTCTGAAGCAGTCACTAAATTCACCCGCTTCCGCTGGCAGTCAATTATTGCATTATAATTCCCCAGCCAGTCCATGCCTAAGATTATATCAAATTCCCCTAGTTGTATGGGAATGAGGTTCACAAGAAACTTGTGTCCCTTAATCTCTATAGCACAATTCTTATAGATGGTTTTGACGGGAATTATCTCATTGTTTGCGATCTCCACATTAAAAGGTATGTCTAAATCTTTGCATGGTATTGACAATTTCTTAGCAAAGCTATTAGACACGAATGAACAAGTAGCACCAGAGTCGAACAACACATATGCATTTAAAGTGTCGATAGGGATGATACCTGTTACCACGTCTGGTGCAGCAACAACATCCCTTGTCGTCATATTAAACGTTCTTGCGGTTGGACGACCTGGACCCCTAGCTCCTGCTACTGTTGGTTTGGGGTTATTGGTTGGGATTTGGTTTCCTCCCCCAAATTGGTTTCTGTTCCTCGGGCAATTCCTAGACACATGCCCCGTTGCACCACAAAGATAGCAAGTAACATTCGGATTACTCTGACGAGTATTATCATTACTCTTTTTAGGACAATAAGAGGAATAATGTCCCTCTTGCCCACAATGGTAACAAGTAACCACCTTCTGGCGACATAACCCTAGGTGATTCTTTCCGCATATGGCACAACGACCCACCTTATTGTTATTGTTCTGGTTTCTATTGTTATTATTATTATTGTAATTGTTACCCTTCCTCACAAAGTTTGTAGGAACAGTGGCATCCCACTTCCTTTTGTTATTATTAGTACCCCCTGTACTAACTTCTCCTTTCAACTTTCCTCCCTCACTCAAACTTCTCTTTTCCTTATGAAATTTTATTAAAGCTTCATTCTCGTTTTCAGCTATAATAGCTTTCTCGAGAATTTCTGGAAAAGTTCTCACTTGAAATACTGACAATTTGCTACGAATTTGGGGTTTTAATCCCTCTTCGTATCTCCTAGTCTTCCTTGCCTCTGTATCAACCTGGTGTGGGGCAAACCTGGCTAATTCATTGAACTTGGCCGTATACTGAGATACGGTAAGCTCTCCTTGTTTTAATTCTAAGAATCGTACCTCCATACGATCTTGCATTGATTGGGGAAATTTTTTTTCGAAGAATAGTTCCTTGAACCTAGTCCAAGGAATTATATCTTCACCTGCACGAATTTTTGTATTTTTCCACCAATGGTTTGCCTCACCCTTGAGGAAAAAAGGTGGCAAAGATCGTCTTTTGATCTTCACCAACATTAGTTACCCTGAAAAACTTTTCTATCTCGGTAACCCATGTTTGTGCCTCAATTGGTTCCGCAGCTCCCTTAAATTCTGGTGGTCCTACAAGTTTAAAGTCCTTGAATATTGTACCCTGTGGATTAACTGGGGTGGGTTGAGGTGGTGGACGATTTTGTAAGGTTTCTAAGAGGATATTTACTAATTGTTGTGTGGGATTTGGTTCGGTGGTCTCAGTTCGGGCTTGGGTTCTTCGTCCTGATGCCATGGTTCTAAAATAAAGAAAAGCAAGTATAAATACAAAGATATACTTATATAGAACTAACAATTTGATTATATAAACACAACTTGTATATAACATGCAATAACAATTACATATCCGACTAGTAGTTATACTACTACTAGTTATTACAAGGATTTCCTATTTTACAACTCAAAATTTTGATATCGTACTAAGTACAACACATAAACTTAAACACTACTAAACTGCGCTATCACGCATCCCCTTATAAGCGTCTCGTATCATATGACCGACTACTGCTCTATCGATCATATAATCCTCCTTCCCTTCTTCCACCGGATACCTAAACACTCGTCGCTCTAGGCTATCAAATGCCGCCTTATTCTTCCTATCGGCTCTGTATGCCTGCATCTGTGCCTCCTGTTTCTCCTGTTTCTCCCTCTGTGTGTTCTGAAAGAGTATCCTCAAACGCCGAGTTGTATCTCGCTCACTCTCCAATAATCCTGCCGCTATGTTTGCCCAAAAGTTAGCAGCTTCTAACCCTACTGTTGACTGCTGTACCAACTGAATAACTATTTCTTCGTGTCTTTCGACACTCATCATCTAGCCTGCTCCAATATCCTCCTCAGAATCAGGGTCTACTAACTGCCCATCTACAGGGTTCTCTGCCTCCTCTGCCTCTAAGATCTCCTCATTATGAATAAGCTCCTCCTCCTCTGGGTCTTCATCCTCTAAATCTAGTTCAGGGGTAGCCGGCTCGTAATCAGGCACCTCATCGGGCTCACTGTCGGATAACCATCCTATATGTTGGTTTACTCCAGCCATCCTACAAAAGAATTATAATTTATTTAGTATTTAGGGGGAAACAAATTTACACATAAGATAAAGCTTTTAAGATTATTTTATGTATCATTACGTATTTTACAGACTCAAAGATCATATCCTAAGGTATTTCCTAACTGCCTTAGAGGTATAATCTACAGCTCTGATACCAACCTGTGACGCCCCCAGATCTCTACACTCCCCTGTAGCAGATCTGGTGCTCACGTGGAACTATACAACTATAAATATTCAATAAAATATGACTTCTAGCTATCCAAGGTTTACAGTATCCCATAACATGTACTAGTTCCGGCCAGAACGTTGTCTGTGTTTGGATACCCTCACTTAGATATATAGATTCATATCTTATGAATATCTCTTTCATATCAATATTCCCTATCTATCTGACATTCACAGTATTAATGATAAGGTTGTCCATATAGGACTCTCAACATCATTTAGATACCCTCATTCAGATGTATAGTTCATATAGACACTGTATTTAACTTAGTACAACTATTCTAAAGAATTTAAAGATCAGAGTATAACGCATTCTATAACATAAAGGATCATAATATATTACATAAGATTTTATTCGGTTACATCATTCGTTATACTAAGTTATTACAACAACAAGTCTTTAAAAGACTTAAAGTATTCAACGATAAGAATTAAAGCTAATAAGCATGACGTTTCCCCTTATCAGTCCCAGACGTGCCAGGAATATCATTTACAGCTGCAAAAGAAGATATGCGCAAGAATGAGCTACAAATGCTCAGCAAGTTCATTTAAATATGTAAACACCATGTGTTTGATTTGAAAGATGTCAATGATGTATACTGAGGGTTCTGTACATGAACCATATATTTCATTTAGTTCTATCATTCTTTAATGATTTAGAACCATTTGAGTTTTGGATATATGGTAGGTGATCAGCCTCACCAATATCCTAGGAGTATGCATATCATCCTACCATTTTATGTTGATATATTATCAACTGTTCGTCACCTTATATTAAGGGAATTTCGTCACCTTATTTTAAGGGAAATTTTCCGGTTCACCTTACATCAAGGTGTTCCATTTCTCAGTATCAGATGTCGTACCAAACAATTTGGCTTGACACAACAATTTAAGCTCGAACAAGCAATATATGAATAATAATTCATTTCTTAAGTTATGCTGAACAAGAAGCAATAACTTCATAATAATTGATAGCAAGAAGTATAATACTTGCTTAAATATAACAAAGTTGGGAGACTTGCCTTAGCGTAGCTCACTATAATTTTAGTACAATCGGTCAATGCACGTAGTCTACGTATACCAATAATAAGCGTTAGCACGTATATAAACATGTACCATGCTAAACTAAACAAGTTTCATTAAGGTTTGACGTTGATTCAGTATCTCGGTTGCATCCTTAATGGCTAAACACATAGATTGTTCGATAAAACTTCATTTGGAAGTTGAATTATTAGTCTAAATAATTTTATTATTATTTCTAACATTTTTAGAAGCTTGGTATTATTTTTAAATAATTTTTCAGAAGCTTGGAAGTATTTTTAAATAATTTTACAAGCTTAGGAATATTTTTAAATGATTTAATTATCATTTAGAATAATTTTAAAACATTTAATATGTTATTTAAATAATTTATTTATCATTTAGAATATTTTTAGATATTTAAAATATTATTTAAATGATTTATTTATCATTTATAATATTTTTAGAAAGATAAAATATTATTTAAATGATTTATTTTATCATTAATAATATTCTTAGACTTTATTTTATCATTAAAATAATTTATTTATTACTTATAATAATTTTCAAAACTTAATTTGATATTTAAATGATTTAATTATCATTTAAAGTAATTTTTAAATACTTAATATATTATTTAAATGATTTATTAATCATTAATAATATTTAAATATTTAATATTTTATTTAATTATTATATACAATAATTTTATTTACCTTAATATCATTTTTAAATAATTAATATAATTATTTAATAATTTAATATCATTTTTAAATAATGAATATAATTATTAAATGATTTATCATAATTATTATTTAATATTTAATTAAATTAAATAATAATTCAGAATATATAAAAATATTAAAAATAAATTTTTATAATTTAAAAATGAATTTTCGTATTTATTTATTAATTATTAATAATTATTTAATATTTATTTTATATTTTATAATTTATTTAATAAATTTTTATTTATTTTTATTAAAAATCCGTCGCTAAAGGGCTTTAGCGACGGTCTGCATATAATTTTAGTTTTCTGGGTTTGTGCATGCATTTCGTCGCTAAAGGTGTTCTTCATGAAGAATACCTGGTCAACGTCCAACAGTGACTTTTGACCTCAATTTAATTCCAACTGGTTTGATGTTTGTGTTTGATTTTTGTTTGTTGTTATAGCCAACATGGCAGTGTACAACGACATATCAAATTTCACCTCAAACTATATCATATCATGCTCTAAATTTGATGGTCAAACCACCGGGTTCAAACTGTTCTTGAGTTTCTGGGTTACCCAGAAACTCAAGCAGTCATGGTCAGTCAACATGGTTTGACCATGAATAACTTTGATTCTGTGTTTGCTAAATGTGTTTTTATGTTACCAGATTGTACTCTACATAGCATAGAACAAGTATAAACAACGAAATCACATAAAACATATCAAATAGGTCGATTCTGGGTTGCTTGAAAGTTTGACAAATCTTGTTAGACACCTTCAAGAGAATTCTGGGTTGCCCAGAAATGAAAATCCGAACGGTCAAAGCACTTTTGACCTATCATATCTTTCATCCTAGTTATTTGTTTGCTATGATACACGTCGGGCTTTAAAGATAACATGGTAGGCTACACATAGATGCATAAAAACAGATCAAACAACTAATCTAAGAGGATCAAAAGGCCTGACAAAAAGGCCTGTCAGACTGTTCTTGACTGCCAAGAACAGTTTGAGTTTTTGGCTTGATTTTCATACCTAGATGTTATGTAAACATGTTTTGACTGCCCAGATCACTAAATAACATGTTAACAAGTATTCCTAAACATCTAAAACACAAAAATTTTCCAGGCTTGAAGATCAAACATAAAATTAGGGTTTGCACCTTTTTCTTCAAAGTTTTAATTCCTAGCTTCTGATTCTGAACTTGGGCTTGCAGAGGCTTGTTTAGGCTTGATAATTAAGTGTCTAGGTTTACAATTTCGTAGGTTTTAACTCCAGCATCTCATTCTATTTATAGTGATTTGAAATTAGGGTTTCCTAGCAAATTTCCAAGCTTTTGCCTCCTAAAAGATCCTAGACTTGGGACTTGTGCTACTCAAGTCTGATCTTGGGCACCTACTTGTGCTGGAGTGTGTCAAGCACAAGCTTGCACACTCCTAGCTTCATTTTCATTGGCTAGGATTTTATTTTTCATTTATTTACTTACTAATTAAATCTAGATTTTTGTTAATCATGATTAGGATGTTAATTTAGGTTTAGTAATACCCCAATTATGATATTATATCACAATTAAGATTTATAACTCCATAATTTAGTGTTCTTGAATCAAATTAGGGTCTTAGGGTTTCTAATTAGGGTTTAGGGTTTTTAATTCCACAATTAGGGTTTTCAATCTTCCGTTTTGGGTTTAATTTAATCTTAATAATTCATAATTAATATTATGATTTATCATTTAAATCTTAATTACATCAATTAAGATTATTGTACAATAATTAAGGTTTTAATTGATCAATTCGGACAATTATTACCAATTAGGGTTTTTAATTTAGGGTTTCTATTTCCGCATAACATTTTAAACCCTATTTAACTTATTTTAGAATTTTATCATTTAATATAATATTATATTAATGTCGAAGCACGACAAAGCACTTCGTCAATTCCAAGTACGACACAGCAGCTTACAAAAATAATTTGCCGAAACGCTTCTCGGTGAATTCGCTGAAAGCACGACAAATCATTTTGTCCGATTAAGCACGACACAGCTGCTAGGCGAAAATTTTTTATTTGACCTAATTGTTTAATAAAATACACAATCACATAATACCAAGTCAGAACAAGAAATTTCATTTATTAAACACATAGTTTACATATACAGATCTTGTTAGGGTTCGGAATATTACATTAAGTCCAACTTAGCACTTCCATATATTCGAAAGAAAAACACTGTCCTTGTGTGACACAACAAAACAACATCGTTCAGTCTATTTATAAGCATCAAATGTGATAAAGCAACATCTTAAATATTTAATACTTGCCTTGTGTGACACAACAAACTCATATTAAATATTTAATACTCTATCGCTTTACCATGCTAGAAGGCGACGTTCGATATTCCAAATATCTTTGAACGCTTAGGACTTAATATAATTTCTTTGAGGGGTTTGTTATTATTTGTCTCATCTTGTTTAGCGCGCATGCATATATATATATATATCTATATATATATATAATACGCGTCATATTATTTAACATACGAAGCATGTTGTATAATATATAATATATACATAGTAAGCATGCACATATAGAATAGTATATTCTACTTGGATTGATTATGGACTTTTATTCTAGTTTGGTTCACTAGAGCCACCAAGTGAACCAAAAGGTCAAACCTAGGGTGCAAGAACAAAATTTAAATATAACTATTACATTTAAACCCGGGCTTCATTACAAACGGGTCTTCAAGCGCTCCTTGCTCCTTGGTCTCCAATTCTTCAAGTAATTCTAACTACACCTATTACACAAACTATTTACAATAAATAGAAACCTTGATCAGCAGTTAAGGGGAGGTACATAGGAGGAAGATAGAATTTACATCAAGAAAAACTAGAGAAGACGAGGTACGCATACCCCATTTATAAAAACCCATTCATTCAAGCATCCACTAAAATAAATCCAATCACACATTGGTCAGTAGTCCATAATCAATCCCTATTTATTATCATACATATATCTATATGCATCAATAAATAATATTCATCTCATGAATAATAAAACCATTCCATATATGCATTGATATCATTTAATGGGCAATTAAAAGTTTACTAGAAATCCAATTTTGAAACAAAAATAAACTCCTTTATTTTAATCAAAATTTAAATCATAATAAACTTCTTTATTTTATTTTATCCAATTTTGAATAAAAATAAACTCCTTTATTTTTAATCAAATTTCAAATCAAAATAAACTCTTTTATTTTTATTAACATGGAATTCAATTTCAAGTTCAAAATAAACTCCTTTATTTTAACTTAAAATTGCTTGGAAAAATAAAATATGTTAAATCCTATTCCTTATCAAAATAAACATCTTTATTTTTAAGGAAAAATGGAATCCTATTCCATATGTGAATAAACTCCTTTATTATAGGAAAAATGGAATCCTATTTCAAATGTGAATAAACTCCTTTATTCTAGTTAATGTAGAATCCAATTTTAAGTTTAAATAAAGCCTTTTTAATTTTAATTATATTCCAATTCAAAATAAACCTTTTATCTTAATTGAAAATAAATAAAATTAAAATAAATATTTTTCAAAATCTGCAGACCGGCGCGGCCGCGCTTCAAAATGAACTAGGAGCGGCGCGGCCGCGCTGCACCCCAGAAACGATTTCTGGGTTCGGGGGCGACCGCGTTCCAGAATGAAATGGAAGTGGCGCGGCCGCGCCGCGTAGCAAACTTCGAAATTTTTTCTTTGCCCAAAAAATCGATCCAATCGCATACCCATACATACATGGAATCATCATAATCGATAATTAGCACAAGGTTTAGCTCTGATACCACTGTTAGGTTTGTATATAGCGTGAACATGCAATCAAATTACATAAATAGTGCGGAAGCGCAATACAACGGATTTTAAAATTTTTCATACAAACCATCACCATGATCATCCATGTGCTCAATTATCAATTAAACGAAAGAGATAAAGTATGAGAATCATACCCTTGTAGAACAATGCTTCCACAGGTACGAGTTCACCTCTAAATCCTTCGCGTTCTTCTCGAATTCCACCGATTAGATTCCTTCCTTTGATCAACGTTAGCCACCTAAGTGTTTGGCCTCTAGAGGTGATCCACCAAGGAATAATAGTTGTTCAAGAAGATGGGTGTTGGCAAAACCCTAGTTTCTATCTCTATAGAAATTGCAAATACTCTCTCTCTCCAATTCTTATGGAAGAGTGTGTAACTGTCTCACCCTAAATCATGATAAGACTCCTCTTATTTATAGATATAGGGAACCCTCCTAAACTATTTAGGATTAAGATTTTTATTTTAATTAAACTCCTTAAATTAATTATGCTTCTAATCCAATTAGAAATGCATGAAAGAGTACTTCTATTAATTAATTTCCAATCCCTATTAGGAATTAAATAATAGTAATGGTAATAATAATAATAATAATAAGACTCCTCTTATTAATTTATATTTAATATTTCCAAAATATTAAATAATAAATATTAAGCTATTTAATTTATTTTATCTCCATAGATTAAATTAAATACACTTAACTTATTATTACGATTATGTCATTTACTTCTTAAATAAATATTTTCCTTTTGAGGTGTGACCCTTTAGGTTCTCCATATTAAACCAGTTGTGAATAAATCAATTAGAACAATTCTAATTATATTTAAATAAATAATAATTATTCTACAATAAGGGTAAGCCCCCTTAGCGATCAACGACTTTTCAGATAATATAGATTTCAATATTAATCATAAAAGAACCTTTCAGTAAATAGTTACCGTACAATTCAATCCTTCTACTATACATTATCCCAATTAAATATAAGACATGGAATTACTTTCAAGTCTTATTTTATTTAATTATATGTATTTCGATTCTCAAATGCACAACTCTGATAATGTAAATTAGAAACTCCTTTCTAATTTCATTCTGCTTTGGCCAAAGACTTCTGAGTCGTCATTTATGGAATCACATAGGACATTCTCTCCTTTTACTAGAAGTGGTAGATTCTTTGTTGACCATTCACCTATCTCCATATGCAACTTATTACACCCAATCATACCCTTTGATATACCCTAAGGGTCTTAAGGGATATGTCAAAGTATAACTCATCACACATAAGATACTATGATGATCTCAAGTCCAAGGATCACTTGTACTACTATCACTAGAGGAATTCCTATTGACAGGCGAGTAAAACTCCATTAGGTATTCCTTAGTGAGTCACGTTCAGTGAACTTATTTTCTAATAAGCACCTACATACTTGCTTTGGTGTCTCCACACAAATGATTATGAGATCAATCATCCTCTTCATAAGAGCAAGCAACGTATGTACTAATTTATCTGGATTCACTAATCCCCTTTTTAGTAATCTAACGATTAGGAACGATTTTAGTTTGTGAGGCATCTAGAATTTAGATCTCATTAGCATGATCCCCATCATGATTCTAAAAGCATTGCTCAAAACTATGAGTTTATCACATTTAGTATAACAGCACCATGTAGATAAAGTAAAATGCCTTTAACAAACGAATAAGATTACAAAGTATATGTTACATCATATTAAATATGATTGGTTTGTGTGCATACTACTTTCATCTACTGCGAACAGTTTCTCGTCTGCATCTTTCTGATACTTGACTTCTAACTCTAGTCTTTCCATATCCTTGATCAGTTCCTCTTGAGCTGTCAGCATCATCGACTTATCTCTTCCCTTCCTACTTAGAGCATCAACGACTACATTGGCCTTACCGGGATGGTATAGAATCTCACAATCATAGTCCTTCATCAACTCCAACCATCGCCTCTGTCTCATGTTTAGTTCCTTTTGAGTGAAGATATACTTTAGACTTTTGTGGTCTGTGTATATCTCACATTTCTCTCCATATAGATAGTGCCTCCAAATCTTCAGAGCAAACACCACTCCACTAGTTCCAAGTCATGAGTCGGATACCCCTTCTTATAGTCCTTCAACTGTCATGATGCGTACGCAATGACCTTCCAATGTTGCATCAATACGCACCCAAGGCCTTTGTGTAATATCCTGAATATTTATAGAACTTATAAATATGATATTGAATGACTAAAGTTAGCTGTAAAGTTAATTTTGAGGACGAAATTTTTTAAAGTAGGGGTGAATGTAATACCTTGAATATTTATGAGTCTTATAAATACGATCGTATATGGTTAGAGGTTAATTTAGTGACCTAAAACTAGGTATCGAGAAGTTTAAAATCTTAAACCCCAATGAGATTCAAATTTTGCATCATATGTGCTTAAATAAAGATCCAAATGATATTTTGAAGCAGGTGTTTTGTGATTATATCGTGTAAACGATAAATTTGGTCAAATAAAAATTTTTCGCCAAGCAGCTGTGTCGTGCTTACACGGACAAAATGATTTGTCGTGCTTCCGGAGAATTCACTGAGAAGCGTCCTGACAAATTATTTTTAGTAAGCTTCTGTGTCGTGCTTCGAAATGACAAAGTGATTTGTTGTGCTTACGCTTTGTCGTGCTTACGCCTTATCGTGCTTACGCCTTGTCGTGCTTACGCTTTGTCGTGCTTACGCCTGGCACATGCCCGCTTACGCCTGGCACACGCCGGCTTACGCCTGGCACACGCCGGCTTACGCCTGGCACACGCCGGCTTACGCCTGGCACACGCCGGCTTACGCCTGGCACACGCCGGCTTACGCCTGGCACACGCCAGGTACTAAAGTGTAATTAACCTAGGTACTAAAGTGTAATTAACCACTTTTTCTTAGCTTAAAGTGTAATTAACCTAGGTACCAAAATGTAATAAGTCGGGTGCAAAGTGTAATATGCCGAGCCCCTGACGTGCAATTAACGAAACTTGGTTTTTCTATAAATAGCAAGCTTAGTTCATTCATTCCTTACTACTTTTCAAGAGCAGTTCAAAAGCAAAAACGCTCTATATTTATATTCTAAGAGATATTGTGAGATAAAAATTACTTTCTAAGCATCGAAGCACCGTGTGATTGGAAGTAAAGCTAGCAACTACAAGAGGTATTATTCTAGTGGTTATTATTTTCATTTTTCTTTATATATATTTAGTAAAAATATACTTTTATAAGCAGTTATAATGCCCAAATTATTTTAAGTATATAGTACAAAAGTCCTATTTACAAGCAGTTATAATGTCCAATTTATTTTTCTTATATATTAGAAAATATACTTTTATAAGCAGTTACTATGTCCGAATTTCTTCAACTATTTAGTAAAAATATTCATTTTATAAGCAGTTATAATGCTGAAATTTTCTCAAATATAATAGTCGAATATTCATTTTGCAAGCAGTTATAATGCTCAATTTATTTTAAATATAGTTGAAAAATATTCATTCTGTAAGCAGTTATAATGCTAAAATTATTTCATATATTGTAAAAGAAGTCTTATTTATATACGGTTATGATATCCGAAATAAAACTTAAAAGATTTAATCGTTCAATGCTTAATTGTCTACATAAACTTATAATCGTATAGGATTTACGACGAACGTTTAGACCGTTATATTAACTGTAAAAGATATACGAGGCAAGTGTGCTAACCTTACTCAACTTATATTTACGCAAGTCTTCTAACCTTGTTATATTATGCAAGTATTATACATCTTGCTATCAATTATTGTGAAGTTATTGCTTCTTGTTTAACATAACTTAAAAATGAATCATTGTTCATATATTAAAGCGGAAATTTATTGTGTCAAACCAAATTGTTTTGGTACGACATCTTATACTGAGTAAAATGAGACACCTTAGATGGAAGGTGATCTCGAAAGCCTTATGATAAGGTAGTATGACGTCAATGGAATAAAATTGACATAAATGGTAGGATGATATGCATACTCCTAGGATATTGGTGAGGCTGATCACCTACCAGATATCCGAAATCAAATGGTTCTAAGTCATTGAAGACTGATAGAACTAAATGAAATATATGGTTCCGGTACAGAACCCTCAGTTATATACATCAACTGACATCTTTCAAATCAAACACATTGTGTTTAAATTTTTAAATGAACTTGCTGAGCATTTGTAGCTCATTCTTGCACATATCTTCTTTGCAGCTTTAAATGATAATCCCAGCACCTCTGGTACAGACAAAGGAAAATGACATGTTTATTAATTTTAATTTTTGTTTTGAATACTTTAAGTCTTTTAAAGGCTTTTGTTGTAATAACTTAGTATCAAGAATGATGTAATCGAACCAAATGATATGTAATATATTATGATCCTTTATCGAATGCATTATACTCTGATCTTTACTTTCTATAGCATAGTTGTACTAAGTAAATACAGTATCTATAAGAACTATACATCTGAATGAGGGTATTTAAATGATACTAGGAGTTCTGTAAGCGCTGAGGTTACACTTAATGAGCGCCGTAAGGTGCCACCTTTACCGGAATGTGCCCCTCAGTTCTAAGAACAATCTTATCATTAATACTGTGAATGTCAGATAGATAGGGAATATCGATATGAAAGAAGTATTCATGAGATATGAATCTATACATCCAAGTGAGGGTATCCAAACACAGATAACGTTTTGGCAGGAATTATCATCTGTTATGGGATACTGTGAACCTTGGATAGATAGAAGTTATATATTATGGAATATTTATAGTTAAATAGTATCACGTGAGCACCAAATCTGCTACAGGAGGTGTAGAGAATTTGTTACAGAGGTATAAAGATTTAAATTGAAGATGTAGAAGTCATTTTAACTATGTTAGATTAACATTATTGGCAATGTCTAGAAAGTTCTGACGAGGAAAGGGGTTAGGTCATCTAATTGCGCGCCGTTTTAACGGAGAGCCCCCTCTTTCCTGGGAACTGCCTGGTTGCTAATACTGAAAGTCTCAGATAGATAAATAAAGATTTGTTTTTAAGTCTTTTAGGACTTATTTGTAATAAGAACAAGTTATCTGGGAATGTTGTAACAATGAACAGATGATATTTTATAATATTATCACTTTTCCGCATTATACTCTGATTATTAGAAGTTAAGATTTCTATATACGATTCAAATCAATTATATTAGGAGTTTTTATAGAAACTTATCGTGTACATTACCTTTAAGTTAATGAATGTTTTGAATAAGGTTATATAAGTCAGTACGAAGTCCGACCTGGCTAAAAGAAGCAAACAGGTGGATTTCGGGGGCATGACACTTTGTGTGACGCATCACTGTACACCACAAATTCCCCTGTATTATCTGGTAGGATAACACAAGTGCTTCACTAAGTTTCTTCTTTAACTCCAAGAAACTCTCTTTGCACTTATTCGTCCATACAAACTTCATAGTCTTCCTTGTAAAATTTGTCAACGGTGTCGCTATCTTTGAAAAGTTCTGAATAAACCTCCTATAGTAACCAGCTAATCCCAAGAAACTTCGGACTTCTGTCGGCGTCTTTGGCTGCTCCCAATTTATTTCCGCTTCTACCTTCGTAGGATCCACTGATACACCATCTTTGTCAATTACGTACCCCAAAAACTGTACCCTTTGTAGCCAAAATTCACACTTAGAAAGCTTTGCATATAGCTTCTCCCCTCTCAGCATTTCTAGGGCTATCCTCAAATGCACGACATATTCCTCCTTTGTCTTCGAGTAGACTAGGATGTCATCTATGAAAACGACAACAAATTTATCCAGGTATTGCTTGAACACTCGGTTCATCATGTCTATAAATGCTGCTGGTGCGTTCGTCAGCCTAAATGACATTACCAAAAACTCAAAGTGTCCGTATCGAGTTCTGAATGTTGTCTTTGGAATATCCTCTTTTCTCACCTTCAGCTGGTGATACCCCGTCCTCAAGTCAATCTTCAAAAAGTATTTTGCTCCGTTCAATTGATCGAACAAATCATCAATCCTGGGTAACGGGTACTTGTTCTTAATCATGACTTTGTTCAACTCCCGATAGTCAATGCAAAGCCTAAGTGATCCGTCTTTCTTCCTTACAAATAGTACTGGCACTCCCCATGGAGATACACTTGGGCAAATATACCCCTTATCTAGAAGCTCCTGTAGTTGAATCATCAGTTCCTTCATCTCCACCGGTGCCATCCTGTACGGTGCCTTCGATATCGGTGCTGTCCCCGGTACTAAATCGATTACGAACTCGACCTCTCTGTCTGGTGGTATACTCGGTAACTCATCTGGAAAAACATTTGGGAATTCCCTTACTACAGGTATCTGACCCAGCTCACCCTCTACTCTTTAGGTATCAACCACGTAAGCCAGATAACCTATGCAGCCCTTTCTAAGGAATTTCCTTGCTTGCATCATCATCAGACAAGATTGTCTAGGCGATTTACTACCGTAGAATATGACCTTCGACTTATTCGGAGTCCTCAGGTGTATACATTTTTTCTGATAGTCAATCATAGCCCCGTAACTAGACAACTAATCCATTCTAAGAATTACATCAAATTCTCCTAGTCGTATCGGAATTAAATCTACGCTCAGTTTATACCCGTTTATCTCAGCACAACAATTTCTATGGATGTATTCCACATGAATAACTTCTTTATTAGCTACTTCCACATTCATAGGATTCTTTAATTTCTCACGAGGTAAATTTAACCGTTTAGCAAATTCATCCGACACAAACGAACAGGTAGCACCCGAATCAAGTAATACATATGCACTGATATTATTGATCGAAATAATACTGACACCACGTCCTTTGACTCCACCGTATCCTGAACTGTCATGTTAAAAGTGTGTGTCGTTGGTCTGTTGGTTTGGCTAGCTGGCCCTCTAATGTTCAGCCTATTGTTGTTGCTGTTCCTGTTGCCACTTGCTGCATCCCCCTTCCTTTTTGGGCAATCCTTAATTTGATGATCTGATGCTCCACATGAGAAACATCCTCCTTTCTTTCCCTTTGGGCACTAATTAGCAAGGTGTCCCTGTTGCCCACAGTTGTAGCAAATCCCTTTGCCCTTCAGACACTCCCCCAAGTGATTCTTTTCACAATTATTGCACTTATTACCCTTCTTAACCATTCCTCCAGACTTGTTACCACCAGAAGATTGGCTATCGTTCCATTTCTTTTTATTTGGGTTACTTCCCCTGCTGCTTCCTCCTTTGCTTCCTTCGTGACCATTATTTTTGTCTTGATTGAATTTTGCTAGTGCCTCGTTGTCTCCTTCGGCGATGATGGTCCTTTCCAACATCGTAGAAAATGTGTCAATCCTTAGAACTGCCACCCTACTGTACACCCACGGTTTCAGGCCTAATTCAAATCTCCTTGCCTTTTTGGCTTCAGTGTCTACCTGGTGAGGTGTAAATCAGGCTAACTCATTAAATTTAGCTGCATGCTCTGCAACTGACATGCTCCCGTGCTTGAGCTCCAGAAACTTCACCTCCATGTTCTGCTGCATACTCTTCGGGAAGTAGTTCTCGAAGAATAGCTCTTTAAAACGTCCCCATGGTATCACACCATCTCCAGTACAGCTTTTATTGGCCTTCCACCAATAGTTCGCTTCACCTTTCATCATAAAAGTGGGGAACCCTGTCTTTTGATCTTCGGTCACCCTTGCAACCTCAAACACTTTTTCTATTTCTTCAATCCAGGTTTGGGCTTCGATCGGGTCTAGTGTTCCCCTGAACTCGGGAGGTCCTACTAGCTTAAAATCTTTGAAACTAGCCAAATGTTGCACGGGCTGCCACTCTGGTTGCTCTCAAATAGGTGGGGGTCTATTTTGCATGGCTTCTGCCAGCAATTCCGCAAACGCTCTCATTAGGTCTGGATGACCCTGAGTGTTATTAACCGATTCCTCAACCCTTTAGTTACGTGGCTGTCTTCTTGGAGGCATGATCTGATAAATAAAAACTGTCGGCTTTTACTACTAGATTTATGCCATATGCAAAAAGTCATTTAAGTCAATAATTAAAAGTAAAAGCATCTATCAAACACATTTGATTTAAATAAAATAACTACATTTATAATTATACACGAATGTTTTAATACAACCAGCTAGCCTGTCGACCACTCGGCGCCTAATCACGCGCCTGCTGCTCCCCTCCTCCCTGGGGTACCTTCTCACTCTATCCCTCAGCCTGCTAATGGAAGTGGTCATGCCTAACTTGAGGGAATTAATCTCTACAGTCAGGGCTGCCAACTGCTTTATAGCTTCATCTCTCTCCAGACGAGTAGTCTCCAACTGATCCTCTACCCGCTCTATCTGTCCTACCAACACCGCATTCCTCTCTAAGAGGTCATAAACCATCACACCAAGCTGAACAGAAGTCCCACGCCGACCTTGAACCTCTACCTCTAGCTCGGCAATCCTCTGGTCCTTTTCCTGCAACTTTTGGGTCAGCTCAGCCTTTTCCTCCAAAGTCTAATACGCCAATGACCTGTGTTGCTCCTCTCGATCCTGGTGATCTTGGTTCTTCTCCTCTAAGTGGGATACTCGATTCTCGAGCTCCTCATTCCTATTTGTTAGCTCTTCGATGATGTCACTAGCAGTAGTGCCCATGCCATCTACGTACTCAGGTGGCTCATCATCCTCCGTTATTGGATCCTCCTCGGGATCCTCATCCTCTGCCTTATCACTTAACTGCCTCAGCACTCCTCCGGTAATTGGCTCCTCCTCAGAACCATACTTGGTCTCAGACTCATCCCTAGTATCCATCATCACCAGCTCACTCGGCTGTACCTCCACTAAATGCCCTGCGTCCACATGAATGTCTGTGAACTCCACCTCTCCAGCATGACTGGACTCTCCCATTTCAGACATCCTATAACCCCAGACATGAACAAACAGACATCAAGATTTCAGTGTCAAAATAAAATATATTCATTGATAAAATGAAATAATATTTTATCATGCATAACTCGGCTCGATGGATTTCCACAATCCACCTCCAGACATGACCATCAAATGAATCTCCTCGATCCATCACCTAGCGTACTCAATACGAGTTTAATACTAAGGTTATAACCTAAGTTTTTTATTCCTAAAGTTTATAACCTACAGCTCTAATACTAACCTATGTCACCCCCAAATTCGGGTACCAATACCTCAAATCTGGTGCTCACGATAAAGTACATCCATACACTTCTAAACAACATAAATCAACTAATGCGGAATAAATAAACATATGTGTTTCATTACAAAAGGTTTGCTATGGTCCTAAGGTCTATAACCTTAAATAAATACATCGCAGAATACTTAATAATACGAAACAATTCCACGATTTCATAATGGGATAGTACATATAACTATTCCTTAAGCTTTCTTTTGTCTTTGTCCGCTTTGGAACTCTCCGGCTTAACTGCAATAGGTTCATGATATAGCAAAGGTGAGCAACTACTTTGCTCAGCAAGTTTAAAATGAATAAAGAAGATATATCATGAATGAATGAGAACAATAATCGCATAGTTCAATAATTTAAGAACGTCGAACAAGTAGCTAACAATATAATCAAAGTTCAAATGAAAAAATGAATATTGATTATTTACTACTGAGTGGTCCAATAGACCATGAACTTTTGGCCAAATCTTCGTTTTTACATCTTTTTACTCGATTCCAGTTGGGTTAACTTTGTAACCCTTGGAACTACAATACCATAACAACAAATAAATTAAACACACCTGAAATCATAGCTACAAAGTCCTCTAAATCGTCTAACAGTCCATGTTCATGTCCAAAGTCCATTGTTCTTAATGTTCTTCATTCTTTAAGCATAGGTACGAATTATTCTTGTGTTTTGGTTCCACTTTAATGTTATTAATGGCTTACATAACCTCTTAACAACATTTACAAACATCCAACACAAACAAAAATAACAAGAATCGCCAAAAATTCGAATTACAAGCTCAAAAGCTCAAAAACCACAAAAACTTGAAAACCTTAACAAGAAATCGAACGGAATGGATTTGATTAATTGTTTACCTCTGTAAATCCTTCCTAGATGATTAAAAAAATTGGCTAGGGCTTGCTTGAGCTTTTGCTCTTTGCTTTGGCTTCCTTCTCTTCTTCACCCGTACACCACTTCTCTTTCCCTCTCTAGAACTTCTTCTTCTTTCTTCTTTGTGTTATGTAGATTGCTTCCTTCCTCTCCTAGCAAATGGACTGAGCTTGATTCAAGAGAAGGAAACGGATTGAATGGCTTGGAAAGATGAAGTGTACCTAAGTCTTTCTCTTCCTTCTTCTCTTCTCCCTTGAAACTCTTCTTCTCCACCCGCTCCTTGAATCGTTAGCACTCTCTCTCACTCTCACTTAATTTTTCATTCAGAAAATATGATTTTGCAAAATTGGGCATGAGTTTAGGAAAGGAGTATATGTAGAAGATTGTTAGATGACCTTTAATCTTCTCCCAACTCTTCATATTCTTCATTAGATGATTTGGTAAGAAGAAGATGAAAGGATTTGGAAGTTAAGGAGTTTTTGAGTTTATTTTTCCTTTTCTCTTCATTCAATCCGTTGGTCTTCTTCTTCCTTTGCTTGTTTGTTGATTTGTTCCACCAATCAAAATCATATCAGCTGTCTCATGCTGATTATTCCCATTTAATACCCATTTATCTATTTAATGGCCCATTTTTACAATTTTTACATTCGAAATTCAACTTTTTCGTGAAGATAGTCGATTCCTATTAAAATTGACGTTCTCATTGTCATGGGAATATCCGTTTCGTCAAATTCATCTCTGAAATTTGTGTTTGACTTTTAACCGAAAAAGTTAACTAGTTGACTTTTGACCAAAAAGTCAACCCCGACACAAAATGAGTTTAGGGTCTATCCTGACTAATTTGGACGTTCCGGATTTAAATCCGTAGTCCGTTTCTCCAAATTCTAATCCGAACTCAAATTCGAGTTTTAACCACTTAATTTGAAGTGTTAGCTTCTTTAGTAAGTTCAAACAATTAAACTAGTTTAAACCAACTATAAATATACATCTCATCATATAAAAATAAATATATGTATACATATAACACATACACATATTTATTTAATCACATAAAAATATTACTTATAAAATTTATTTAAATAATATGCATCAATATTTATAAGCTCGAATTACAAGGCTATCCAGAATTCACGGTCGTTACAATTTTCACTAAAACTCAACTTGACAAAAATGCATGAATTCACTATTAAACTATGTTTAACCCATCCACATGGTTCAGATCATCCTATATACCATTTATACAGTTGACTTAACTCTAAACTCCACCAAATTATCACTTTTTTAGCAATTTAGCTTCTTTGAGGCATTTATTCAAACACATAGCATGCAAGGCACAAATTACCAGATTTCACTACGATTTAGGCATGATTAAACCACGAATTTCATTCGTATAATTCCTATAGTTATCAGCTAACAACAACATGGCAATTCACAATCCAAATAATACATTTATCTCAATTTTTTGTGCATTTTCTTACTAATTTCATAAGAACATAATATAAGTCCATAGTTTTTACCTCTTTGATGAAATCTTCCTTTTAAATTCCTCTGATAACGCTTCTCTTCTTGCTCGATTAATCCTTAACAATCTCCATAAATCCTTCAAGTTCCCTCTCACACTCAATTCCTCAAGGTATAGAGTTTTAGCAAAATGGGGGAAGTACTTTAGGTAGAAAGTATATATAGAATTTGTTAATACTTGAATCCCTCTACCATTCCAATACCAATTCATCAGTTTCAACACTTTAATTCCCATGCATCAGTTCATTAGAGAGAGAGAGAGAGGGGTTAAGAAATTGAAGAGTTTTTGCTTTAAAAGAAGAAAATAACTCCCTCCTTTTAATTTTGCAAACACGTTCCCCACTCTCCCCAATTAGTTTAGATTAATTCAGCAGCCACATAGGCCTCACCCATCAGCTAATTTTTTTTCTTTTCCTAAAATTATTATTTTAATCATTTAATTACCCATTTGGCTAATTTGACATTCGAAAATCGACTTTTTCGTGACTACAGTTATTTTCTACTAAAATCGACGTTCCGAACGTCGTGGGAATATTCATTTCGTCAAAAAGTCAACATCGACACATTTTGTGTTTATAGTTTATTCTTACTAATTTCGACGTTCCGGACTCAAATATCCAGTCCGCGTCACCAAATTCTACTCTGAACTCAAATTCGAGTTATATTAAATAATTAATTTAGTTCAAATTAACTATTAATACACATCTCATCACATAACTGAAAATATATATATTTATAACACATGTACATATATTTATTTAATCACAAAGAGCTTCATATAAAATTTATTTAAATGATATACATCAATTACAAGGCATTCTTGGTTATTACATTCACCCTCCCTTATAAGGATTCTGTCCCTAGAATCATTACAAGGTTAAACAAAAATATTAGAATAATTTTTCATCATCTTTTCCTCGAGTTCCCACGTAGCTTCTTCGACATTGTGGTTCCTCCACACTACCTTTACAGAAGGTATTACTTTATTCCTTAAAATCTACTCTTTCTTATCAATTATTTGCACAGGAATTTCTTCATATGTTAGGTTTTTTTCAACATAGATAGGTTTTACTCTATTACATACTTATAATCCTGCTTGTACGGTTATAAGATTGACATATAGAACACATTATGAATATGCTCCAATTCAGGAGGTAAAGCTATTTCATAAGCCACTTGTAACGAATGCAATTTTTGTGATTAAATAAAAATATTTATTGAGTTATATAAATATTTTTATTAATTTGTTTATTGAGTAAAATAAATAATTTATAAAGTTATGGTGAAAGAATTTATGTTAAATATTATTCAATTGTGATTTGATGTGATTATTCTAATTTAATTTAATAATTAAATTAGATGATTAAATGGTTTATTTGAATAAATAATTTATTTGAATAAGATAATTTATTTGGTGTTATTGTTATTGGTTAAATAGAATTATTAATTAATTAGTAAGGTTTAACTGAATTTATTTAATAATAAGTTTAATTAAATTAAAAGTGTGACAATTACAACTATATAATATAATGATTTATTAAAATAAATGGGAAAGGTTTTATTTTTGTTAAACCAAACAAGGCCTTGTAACCTTTGGTTGACAAAAATGGATTATTTGGTATTTGGGTTTGCCAAACAAGGCCTAACCCTTTGTTTTTCTTTAACTGTCAAATTGAAAGCTGAGTACGTTAAAAACTAAAAAGGTTATCAGCTATTATCTAAGTTTAAGAAGAAGAGAGAAAATATATACATAGAAGAAGAGAGTGTTAGAAGAGAAAATTTGAGAAAAAGAATTTGGGAATTGGAAGTAAGAATTTAAGCAAGGAGATTAATCAAGTTTTTCTAAGCAATAGAAGGTATAATGTTCTTCACTGTATTTCTTTTTACTTTTACTTTACTGTATATGAAGTTAGTTGTTCAAAGCATGAATTACTTGGTTATAATCGTTAGTAAGCATGTGTTAGAGATTATGTGACGATTATAAACTAATTTGAATGAATTAATCCATGAAAGCATGCTTTAAGATTGAGTTTTTGTTTTTACAGAGTCTTATTTCATGTATGGTATATATGTATGAAAATTGATGTTCAATTTGGTTATTAACCGGTAAATTGACGTTTGATTATGATTATATAATGAAAAACGAAAAGAATGCAAATAGAATGGATTAAAATGATTGAAAGATGAGTTTACAGTGGTTGATTTTATTAAAATGGCTAAAACATGAATATTTGGTTTAAACAGAGAATTTTTGGTTCAATTTGGTTGGTTATGAGTATTATAATGGTTAGAATGTGTAGAAACTTGATGGGTAATTGTTTTATATCATATTTGATATCTGGGTATGTTTAAACTATGTGTTGGATGGTAGAATTCGAAAAATTTGGCCAAATTTGGCCTAAGTTTTCACTGGTTCGCGAACTGTAGGAGGTGACTGCCGAGTCTCTCGCCCCGGGGAGGTCTCGCCCCGGCGAGAGTTTTGTTAAGTAAATTCCTGCCCCGGCGAGGGAACAGTAACTGAAATATTTTTATTTTTATTTTATTATGATGTCGTGTACATGTTTAAAGCTTAGATTAAGGTATTTAATGATAAATAAGATACTACAATGAGTGGTAAGCGAATATTTAATGAATATCAAATGACATTTGATATATTAAATGAAATAGGATAAGAACGAGACTTAAAATGTATATGAATCTGTAACTAATTATCGTTATCGTTTTGTAATCAAAATGTATAGGGTGATTAAGGAACGTGAATTATTTAAATCTGTAATCTACGCACGAGGCAAGTTTTTCACCTTTAATCTTGTTATTTTATTTAAAGCAAGTTTACTTTCATTGAGCAAGCTTACTAGCCTTAGCTTACTATTATTCTAGCAAGGTTGTTGTTGTAATGTCCAGGAAATTTTTAAACATTGTATTAATTTATTTTGATAAATAAAATTCGTTTTATTTAATTTTACAAATTTAATTGGATCCGTGTAGGTATTATTATTTAATTAAATAATTATATGGTCCAATAATTTTCTTGCATTAGAAAGGGCTCATTAATAGTTTGATTTAAATTAGTGGGCTAACCTTAAGAACTTAATTGCAAGAAAATTGGGAAGAAAATTCAATAAATAATCTTGTCACTATCGAATGTAATAATCCGAATGAGAAATTTTTGGTAAGACAAATATTTTAAATAATTAAATGAATTAATTATTCACTTTAAATATTAGAACATAATATGGTTAATTTAAAGTGGACCACTAATCTTTTAACTAGATTGGCCCATTTCTTTAGTTCTAATTTGGACCCAAATTCCTTTTATTCCGATTGGGCTGGGTTCATTTTTTTCTCTTAATTTCCTACTGGGCCAACCCTATTGGGTTAAGCCCAATCCAAAATTTCAATCGGGTGGACCCAATTGATTTGGGAAAGGAATTGACCGGTGGGATTATTTGGGAAATAACCGAACCAAAAGGGAAATGAGACCCCCAAATCCAAAACAGCCGAGCAATTGAAATGGGAACCCCCAAAATCCTCCATCAGTTGAATCGAAACCAGCAGAAAGAGGGACTTAAGCCCTAGCTCTTAATCAATCAAACCCTAGACCCCTCAATCAATCAAAGTGACCGAGCGAGAGACGAGAGGGAAAAAAGGGACTGTCAATCGCCGGCGACAGCTTGCGTCGACCGGTTGGATTGAAGAGGAAGGTCGTCGACCGGTGGATAATGAAGGCGACCAAGCGAGCGGACCAAGGGTCCAAGGCAGGCGACGACGTGACCAATGAGGGCACACGGCTCAAAGGCCGGCCGGCGATTCACAGTGGGCATGATGGGACCGGTCGAACGTCTACCCTCCTCCTACCGATGGTCTTTGAGCTATCGATTTAGGTAATAACCAGTCAAATTGGGTAAACAAACCCCTATAAATTGGGTACCCAAAACCCTAGTTCGAACTGCTGAAATCTCCAGTCCAAAATACCTTGGTGCCGTGCGAATCGGAGAGCAGAGGAGAAGAGGAAACAGAGCAAGGAACTCGTCGCCTTCGACCCAAACCGTGAGGTATAAGCCTGGCTTCAGTTTCGTGCCAAACCCAGTAACCGTGTTGGTTTTGTTTTTATTTTCCTTCCGTTCATTTTTGTTCGTTTTACTGTTGTTGGGTCATGTTGTTTTGGGAAGTCTGTGTTGGGAGCCATGAATGGCCAGGAGGTATAAGGATGGACTTTGGTTGTGAGATACCATGTAATCCCTGTTTCGTTTGAAGAACATTACTATGCGCATAAACTGTTTGTTATAATGTCTATGAGAGTCAGTTGCTAGCTTTGCTCATTCGTTGATTCAGTAAATTTCTAGGCTTGTGTTAAGCAATTCATTAGGCCTATAGATTATTGTGTTGTATCGTTTTGCTTGGGTTGTGCCGATACCGTATGGTATTGATTTTAGGAACTCTGGAATAGATGAATTCTGACAGTTTGAGTTTGTACTGCGAATAGATTAATGTTGTGTTTTAGGAACTGTAATGCCTGAATCCAACTGAGTTTTTATTTGGTATTAATTTTGCTGTCAGCAACATGGTTATAAAATCAAACGAGGCTTTTCTTTTAAGGTGATAATGGTTGGGGCTGATTATAGATTGTGAAATCAGTGTTGGTGTTAATTGTAGCTTGGGTTATAAACCCCAACAGTGGGTATTGTTGTGTTTGGTGGTAATTTTGTTAGCTTGAAATGAAGGTTGCAAGGTTTGATGTACTACCTGTGCTATCAATGGCTCAAATTTGGTTATTAATTTGGAGCTAATATTATACTTGTGAATTGATTAATTATTATAACAATAATAATAATAATAATAATAATAATAATAATAATAATAAAATCAATCAAATAATTATTTATTATTTATCAATAAATAATAAATAAAGATAATAAGTATTTAACTATTATTTGATTAATATTAAATAATAATTAAGTACAAATAAATTAGTAAGTAATTATTTATTATTTATCAATAAATAATAAATAAAGATAATAAATATTTAATTATTGTTTAATTAATATTAGATAATAATTAAGTATAATTAAATATTAACAAAGTAATTATTTATCAATAAATAATAAATAAAGATAATAAATATTTAATTATTATTTGATTAGTATTAAATAATAATTACATATGAATAAAGTAGAAAAATAACTATTTAATATTTGATTATTTTAACTAATAATTTGGGTGTGAATAAAAGTAATAAAAATAGCCTTACAAAATTTAATTCCGGAATATGCTAATATATTTTCCATATAAAATAAATTGTTTATCTATTTTAAACAATGATTTAGAATTGTGAATTAATTATTTATTTTTTTTTGATTAACTTTAAATAATGAATAAATCTAATTGGTTAATTATTATATAATAACTAAAGATAAGTTCATTTATAATTCTTTGATTTACTTTAAATGATGAATAAACCTAATAGTTATTATTATTAGGTAATAACTAAAGGAAACTCTTACTCACTAATTAATTATTGTTTTAAAAAATATTTAAAGGCGATTAAAGTTGATGATTCGATTATTAATTAATAATTCGATTATTATTTAATTAATAATTAAATAATTAGTTAATAATTACTATTATTAATAACTAAAGATAATTAATTAATTACTGTTTAACAAATATTAAATAGTAATTAAAGAAAGATAAAGTTAATAAGTAAGGAGATTTTAAATAGCACCTTAACTGGACAATTTTGATAAATTGTCTAAGGGGTAATAAATGAATAAAGAGTAGTGTTCATTAATTAAATAATTATAATTAATTGTTTAAGGGTTCGACCAGTGTTTATTCTTAAGGGATTCGTGGTTGATTAATTTAAACCACCAATCTAAAAATCAATTAAGTGCCTTATAAAATTACTATGGTTTAATTACTGTGTGCTATGTGAATTGCTTAATTGTTAAATAAATAGCATAAGTAAGCGTATCGGCGTGCAACTACGCAATACTAATTGATAGACCGACATTATTTATGTTAGGTTCTTCAAAGGCCAAATAGTTAAAGCTAAAATTATTTGTAGCTGAGCAAACAGGCAAGTTCCTAACCCTAAACTTCTTACATTATTGCAAGTTCCCTAACTCAAACTCGAGTTATTGTTTTCGAAGCATGTTAGTGAATAATTATTGTTGATTATTCACATCTATACTCGTTATTGAGATTCGCACCCTGTGCAATTGAAATTCCTATTCTATTATTATTGAATTGTGAATTTCGTTAAAGTTCTTTCAAGCATGAATTGTTTATGAGATAGATCTATGCTAATTGTATCAGCTAGATCAAGCATGTCTAATTTGTTAAATCAAAGGTATTTTTAAAAGCTGTTCTTATTAAATTGCTATGGTAAGAACTCTTGGCTGGGAAAAGGATAAACTTGTTTAAGGCATGATATCAATGTCGGTTATTAAGTGTTTATGCATAAATCACGGGGTATGAGAGGCTGATCCCCTCGATTACCAAAACTTTTTAAGAGGTCCAGCTTACATGCTGAGAACCTTGGAAAACGTCCTTGGTTATTTCAAACCACTCAGTAATTGTCATTCAATTATGCGGATATTCAACTGTTGTTTACTAATTCATGTTCCTTCACACCCTTATATTGTTGTTGAACATTGAAAGCAAAAATTTCCTTCTATCATGATATATCTCTTGTGTATATACTTGCTAAGCAAATTAGTTGCTTACCCTTGCTATATCATGATCTTTATTTCAGCTAAGGCAGAAACGTCTAGAGGAGACAAAGGAAAAGGGAAGGTGCAGGAATAGATGCCCGATAGTGCCTATGTACTAGTTATTATTGAATGTTGTTTGATTAGGTGAACCTTTTGTTGTATTCTAAGGGTACGTTTTTTAATGTTAAGGTTAAAGAACCTTGGGACCAGAATTGTAAGACTTTATTTCCATTCGATAAACAATGTATGTTTATTATTCCGCATTTAGTTAGATAGTATGTTTGTCGTCGAATTATCGTGAGCACCGAATTCGAGGTTTGGAAACCTGGATTTGGGGGTGTCACAGGTTGGTATCAGAGCTATAGGTTATAAACGTTAGGAATGAGGAACCTAGGTTATAACCTTAGTAGAAAACTCATATAGAGTATGTAGGTAAGGGGTTGAGGAGATTCATCGAGTTCTAGTTGTACCGAATAAAATATCATTTCATTTTATCAATGAATATATTTTATTATGGTACTGATGTTGTTTATGGTGTGGTGTATTGTAGGATGTCGAACGAGAGTCAAGATAGGTAATCAGTGAACCAGGAACCCATAGAACCTAAGGTGATAGGAGAATTGCTGGCAAGGGACGCCGAGCTAGAGGTTAAGGCTGAACAATTAGAGGCGCAGAACCACATCCACCAGATTTCTGGACAGCAGTACAAGAACGCTGCTTACCAGGCCCAGGCTGAGTTAGCCGAGTTGCGAGGGAGGCTGCTGCTAAGGGAGCTGCAGTTAGGACAATTGAAGGATGAGGTAAAGGCTAAGGATGCGAAGATAGTTGAATTGGAGCGAGCCTTAGACATTGTTTGGATGCAGTTCGACGCTAGATGGATGAATCTGCCCTCCAGTAGCGAGAGTAAGCGTGAGTTGCATTCACCTTGTGTCCCCTAGAGGATAGTTGGAAGTGGGTGGTTATGCCTTGATAAGTATTATTGGTACTACCATTTGGTTTCTTAGAAATTATATTAACCTCAGCAAGGTGCGAGGTAGTTCGTAGGTAAGATGTACTTCCCAACTATGTAGGTAGGAAAGAATGGTTTAAGTGAATCCCACCTTTTGTTATATTAAATGGGATGGTAGCAATTATGACAATATGCCTGTGATAAACGTGTAAGACGCTTAAGTCGGTATATGAATATAGATGCATTATTATGGTATGTGCTTGAGAATTTTACTTGATATACCATTTATGCAATGATTATGTTAATTCAGTGAGACTGAATCGGTATCTTAGTAACTTAAATCACTAACCGGGAAAGCAGAATTTCCGAGGTTGGGTAATCTAAAACTCCCACACAAGAGTCATGTGATTATTGTATTACATGCTAAATACTTATGTTTTAAGAAAGCCCGAGTAACGTGTTAGGGTTTGCTTAAACAGATAATGCCGCCCAGACGAATCCTACGAAACCAAGTGAATGAAGAGTCAGTTAACAATGTAGAGAGAACTCCACCAAACCCAATGCAAGATTTTGTGAACATGATGGCAGAAGCCTTGCGGAATCAAACCACTACTACAGGAAATCAGGCAGGCAACCACTTAGCCAATTTTAAAGACTTCAAGGCAATAGGGCCTCCGGAGTTTAGAGGAACAGCGGACCCGATAGAGGCCCAGTCATGGATAAAGGAGATTGAAAAGGCCTTTGTCATTGCTAGAGTCGCTGAGGAGCAAAAGACAGTTTTTGCTACTTACTTAATGAAAGGTGAGGCTAACTTTTGGTGGGAAGCCAATCAGAACAAAGCTGGAACTGGAGTCGTGGCGTGGGAAGCTTTCAAGACGTTGTTTTTCGAGAATTACTTTCCTGAGAGTACGCAGGCGAAAATGGAGATCAAGTTTTTAGAATTGAAGCAGGAAAACTTGTCAGTGTCAGAGTACGCCGCAAAATTCAATGAATTGGCTAGATTCGCCCCACATCAGGTGGACACTGAGGTGAGGAAGGCCAGGAGATTCGAGAATGGATTAAAGCCGTGGATCTACAGTAAGGTAGCGGTTTTGCAAATTACATCGTTCTCAACCTTGCTGGAGAAAGCTCTCATTTGCTGAAGGTGGAAGTGAAGCGGTTTCAAGATATAATCGGGAAAGAAACAAGAAGAAGGTAGAAGGAGGAAATGTGAATGTTAGTAGTGGTGGCAGCAACAACAGGAAGCGCCAATGGAGCAGTGGGGGTAGCAATTCTGAAATGCAGCAAGGGAACACGCAGCAGAAGAGGGCCGGTATGTGTGAAATGCGGAAAGGGTCACTCGGGAGAGTGCATGAGGGGAAAGATGGTTTGTTATACCTGTGGGCAAGAAGGGCATATCTCGCCCAATTGTCCTAAGGCAAAGAAGGGAGGTTGTTTCAATTGTGGAGAGTTAGGACATCGGAGCAAGGAATGTCCCCGAAAGAGGAACTTGGATGGCGGAAACGGCAATAGGGGCAACAACTCGAGGACAACCAGTGGAGGACCAACCCAGCCAAATAAGCCAACAGCGAGGACCTTCAACATGACAGTACAAGATGCTGTGGCATCCAGAGAGGTGGTGTCAGGTATTATTCCAATCAACAACAAAGATGCCTATGTGCTATTTGATTCGGGTGCTTCATGTTCTTTTGTTTCTGATGAATTTGCTCAAAGACTTAATTTACCTAGTGAACTGTTGGAACACCCGATGAATGTAGAAGTAGCGAACAAAGAGATTATCCCCGTAAACTACATTTATAAGAATTGTTGTGCTGATGTGAGAGGGTTTAAGCTTAACGTGGACTTGTTGCCGATTCGTCTTGGAGAATTCGATGTAATCCTGGGGATGGATTGGTTAGTGAGCCACGGGGCGGTCATTGACTGTAAGAAAAAGTGCATACACCTACAGACTCCAGGTAAGTCGAAGGTGGTGTTCTACGGTAGTAAATCGCCGAGGCAATCTCGTTGTCTGACGATGATGCAAGCGAAGAAATTGCTTAAGAAGGGTTGTATAGGTTATTTGGCTCACGTGGTAGATACTCGACGGGTCGAGGGTGAGCTGAGTCAGATACCCGTTGTAAGGGAATTCGCTGATGTCTTCCCAGATGAACTTCCGGGACTGCCACCGGATAGAGAGGTAGAATTCGTAATCGACTTGGTACCCGGGACGGCACCGATATCTAAGGCGCCTTACCGAATGGCACCAGTAGAGATGAAAGAACTGATGGTTCAATTGCAGGAACTGTTAGACAAGGGCTATATCAGACCGAGCGTGTCACCATGGGGAGCGCCAGTTCTGTTCGTAAAGAAGAAGGATGGCTCGATGAGGCTTTGTATCGACTACCGTGAGTTGAACAAAGTTACGATTAAGAATAGGTATCCGCTACCCAGAATAGACGATCTGTTTGATCAACTCAAGGGAGCGAAATACTTTTCGAAGATCGATTTAAGGACGGGCTATCATCAACTAAGGGTGAGACAGGAGGATATTCCGAAGACGGCATTCAGAACTCGTTATGGACATTTTGAGTTTCTGGTTATGTCATTTGGCCTGACAAATGCACCAGCGGCATTCATGGATATGATGAACAGAGTGTTCAAGCAGTATTTGGACAAGTTCGTGGTAGTATTCATCGATGATATCTTGGTGTATTCAGTGTCAGAGGAAGAACATGTTGAACATCTAAGGATTGCCTTGGAGGCATTAAGAAGGGAGAAACTGTACGCGAAGTTTTCAAAGTGTGAATTTTGGTTGCAGAGGGTGCAGTTTCTTGGACACGTCATTGACAGTAGTGGTGTTTCAGTAGACCCAGCAAAGGTGGAAGCCATTATCAACTGGGAGCAACCGAAGACACCAACGGAGATCAGAAGTTTCCTAGGGTTAGCGGGATACTATCGGAGATTCATCCAGGATTTTTCAAAGATAGCATCACCATTGACCAATCTGACCAGAAAGGCGGTAAAGTTCGTCTGGACAGAGAAGTGCGAGGAGAGTTTCTTGGAGTTGAAGAAGAGACTTAGCCAAGCACCAGTGTTGGCATTACCAAACGACACTGGAGGTTTTATAGTATACAGTGATGCGTCACACAAGGGCCTTGGTTGTGTACTAATGCAGCACAGCAGGGTCATTGCGTACGCTTCACGCCAGCTGAAGGACTATGAGAAGGGATACCCGACTCATGATCTGGAGTTAGCAGCAGTAGTGTTTGCCTTGAAGATTTGGAGGCACTACTTATATGGAGAGAAGTGCGAGATATATACAGATCACAAAAGTCTGAAATATATCTTCACTCAGAAGGAGCTGAATATGAGGCAGCGCCGATGGTTAGAATTAATCAAGGATTACGATTGTGAGATTCTGTACCATCCAGGCAAAGCAAATGTAGTAGCGGATGCCCTGAGTAGGAAAGGCAGAGAGAAATTGATGAGGCTTACAACTCAGGCAGAGCTGATAAAGGACTTTGGACGCCTGGAACTGGAGGTTAAGTATCCGATGGAGACAGACAAAAAATTGTTCACCGTGACAGTGGGTCCGACTCTACTAGATAAGATAAAGGAGGCTCAAGAATTTGATGAAGAATGCATTGGCATTAAGAAGCAACTATCGGAAGGAAAAACGTTGAAGTTCAAGGTTGACAGCACGGGTCTGCTGAGATTCGAGGGAAGGATCTGGATACCCTATGTACCAGACTTAAGGGAAGAAATATTGCAGGAGGCCCATAATACGAGATTTTCGGTACATCCGGGTAGCACCAAGATGTATCAAGATCTTCGTCAACATTATTGGTGGCCGCATTTGAAAGGGGAAGTTGCAGAATTCGTCAGCCGGTGTTTAACTTGTCAGAGGGTCAAGGCAGAGCACCAACGGCCGAGCGGATTGTTGCAACCCTTAGAGATTCCTGAGTGGAAGTGGGAGCACATCACTATGGATTTTGTGGTAGGACTCCCGACAACACAAAAGGGTCTAGACGCCATCTGGGTGATCGTAGATCGTTTGACCAAGTCTGCCCACTTTCTACCAATCAAGATCAGGTACAAATTGGAACAGTTTGCGAAACTTTACGTAAAGGAGATAGTATCGCGACATGGGGTGCCGGTTTCTATTGTGTCTGACAGAGATCCGCGCTTCACGTCAAATTTTTGGAGAAGCCTACAGGAGAGACTGGGAACACAGTTGAGAATGAGTACGGCGTATCATCCTCAGACCGATGGTCAGAGCGAGCGAACTATTCAGACCTTAGAGGACATGCTCCGGGCAGTTGTGATGGACTTAGGTGGCAGTTGGGACGATCATTTGCCCTTGGTAGAGTTCGCTTACAACAATAGTTACCACGCTAGCATTGGTATGCCACCGTACGAAGCATTATATGGAAGGAAGTGTCGAACGCCGTTGTGTTGGGATGAAGTTGGTGAACGGAGATTGTTGGGACCAGAATTGGTACAACAAACCGTGGAAATCATTAAAGTAATAAGGCAGCGGTTAGTAGCGGCCCAGGATCGTCAGAAGAAGTATGCCGACTTACATCGTCAGAAGCGAGACTTTGAAGTAGGCAGCTATGTATTTTTGAAGGTATCTCCCTGGAAAGGGAAGATCCGTTTTGGGAAGAAAGGTAAGCTGAGCCCTAGGTTCATAGGACCTTTTGAAATATTAAGGAGAATAGGCGAAGTGGCGTACGAGGTAGCATTACCTCCTGAACTTGAGCACATTCACAACGTGTTTCATGTATCAGTGTTGCGTCCGTATAAGCCAGATTACAAGCATGTCATTTCATATGAGCCAATTCAAGTCGAAAAGGACTTATCGTACGAGGAGATTCCTGTCCAGATACTTGATAGGAAGGAGCAAACACTGAGGAACAAAACCATTCATTCTGTTAAAGTTCTTTGGAGGAATCACGCGGTAGAAGAAGCCACGTGGGAACTCGAAGAGAGGATGAGAGCAAATTTCCCTCAGTTATTTGAGTAACCTTAGATTTAAATTCCGAGGACGGAATTTTTATAAGGGGGAGAGGATGTAATGTCCAGGAAATTTTTAAACATTGTATTAATTTATTTTGATAAATAAAATTCGTTTTATTTAATTTTACAAATTTAATTGGATCCGTGTAGGTATTATTATTTAATTAAATAATTATATGGTCCAATAATTTTCTTGCATTAGAAAGGGCTCATTAATAGTTTGATTTAAATTAGTGGGCTAACCTTAAGAACTTAATTGCAAGAAAATTGGGAAGAAAATTCAATAAATAATCTTGTCACTATCGAATGTAATAATCCGAATGAGAAATTTTTGGTAAGACAAATATTTTAAATAATTAAATGAATTAATTATTCACTTTAAATATTAGAACATAATATGGTTAATTTAAAGTGGACCACTAATCTTTTAACTAGATTGGCCCATTTCTTTAGTTCTAATTTGGACCCAAATTCCTTTTATTCCGATTGGGCTGGGTTCATTTTTTTCTCTTAATTTCCTGCTGGGCCAACCCTATTGGGTTAAGCCCAATCCAAAATTTCAATCGGGTGGACCCAATTGATTTGGGAAAGGAATTGACCGGTGGGATTATTTGGGAAATAACCGAACCAAAAGGGAAATGAGACCCCCAAATCCAAAACAGCCGAGCAATTGAAATGGGAACCCCCAAAATCCTCCATCAGTTGAATCGAAACCAGCAGAAAGAGGGACTTAAGCCCTAGCTCTTAATCAATCAAACCCTAGACCCCTCAATCAATCAAAGTGACCGAGCGAGAGACGAGAGGGAAAAAAGGGACTGTCAATCGCCGGCGACAGCTTGCGTCGACCGGTTGGATTGAAGAGGAAGGTCGTCGACCGGTGGATAATGAAGGCGACCAAGCGAGCGAACCAAGGGTCCAAGGCAGGCGACGACGTGACCAGTGAGGGCACACGGCTCAAAGGCCGACCGGCGACTCACAGTGGGCATGATGGGACCGGTCGAACGTCTACCCTCCTCCTACCGATGGTCTTTGAGCTATCGATTTAGGTAATAACCAGTCAAATTGGGTAAACAAACCCCTATAAATTGGGTACCCAAAACCCTAGTTCGAACTGCTGAAATCTCCAGTCCAAAATACCTTGGTGCCGTGCGAATCGGAGAGCAGAGGAGAAGAGGAAACAGAGCAAGGAACTCGTCGCCTTCGACCCAAACCGTGAGGTATAAGCCTGGCTTCAGTTTCGTGCCAAACCCAGTAACCGTGTTGGTTTTGTTTTTATTTTCCTTCCGTTCATTTTTGTTCGTTTTACTGTTGTTGGGTCATGTTGTTTTGGGAAGTCTGTGTTGGGAGCCATGAATGGCCAGGAGGTATAAGGATGGACTTTGGTTGTGAGATACCATGTAATCCCTGTTTCGTTTGAAGAACATTACTATGCGCATAAACTGTTTGTTATAATGTCTATGAGAGTCAGTTGCTAGCTTTGCTCATTCGTTGATTCAGTAAATTTCTAGGCTTGTGTTAAGCAATTCATTAGGCCTATAGATTATTGTGTTGTATCGTTTTGCTTGGGTTGTGCCGATACCCGTATGGTATTGATTTTAGGAACTCTGGAATAGATGAATTCTGACAGTTTGAGTTTGTACTGCGAATAGATTAATGTTGTGTTTTAGGAACTGTAATGCCTGAATCCAACTGAGTTTTTATTTGGTATTAATTTTGCTGTCAGCAACATGGTTATAAAATCAAACGAGGCTTTTCTTTTAAGGTGATAATGGTTGGGGCTGATTATAGATTGTGAAATCAGTGTTGGTGTTAATTGTAGCTTGGGTTATAAACCCCAACAGTGGGTATTGTTGTGTTTGGTGGTAATTTTGTTAGCTTGAAATGAAGGTTGCAAGGTTTGATGTACTACCTGTGCTATCAATGGCTCAAATTTGGTTATTAATTTGGAGCTAATATTATACTTGTGAATTGATTAATTATTATAACAATAATAATAATAATAATAATAATAATAATAATAAAATCAATCAAATAATTATTTATTATTTATCAACAAATAATAAATAAAGATAATAAGTATTTAACTATTATTTGATTAATATTAAATAATAATTAAGTACAAATAAATTAGTAAGTAATTATTTATTATTTATCAATAAATAATAAATAAAGATAATAAATATTTAATTATTGTTTAATTAATATTAGATAATAATTAAGTATAATTAAATATTAACAAAGTAATTATTTATCAATAAATAATAAATAAAGATAATAAATATTTAATTATTATTTGATTAGTATTAAATAATAATTACATATGAATAAAGTAGAAAAATAACTATTTAATATTTGATTATTTTAACTAATAATTTGGTGTGAATAAAAGTAATAAAATAGCCTTACAAAATTTAATTCCGGAATATGCTAATATATTTTCCATATAAAATAAATTGTTTATCTATTTTAAACAATGATTTAGAATTGTGAATTAATTATTTATTTATTTTTGATTAACTTTAAATAATGAATAAATCTAATTGGTTATTATTATATAATAACTAAAGATAAGTTCATTTATAATTCTTTGATTTACTTTAAATGATGAATAAACCTAATAGTTATTATTATTAGGTAATAACTAAAGGAAACTCTTACTCACTAATTAATTATTGTTTTAAAAAAATATTTAAAGGCGATTAAAGTTGATGATTCGATTATTAATTAATAATTCGATTATTATTTAATTAATAATTAAATAATTAGTTAATAATTACTATTATTAATAACTAAAGATAATTAATTAATTACTGTTTAACAAATATTAAATAGTAATTAAAGAAAGATAAAGTTAATAAGTAAGGAGATTTTAAATAGCACCTTAACTGGACAATTTTGATAAATTGTCTAAGGGGTAATAAATGAATAAAGAGTAGTGTTCATTAATTAAATAATTATAATTAATTGTTTAAGGGTTCGACCAGTGTTTATTCTTAAGGGATTCGTGGTTGATTAATTTAAACCACCAATCTAAAAATCAATTAAGTGCCTTATAAAATTACTATGGTTTAATTACTGTGTGCTATGTGAATTGCTTAATTGTTAAATAAATAGCATAAGTAAGCGTATCGGCGTGCAACTACGCAATACTAATTGATAGACCGACATTATTTATGTTAGGTTCTTCAAAGGCCAAATAGTTAAAGCTAAAATTATTTGTAGCTGAGCAAACAGGCAAGTTCCTAACCCTAAACTTCTTACATTATTGCAAGTTCCCTAACTCAAACTCGAGTTATTGTTTTCGAAGCATGTTAGTGAATAATTATTGTTGATTATTCACATCTATACTCGTTATTGAGATTCGCACCTTGTGCAATTGAAATTCCTATTCTATTATTATTGAATTGTGAATTTCGTTAAAGTTCTTTCAAGCATGAATTGTTTATGAGATAGATCTATGCTAATTGTATCAGCTAGATCAAGCATGTCTAATTTGTTAAATCAAAGGTATTTTAAAAGTTGTTCTTATTAAATTGCTATGGTAAGAACTCTTGGCTGGGAAAAGGATAAACTTGTTTAAGGCATGATATCAATGTCGGTTATTAAGTGTTTATGCATAAATCACGGGGTATGAGAGGCTGATCCCCTCGATTACCAAAACTTTTTAAGAGGTCCAGCTTACATGCTGAGAACCTTGGAAAACGTCCTTGGTTATTTCAAACCACTCAGTAATTGTCATTCAATTATGCGGATATTCAACTGTTGTTTACTAATTCATGTTCCTTCACACCCTTATATTGTTGTTGAACATTGAAAGCAAAAATTTCCTTCTATCATGATATATCTCTTGTGTATATACTTGCTAAGCAAATTAGTTGCTTACCCTTGCTATATCATGATCTTTATTTCAGCTAAGGCAGAAACGTCTAGAGGAGACAAAGGAAAAGGGAAGGTGCAGGAATAGATGCCCGATAGTGCCTATGTACTAGTTATTATTGAATGTTGTTTGATTAGGTGAACCTTTTGTTGTATTAAGGGTACGTTTTATGTTAAGGTTAAAGAACCTTGGGACCAGAATTGTAAGACTTTATTTCCATTCGATAAACAATGTATGTTTATTATTCCGCATTTAGTTAGATAGTATGTTTGTCGTCGAATTATCGTGAGCACCGAATTCGAGGTTTGGAAACCTGGATTTGGGGGTGTCACAGTTGTTCATGTCAAGTGCTTACATTTATTCCAGTCTCTTATTGGTCGATCATTGATCGTTAATCAAACTTTGAACAAAATTTCCATTTGCACAAACTTTATTGATGAATCAAATGCTTTAGTGACTAGCAAACCCTAATTGATTCAGCTAGTCCTTAGTTGATGAGAGTTCTAAAGACTTAGAACATTTTAAAATCTTTCCAAACCAAGTTCCTTTTGGTACGGATTCTGATGCTAAACTGAGATGAACAACCCTAATATAGGGGATTAATTACGCGACAACGTTAAAATGTTTGTGCACAATACATTGTACAAAGGGCTGGTCCCCCTGAGTACGAGATGGATGGTCCATAGTCTATAAGACTGTTAAAGGTTGCGGTAGAAATACTTGATAACCTAGGACATAGTTCGAGGTCTTGTGACCCTCAGATACACTTTTAATCCTGAATCTATATTCAGTTCTTGAGCTAAGCTTTCTATTGAGTTTTCAGATCTTGACTAGTTATCGATTGAATTCAGAAAAAAACTATTATACCTCAGTTGAAATCTACTTCATTGGTTATTCAATCGTTATTGTTATCACACTTGTGGGCAAATGTTTGCTCACTCTTGCACTAAAACATTGCAGTTAAGGCAGAGAAATCGGACGAGCCGTCCACGAGCAAAGGCAAGGGCAAGATGCCAAAGTAGCAAGAGATTTACTATCCACTTGATGTTTATTTGTAACAAAGACTTATTTAATATTATGTTTTATTTCGCACTGATGTAATAGATGTCAGATAACCTAGGATTTGTTTATTTAAGAGATTTGTGATGTAACCCCTTTTTGTAGGAAGATGTTTTATTCGACTTAATTTAATTATATTATCTTTATCATGGGTAGTTAGTCGTGAATGTATGGTATAGTGAACACCAAATCTGTAGAGTTGAAGTACTCGGATTTGGGGGTGTCACAGGTTGGTATCAGAGCTGATAGGTTATGAACCTTTAGGTGGGGAAAACCTTAGGGTAGTAGCCTTTTAGAAGATGGAGAATATAGTGGTGATAAACTCTTATCGAGTTCTAAGGAATGGATTACTGAAATTCATAAAAGACAATGAAATGATTATGTGTTATGTGCTTATTTGATAACAAACTTATGTGCTCGCGAGTATTATCGAGTAGTAATTAAAACTTAAAATTTTGTTGTCAGGATGACTAATAGAGGAGAACCCAGCCGGGCTAGGGAGGAGGAGCCCCGGGATATTCATGTAGTTCGGGAGCAGCTGGTGCAGAGGGAGCCATCCCCATTGATCACAGTTGCAGGTCCCGAGTACGAGCCTGAGATTGATCCTGAGGAGGATCCGGAGGAGGTTGAGGAGGAGGAAGAAGAACCTGAGGAGATACCACTAACTTCCTTAGGTGTTCAGATGTACGAGCAGGTATATGATCGCAACATAGAGTTGCAAGATAGAGTGGAGGAGTTAGAGAGGCAGCTGGCTGAGCGACAGACTGTCTTGGAGCAGAAGAACAGTGAGATTGAGGAGCTAGATATATGTTTTTGGGACGTGGAGTGGAAGCTGGTTCATGTTGAGAGCAAAAAGGAGGAGTTAGGAGAACAGGTTGTGGAACGTCAAACCGCTCTAGAGCAGAAGGATGTCGAGATTCAGGACTTATCATCACGTCTTGCAGAGGTCGAGCAGAGACTAGCTCAGTCTCAGTACAGACGAGGACAGTTATTGGCTAGAAACGAAATTGTATGAGAAGAATTGAAAGAGGAGTTAGATAAGCGGGTTAGAGCTGAAAACGCTTGGCTGAGGGAGGCTAATCGCGCAGATCGTGTTGAATGTGAGTGCGGTCAAAGAAGGCCAAGATTGATGAGATGGAGTATATTTTTCACACCACGGTAGATAGAGCTCAGGATCGAGTTCATCGTCATCCAGATATAATGGGTCGAAGGATGGTGACTCGTATTATGGAGCAGGAACGCGAGGAAGCTGTGCGCCCTGGGATGTCATCATAGATTGGGATTAGAGGTGCTAGTATGAAAATCTATAAAGATTAATAAGTTGTAAATCCCAGTTTTATATAATGGGATAGAATAATGATGTAGTCCTGGAACCTTATGATTTCAGGATAGATGATTTGATGTAAATAACTAGGACGTTATTTTTATTATGTTTTAAGGCAGTAAATGAATAAAATGCGAAAGTTTATCAGATGTGCTATGTGTTAAGTGTTGTTTATAAATGTTTAAGTTAAGACTTAAATGTTTAAGTAATTGAGTAATAATCTAATAGCGCGAATTCTTGACAGTAAAATGCCGCCAAAAAGACAAACCCGTCAACAGACCCCTGAGGGATCCACCAATAACAACGAAGACGTCAACACTAATCCAATGCAGCAGCTGGTGAATCTGCTAACGGGAGCATTTGCGAATCAACCCCAAGCTCAGGTCACGACCTTTAAAGATTTCAAGGCTGTTGGACCCCCAGAATTTCAAGGGACTATGAATCCGATCGAGGCACAAACCTGGTCATGGAGATGGAGAAAGTGTTTGATGTCGCTAGGGTCAACGAGGACCAGAAGACTGTATTTGCAACATTTATGCTCAAATCAGAAGCAAGTTACTGGTGGTAAGCTAATAAAACCTGAGGCGGATAAGGGATAATACCGTGGGAGCGATTTAAGGAAATATTTTTCGAGACCTATTTTCCCGCAAGCGCGCAAAATCAAATGGAGGTGCAATTTCTAGAGTTGAAGCAAGGTACCATGACGGTACCTGAGTATGCTGCAAAATTCAATGAGTTGGTGAGGTTTGCGCCATATCAGGTCAACACGGATGAGCGAAAGGCTAGAAGGTTTGAGCAGGGACTGAAGCCCTGGTTGTATAGCCGAGTTTTAATGTTTCAACTGAATTCATTTGCGGCAGTGTTAGAAAAGGCGATTATCACTGAAGGAGGGAGTGATGCTCTGTCTAGATACAATCAAGAGCAGAAGAAAAAGAAGAGTGAGAATGATAATAAAGCAAGTGCTAGCCAGGGTGGCAGCAATCAAAAGAGAAAGTGGAGTGATAGTAACTCTGGTGGCAGCCAGCAGGGAAGTCAGAAAAAGAAGGTGGAGGTATGCAGTAACTGCGGAAAGAGCCATGTGGGTGTTTGCTTGAAGGGTAAAAGGGTGTGCTTTAACTGCGGACAGGAGGATCATATCGCACCGAATTGCCCTAGTCCGAAGAAGGGCGCATGTTTTTTTGCGGGTCGAAGGATCACTTTGCTCAGGATTGCCCTAAGAAAGCTACAGGTGGAGCTAGTGCAGGAAAGGGGAACAACAGTGGTGGCAATCTGACTATCACAGGACCGACGCAGCCCAATCGACCTACCGCTCAAACATTCAACATGATAGTGCAGGATGCTGTGCAGTCAAAGGATGTGGTGTCAGGTATCATTCCGATTAATAGTGTAAATACTTACGTATTGTCTGATTCGGGTGCTACTTATTCATTTATATCCGATAATTTTGCTAGAAAATTAGAGTTACCTCAGGAAGAATTAGATTACCCAATGAATATAGAAATTACGAATAGGGAAGTGATTCCTGTTAAGTTTATCCACAAAAACTATCAGGTAGACATTAAGGGTCATGTGATGACAGTAAACTTAATCCCAATTCGTCTTGGGGAGTTTGATGTCATTTTGGGAATGGATTGGTTGTTCAACCATGGGGCAGTTATTGACTGTCAAAGGAAGTGTGTGAATCTTAAGACTCCGTCGAAGGTAGTATTTTATGGCAGCAAGTCACCTAGACAAACGAGTTGTCTGACGGTGATGCAGGCCAGAAAGATGTTGAGACAAGGATGTGTAGGATATCTAGCCTACATAGTCGATACCCGAAGGGTGGGTGCAAAGCTGGAGGAGATACCGGTAGTTAGGGATTTTGCGGACGTGTTTCCTGATGATTTGCCGGGATTACCGCCAGATAGGGAAATTGAGTTTGTAATTGATTTAGCACCGGGTACAACTCCTATATCAAAAGCCCCATACCAAATGGCCCCAGTAGAAATGAAGGAGTTGATGGTGCAATTACAAGAGTTGCTGGATAAAATGTATATTCAACCGAGCGTTTCGCCGTGGGGAGCGCCGGTGTTATTTGTCAAGAAGAAGGACGGGTCAATGCGTCTTTGCATTGATTATAGAGAGTTGAATAAGGTCACGATTAAAAACAAGTATCCGTTGCCAAGGATCGATGACCTGTTTGACCAATTGAAGGGAGCAAGATATTTTTCAAAGATAGATCTACGAAGTGGGTACCATCAGTTAAAGGTGAGAAAGGAAGACATACCAAAGACGGCATTTCGAACTAGATATGGTCACTATGAGTTTTTGGTCATGTCATTTGGTTTAACGAATGCGCCTGCAGCATTCATGGACTTAATGAATAGGGTGTTTAAACCATTCTGGATAAGTTTATAGTGGTATTCATAGACGACATTTTGGTTTACTCCAAAACTCAGGAAGAACACGTGGAGCATTTGAGGGTGACATTGGAGGCGTTAAGGAAAGAGAAATTGTATGCAAAATTTTCAAAGTGTGAATTTTGGTTGGAGCGTGTTCAATTCCTTGGGCATGTTATCGATAAAGACGGGATTTCGGTGGATCCAGCTAAAGTGGAAGCTGTGATGAACTGGGATCAGCTGAAAACACCGTCAGAAGTGAGGAGTTTCCTAGGTTTGGCAGGTTATTACAGGCGTTTTATTCAAGATTTCTCCAGGATCGCCACTCCGTTGACGAATTTAACAAGGAAATCAATGAAGTTCGTTTGGACAGAAAAGTGCGAAGAGGGTTTTCAAGAGCTAAAGAAGAGATTAAGTTCGGCACCTGTATTGTCTTTGCCAGATGATATAGGAAATTTTGTGGTATATAGTGACGCATCGCATAAAGGACTTGGTTGTGTGCTGATGCAAAACGGTAAGGTTGTTGCATATGCATCGCGCCAACTAAAAGACTATGAAAAAGGGTATCCGACCCATGATTTGGAGTTAGCAGCCGTGGTGTTTGCTTTGAAAATCTGGAGGCACTATCTCTATGGGGAGAAGTGTGAAATATATACAGACCATAAAAGTGTGAAGTATATTTTCACACAGAAGGATTTGAATATGCGGCAGAGGAGATGGATAGAATTGATCAAAGACTATGATTGTGAAATTCTATACCATCTGGGGAAGGCCAATGTGGTTGCCGATGCTTTAAGTAGAAAAGGTCGGGAGAAACTATTTTTGTTAACTGTTCAGGAGAAGCTCGTAGCGGAAATGTCAAAGTTGGAGTTAGAGGTGAAGTGTCTGGCAGAGCCGAATGAAAAATTGTTCCAGATGGTAACCCAACCAACTTTGGTGGATAAGGTGAAAGAAGCGCAACTTCAGGATGAGGAATGTGTTAAGATACGGAAAAGAGTGCTTGAGGGAGAAGAGCTTAAATACAAAATCGATTCAGAAGGGTTGCTAAGATTTGAAGGCAGAATCTGGGTTCCGTCAGTGCTGGAAATCAGAGAAGAGATTTTGAACGAAGCTCATAGCTCAAGATTTTCGATACACCCGGGAAGTACAAAGATGTATCAGGATCTTTGCTAACATTTTTGGTGGCCAAACATGAAAAGAGAGATTGTTGAGTGTGTTGCGAAGTGTCTCACTTGTCAGAGGGTCAAAGTAGAGCATCAACGACCAAGTGGTTTGTTACAACCCTTGGAGATACCAGAATGGAAGTGGAAGCATATCACGATGGACTTCGTGGTAGGGCTTCCAACTACTCAGAAGGGTTATGAAGCAATATGGGTCATAGTGGACAGACTGACGAAATCAGCACATTTCTTGCCTATCAAAATCAGATTCACTCTGGATCAACTGGCTAAATTATATGTCAAGGAAATTATTTTGAGGCACGGAGTTCCAGTATCAATTGTGTCAGACAGAGATCCACCTTTTACATCAAAGTTTTGGAAAAGTCTGCAAGCTTGTTTGGGGACACAGTTAAGAATGAGTACGGCCTACCATCCTCAAACCGATGGTCAGAGTGAAAGAACGATTCAAATGTTAGAAGATATGTTAAGGGCGTGCGTCATATATTTTAAAGGCAATTGGGATGATCATTTACCTCTGGTCGAGTTTACGTATAACAATAGTCATCACGCAAGTATCGGCATACCGCCCTACGAAGCATTGTACGAAAGGAAGTGCAGAACTCCGTTATGTTGGGATGAGATTGGAGAACGTCGCCTATTGGGACCCGAGCTGGTACAACAAACTGCTGAAATTGTCAAGGTGATAAGAGCCAGATTGTTAGCTACTCAAGACAGGCAAAAGAAATATGCGGATCAACATCGTCAAAATCGCGAATTTGAAGTCGGGAGTTTTGTGTTCCTCAAAGTATCTCCCTGGAAAGGAAAAATCAGATTTGGTAAAAAGGGTAAACTCAGTCCGCGATTTATTGGACCCTTCAAGGTGCTGAAACGAGTAGGCGAGGTGGCTTATGAGGTAGCTTTACCTCCTGAGTTAAACCACATTCATAATGTTTTTCACATATCGCTGCTACGACCGTATAAGTCTGATTATAAACATGTAATAGAATATGAACCAATACAGTTTGAGAAAGATTTATCCTATGAAGAGATACCTGTACAGATAGTGGACAGGAAAGAGCAGGTTCTCAGAAATAAAGTGATACCTTCTGTTAAGGTAATCTGGAGGAACCACAGTGCTGAAGAAGCTACGTGGGAACTCGAAGAGAAAATGATGCAGAGTTATCCTCAATTGTTTGTTTAATCTTTGTATCACGATTTTGGGGACAGAATCTTTGTAAGGAGGGGAGAATGTAGCGGACGAATTTATCGCGTTGTGATTCTGGGGACAGAATCCTTTTAAGGAGGGAAGGATGTAACGAATGCAATTTTTGTGATTAAATAAAAATATTTATTGAGTTATATAAATATTTTTATTAATTTGTTTATTGAGTAAAATAAATAATTTATAAAGTTATGGTGAAAGAATTTATGTTAAATGTTATTCAATTGTGATTTGATGTGATTATTCTAATTTAATTTAATAATTAAATTAGATGATTAAATGGTTTATTTGAATAAATGATTTATTTGAATAAGATAATTTATTTGGTGTTATTGTTATTGGTTAAATAGAATTATTAATTAATTAGTAAGGTTTAACTGAATTTATTTAATAATAAGTTTAATTAAATTAAAAGTGTGACAATTAAAACTATATAATATAATGATTTATTAAAATAAATGGGAAAGATTTTATTTTTGTTAAACCAAACAAGGCCTTGTGACCCTTGGTTGGTAAAAATGGATTATTTGGTATTTGGGTTTGCCAAACAAGGCCTAAACCTTTGTTTTTCTTTAACTGTCAAATTGAAAGCTGAGTACGTTAAAAACTAAAAAGGTTAAAACCATTGAAAAATCATTTTTGGTGTTATCATGCCGCAACAGGTAACGATGTGATAATGGCTCGATGTCCATCTACACACCCTTGTCACCTTGTTTTGAGGATAACAAAAATTTTATTTTTATTTTTAAAGGCACACCAGTGCGAATTTAGCTTGATGTCAAAAATTCGAAGTCTGGCATAGCTAGAAGATTTGGGATACCTATGTCTCCATCATAAACTTCAATTTCTATAATGATCCATTGCTTAATAATTATATCCATTTCTACCATCCTTAAAGCTTACTATACTAAAAATTCTCAATTATTCATATATAATGTTTATATACCCTAGTATAGTTCATCAAACATACCACACGTTATGAGTTTAGGAACTTGCCACAATCATATGGGTTTAGGAACTTATCCTAGTCAGACCAAAATCGTCCATTCGCTGAGGGGTTCCACCATACGATTATGAGTCACGAACTTACCATACGTATGAGTTTAGAGAACTCGCACCTAATCTTAATATTCTCTAACTATCAAATATAAATATGAGAAAAGAATCACCTTCTCGTCATACGTATAGTGATAGCGCGATACCAACATTGCAATGAATTGTCAATATAGGAAGCTAAGTGGTTGTCAAACCAAACGCAATCCCCTGCCCATACAAGGAATTGGTCAACTCGGCCACTAATCAATATAGGAAGCTAAGCGGTTATTACACCAAGCACAAATCCCCTGCCCATACAAGGAATTGTTCAACTTAACCACTATATCGATATAGGAAGCTGAGTGGTTCTCAAACCAAGCACAAATTCCCCGCCCATACAAGGTATTGTACCACTCAGCCACTAACATGAGTCCTTTATTGAAATCCCACATAATTCTAACTTTTCCTTTACTCAATACGAATTTCATTTAATTCGTATATCAATATCAATCACTCTTTCATGAGTTTATATAGTACAATCTCATAGTACAACTTTCGTACAACAATTCTGCTATAAAGTTTTCAATCATTCGATTGATCATCTCTCGTTCCATGTCTTAATCAGATCATATCGTGATCCTTCTTATAATCGTGTTATATTACGATTCCTTTCTATCTCATGATCGTTTTGTTTTACGATCTTCTTATCTTTCCCCTTTAATCATATTATATATGATTTTATTCAGGCTTTTCATCTTTATTAGTGGAGTAAGGTAACTCCAGATTCTTATCTTTATAACCTTTCAAGATTCTTCTTTGAATCTCAATTATCTTTTCTTTACTTAATAATGAATTTTCAAAATTCATCTTTTAGCAATTAAACTCTATTTGAGTTTATTCCTTATCCTCATCCCTGCGGTTATAACCTAAGGTACCTCTACCTAAGGTTTATAACCTACAGCTTTGATACCAACCTGTAATGCCCCCAAATCCTGGTCACCCGAACCACGGACATGGTGCGTCACGATACATCATCTTCATACACATTCTATAAACTAATCGCGGAAAAAATATAAATATACACATACATTATTTATTTTAGAGTATTCTACAGCATAACCCAAGGTCGAAAGCCTTAATTCGCTACATACCTTAAATAACTTAAAAGGTTTACATAATCATCTTACAACCTTAGAATTGATTTACAGTGTTTAAATCTTCATGAACTCTCAACCAAATTTGATAGTCGCACTTTACAAGGATTCTTGACTACTTATATGATAATCACGTTCATCTAATAAGGATTAGAACTAAGCAAAATAATAGTAATCAAAATTCTTCTTTCTCCGTAATCCATCCCGAACTCTTCGGTCCGCGTTGGTTTAGCTGAAAATATTTGTTTAAAGCAAGAGTGAGCAACTACGTTGCCCAACAAGTTTAACCATTCCACATTTCATGATTCACATGGCATACAAGTTCAATAATTTATACATGCCTCAGATATCTTATACTAAACATTTGAAATGTAACATGCTCTCATGCAATTCATACATATTTGTATCATATTAAGTGAATGATAACAACTTTAATCACATGACATTCACCTGCCTAACTTATCCAGATAGAATAACAAATCTAACTAGCTAACATATACTCAACATATATTACCATATATTTCATAACAAGAAATTTACCGTTTACTGCAGGAACTAGCATGCAATATGAACATTAAATGAAGTTAGGAAACTTGCCTGTTCGCTCAGCTACAAGTAATCTAGCTTTAATTTAAATTGCGTTGAAACGACCTAACATTAATAAGTCGGTTCCTTAGTTAGTACAGTATAATTAGCATGAGTTTACTCTTATAAGAGGTTACGCACCACGTAGTCCTAACACATAGTCACGTAGGTGGAACCATTATTACTAAGTCCATATTCATAAATCCTCATCTTAGCTAAATGAGTTAACAAGTCTAGAATACCTCGATTCTAAGCATCAACGCAAGCTTGAACACCTAGCATACCAGTTAAATCATGCAATACAGCTTAAGACATACATACATACATACTGCAAGGCTCTGTTTACAATTTAAAACAACAGGGCAAAACTGGCGACCTGCGCGACCGCGCTAGTTCTTGCCTTAGGAGTAGCGCGGCCGCGCCACTCTCTGGACAGACCAAGAATGAATTTCATTTTGCAGGAACTCTAGCTTACTCTTAGCATACAGGTTACTGATATGACTCAAATACACATGCTCACAATGTTATTAACGTGAGTTTGAAACCTAGCATGCTCATTCTAAATCCAATCCAAAGTTATAAGGTTCTAAGTCGGAATTTCCATACGTTAAGTCGATCAAGTTTACTTCACAAGGAAACCATTACTATGGTCACAATACCACATAATGAGGCTATATAAGACTTAATATGCATGTTTGTACGTAATCAACATATGTCAACATATGTACATCATAACACAGCTTATACTTGGATTCTTATCATCATAGACTTGCTAGCGTACGTCAATTTCATGTTTATCTAAATAATGATGATGTCAATCATGTCTAGAGGCTCAATGAGTCCTAACATTTATGCTTGCATGGTCAGAACACAACTCACACGGAGATCGACGGTCTTCATCGTTAAATTCTATGTTTCAACACACTAAGTCATACCAAGGCAACTTAGTACATGCAAGACAACTTGAAATCATTACTCATAGGCATCTGATCACATATCCAAGCTATACACATATGCTCACATGGTCAGATATAAAAGACACATGTTTTGTCAAGTTTATTTCAAAGTTCTTAAGTCTCCTTTAAAAAAATATATGCTAGAACAACGTGTGCAAGTCATGGCATTCATAGGGACACTAGATAACATGGCAAACCTACTTTCATGCATAAATGGACTAAACTAGCATGCTCAATATATCAAAACACAGCAACAATTTTTGGCAGCCTACGCGGCCGCGCTGGTTTTGACCATGGGAGTGGCGCGGCCGCGCCACTCCTGCATTGGTTCAAGTTCGGCTCTGCTTCTGCAGAACACGAAAATTTTCATGGCTTAACTTATCTAAATGCAACCAGAGTATCCACATTGGTCCCAAACATGCATACAAACCCATATAACATCTTTATACTAATTAACAAACTAATTAGCAAGAATTATGGATTTTATAGAATTTAACAAACAAGAAATTTAGAACACAATGTACCTTCTTGAATGCTAATTTGAAATCCTCCAATGCTTAATTTCAAAATACTAACACCTCTCAACAATACTCACACTCTATATAAACTTATCAGAAGTTGTAGCAACTGGATTACTGAAGAATTGGTTCCAATTTATAGAAAATTCATTACACAGACACTACTTTGGTCCAATTTGGTTAACCAACGTGAAGAAGAAAAAGATGCTGGACAATGGGGATTAGGTAAATCACCCACACCCTCCTTCATCATTCTCACCATCTGCTACAAGCAACAGGCTTAGGCCTTGTGCCTATATGCGGTTGAGGAAATTAAGGGAAGTGACTCCACTGTGCATTTTATTAAATTTGATTTGAATTTCCTTTCTCTCTCTCTTATACCAGACACGACTGATAAAGGGAATTTGTGTCCCAACTTATTGCTACTTAGTTAATTAAATAAACCATACAATATAACCCATTTACTCTAGTATACATTAATTCCCCAATCCGTGATAAAAGATTAAATCAATACATTAAATAATTAATCTAGTCCGTAAATATTAAATTACTAAATGGACTATTAAATATTAATATTGATATTAATATTGCTCACATAAATTAATCTATGCAAATTAAATTCCTCCACTATATTCAAATAATTTGAATATTTAATTACTAAACAACTTTATCAATTCTTTTGATATTAAACCTCAGGGCTAGTCCACTAATTTAATTAACCCATTAGTGACACCCTTTAATTAATCTTGGCAACTAAGCGAAGTCAGATATTCACATCACAAATTTTAAATAAGCATACAAAGCTAACTCATTAAAAATTAAAATTTATATTTAATTAATAATGGAGTTTTAAAAGTTCATGGTCATTATAAAACCATTGGAAGAAGGAAGAAGCCATTGGGTATGAGAGAGTTGGTGGAATGTCACTATTACACCCACTCCCCCTCATCATTTTTATAGCCATCATCTCCCTCCTTGCTAGCCTTTTTGAAACTTAGCAACATAGAAGTGGGATAGGCAAATTTTTGGGTTTTGCCCTAAAGATCAAACCATTGGAAGAAGGAAGAAATCATTGGATATTGAAGAGTTGGTCACCAACTCTCTCTTCCTCCATTCCTCTCTTCATCATTACCTCTAACTAGCCATTAATGAGTTTGAGGAATATAGGGGTAGGCCACTGGCCTATACATGGCTGGTGATTATTTGGGACAATGAATTTGGAACTAGCTCTATTTCTTCCTTACTCATTAGTAAAATGGTCCCCATTCTACTAAAGTTAATTCCTTTTGGGCTTATTAAATAAAGTATAATGACTTATCCTTACTACATTAAAATAAGTTATGGGCACATATACACACACTTGCATGTATATACTTCCACACATAAACAGTATACTCATACTTTGAATATACACCAATACGTATAATTATGTATTTCAGGGATAATGGGTTAGTCCAAATAATATTTTAATTAAGCTAAATATAATTCAGTCGGGTACTCCCAACCCATTATCACACCTATTATTTTAATCACACATAAGTACCACAATGATTAATTAATATCAATCATTTATTCCCTTGCCATTAATTCAATTTAGATTGAATTATTACGTTTCGAGACACTCATATACATATATACATATATATATATATATACATATAAATTCACATTATTGATTATAAAAATCATGGTTACTAAGTTATTTATTAAAATAACTTAGCTTTATAAATTTAACCCTCTTGGCCAATCACAAAAATGTACATACCCATGTATAAAATATGTATTCCATCATATAATGTTTCTGCTACATTTTCACTTTATATATGAAAATAAAGGAGAATCATAATAAAAGAATTTGCTCATTTCTCAAGATATTATATTCATTATAATATCTATGTCTCATTAAAATAACTATCTGTAAGGCACATGTCCTTATATCACATATAGAAAATAAATAATAACTTTATTTTCTCCTGGTATAAATTATTTATATCGATTCATTTACATATAGTAAATAGGATTTAATATATTTACCATATTACGTAATTATACACATTACCTCATATAAAGCCGTACATATAAAATAAAATAATTCAAGGCTAGAATTTATCTTAATAAATAATTGCCTTAAAACAATTTCTCCCATCTACACATTTAGTCGTGTATTTAGCCGTGTATAAATTCCTATCCAATAGATATATTGATTTTCTTCTCTTCTCAACACTTACATAATTTATTAACATTATTCAAAATATTAAATATATTACCATGCTAAGTAATACCAATTTTAATTAACACAAACGTTTCTTTTTCCGTATGCAAAACACATATATTAATTCACCATTGTATAAAAGTGAGTTAATGTAATGTCCAGGAATTTTAAATATTATATCGAATTTATTTCAATAAATAAAATTCAGTTATTATATATTTTTACGAATTTAATTGATCCATGTAATAATTATTATTTAATTATATAACTATATTGTTCAATAATTTTCTTTACCTTAAAAGGGGACTCACTAATAGCCTGAGTAAATTGGTGATTAAACCCTAAGAATTTAAATGCAAGAAAATTGGGAAGAAAATTAATAAATAATTTTATTCTATCATTATCGGATTTAAATAATTCGAAAGAGAAATTTTTGCTGAAACAAATGTTCAAATAATTAATTTATTGAATTAGTTATTCAAGTTAAATATTAGAATATAATATTGTTAATTTATATTTGGGTCACCTTCATTTGGATCGGCCATTGGTTTTTACTTATTTTGAATTGGACCCAAATCCCCTTTTATTTTCCGAATTGGGCCAAACCCATGTTATTTTATTTTTGAGCCCAATCCCAAAAACCAGTTGGTGTGAATAAATCGGGTCGCCCCATTCCATTTAGTTCCAGTCGGGTTGAAGTTCTTTTCATTTGGGGTTGGGGATATATCAGCATCGGCAAAACCAAATTGGGGAAGAACCGAACCAAGAAATCAATCCTCTCAACTCAGACAATCGCTCAACTGAAACCAAATCCCTAGCCTCTCAAATCAATAGCCGAGCAAAAGAAAAGGGGAGTTAGCCTCTATAGTCATCAGACCCAAGCCTTCCATCAATAAATCGAGCGAGCGGCGTGAGGGCAAGAAAAGACCGGTTGAGACTGTCAAGTGAAGACGCCGACGACAGCTTGCGTCGACCGGTTGGAGCGAGGAAGAAGCGGCGACTGGCGGACAAATTTAGGGACCGAGCGTCTGGCGAATAGACCAAGGGTTCCAGGATTTTGGCAACACGACTGGTGAAAACGCACGCGGCTCAAAGCCAGACGGCAAGTCACAGTGAGGTGGACAATCAGTCGACGGCTCACCCCCTTCCTACCGATAGTCAGTACTGGGTTGATTGGGGTAATGTCCAGCGATTTGGGTAAAAGACATACTATAAATTGAGCACTTCCCCAAACCCCATAGCTGCCGATTTTTCTTTGCTGTGAGTCTCAAATTTAGGGGAAAATTAGGGTTCCAAATTAGAGCAAGAAAGAAGTCACTGAGAGAAGAGAGAAATGGAATTGATTTCGAATGCCCGCTGGATTCGTCGATTATTTTGGAAGAAGAAGGCGACAAGCAAATCGGTCGGCAGGAAGGTATATGAGTTGTGATACTTCAGTTAGTTCATACATAGTTTTCTTTAGGGATTGTATAATTTTTCTGAACTTGGAATTTGGGGTTGCCGACTGTGTTAACATTGGTATTATAATATACATTATTTCGGTTGTAATATGTTGTTCTTGTTTAGATTTACAAGTCTGTATTGTGTTGGTTCACTTTGATTAAGAAAAACTGGTATTGGGTTATTGTTCTTCTGTATTGGGGACCATGTTGCTGTGTAAATTCCTTCATTCTATCAGTCGAATTTTGTTGCTATTGTGTTATGTGTAGTTGTCGATTGTGCTGGGTTATAATACTGTAATTAGATTATGGTTGTTCTGTATTGGGATAATTGTACTGTGTTAACTCTTTGATTGGGAACTGTCGAACCTAGAAAAGTTCTAGCAGCTGATTTGGTTATAACATACATCTCAGTGTGTTGGTTAATTGATTGAGAAATCTGGTATCAGTTCGTGTGAATTTTTGTTTGGTTTTATTTTTGGGAAATTTGTATTGTGTTAAGTCTCTGTTGGGAAACTGTGGTTATGCACCATAAAGGCTCTAGCAGTGATGGTTTTAGTTCATACTATACATTATTTGAGGATTGTGTGATATTGTTGGGATGTAAACAGTTGGTATCATACTGTGTATTGGGTTATGGTTGCGATATAAAACTGGGTTTGTAGTGAATGTTGGACAACTGTTAAGGGACAAAGCTAATATCATAATTACTATTAATTATCAATAATTAATAAATAAAGAAAATAAATAGTTAATTATTATTTAATTCATATTAAATAATAATGAATAAAGTCAATAAAATAATCATTTAATTATTATTTGATATTGAATAATAATTAAATAATAAATAAAGCTAATAAATATTTGGTTATTGTTTAACTACTATTAAATAATAACCAAGTATGGATAAAAATTAATAGATTAATTATTTATTATATAAATAAGTGATTAAATAGTTGCTTATTGCTTAATTACTATTAAATAATAATTATGTATGAATAAAGTTAATCGACTAATTATTTATTATTAAATAATAAATAAAGATAATAAATATTTACTTATTAAATTAATTATTTATTGTTTATCAATAAATAATAAATAAAGATAATGAATAGCTAATTATTATTTAATCAATTAATTAATTATTTATTTTATTTTTCACTAAATAATAAATAAGGATACTAAATGTTAATTATTATGTAATTAAAATCCATAAAGTAATTATTTATTATTAATTAATAATTAGTTAATAAAATAATTATTTATTATTTATCAATAAATAATAAATAAAGATAATAAATATTTAATTATTATTTAATTAAATAATAATTAAGTATGAATAAAGTTAATAAAATAATTATTTATTAGTAAATAATAAATAAAAATAATAAATATTTAATTACTATTTAATTAATATTAAATAATAATTAAGTATGAATAAGTTAACAAAATAATTATTTATTATTTATCAATAAATAATAAATAAAGATAATAAATATTTAATTATTATTTAATTAAATATGAATGCAGTTAATAAAGTAATTATTTATTATTTATCACTAAATAATAAATAAGGATTTGATTCAGTTAATAGTAATTAAGTTAATACATTAAATATTTAATTACTGTGGAATGAGGAACAAGGATAATGATTACCCAATTACCCTTAAGGCGAATAGCAACTAAGTGTAAATAATTAAATAAGTGATCAACTATTATGTAGTTGCTATTAAACCATGATAAATTTATTATTTATTTTTATAAATAATAAATAAGAATTATTAACCCATACGTAGAGACGAATAAGGTTAATAATTTGAGTATTGAAATAATAAGTGATTATGATTAGCTATTAGCTATTTTTTTTAAAGGCCAAAGATCATTAATTAAATTTTGTTTAGTTAATGTTACATAGTAATTAAATATAGATGATGAAATTTTTATTTGATACGTAAATGGTATAGCAAGGTGTGCCAATATGCAACTATAACCATATCAATTAATAAGTCGACTTTATCCAATGATAGGTCATCCAAGGTCAATTAATTAAAGCTAAACTATATCTGTAGCTGAGCAAACAGGCAAGTTCCTAACCCTAAAACTTCTTACATTATTGCAAGTTCCCTAACTTCATTCTTTCAGTATATTGAATGAAAGTTCTTCCTTACTCAACTTTTACATTGAGCACTATTTTCTAAACCTTATGCATTACTTTTAATTCGTGCAAAAGGTATATATTATTGCAAGTTATTCTTTAAGCTTGAATCTTATCTCCAAGCCTGCTTTAAGTGGTCTAATTACTGTTAAAATTATTCCACATCTTTGTATTTATTGACATTCGCACTTGTACATTCGAACTTGTATAATTATCTTAAGTTCTGAAATTCACGAACTATTCATGATTAAGTCTGGACCCTTGTCTCGGTCAGGCACGTATATAAGAATTTATAAAAGCTATCCGAACCAATCAATGGTAAGGATTCTTAGACTGAATGAACACCCCTTTTATTATAGGGGAGTACCCCAGGTACCGTATATAAGGTACCAATAGCAGAGTTAAATGTTATGCATATACATAGCGTACGCGAGGCTGATCCCCTCAAGTACTTATTCTGTAGCCAGTAACCAGAGGGTCAACTAGCTATTGACTCCTTTGGAAGTTATTGTTCAAAGTCTATTCGACTACCAATTGTTCTAAAAGCATTTATTGTTATTGCTTCTGATAATTGCTGAATTCTCTTTCTATATTCCCTTCATCATGATATATCCTTATTGTTGTACTTTAAACTTGCTGAGCAAACTCGTTGCTCATTCTTGCTATATCATGATTTTATTGCAGCTAAACCCGAGACGTCAGGGAAGAATAAAGGAAAAGAAAAGATGAAGTAATAGACTTCATGTAGCAGATTTTAAATTTACGTATAGTTAATTGCTGTTAATGTAATTTAAACCCTAACTTTTATTTAGGGTATGGATTTGTGTAAGTATTTAAGGTTTTTGTATTCTGGGACTAGTAACACCTTTGTAATGAACAACGTATGTTTATTATATTCCGCATTTTAGTTACCATATGTTGTTAGAGGTGAATGTTTGTATTGGATCGTGATGACCGGATCCGGGTATTTGGAGACCCGAATTTGGGGGCGTCACAGTTAATCTCTTCTATCACGTTACTGCCACACAAGGCTTTAATATTCAAATCATATTATCCAAAAATATAATTTTCAACTTAATTAATTACTACCTCCTTCCATAATTCAGCGATTAAACTTCAAGTTCAATCCTACTTTCTTTAATAGCTTAGTTATCTCTTAAAACTTCATATAAATTGACTTCTTCTTACCAAGCCACAAGAATTCAAAATATATATAACACATATATGTTCCAATTCGAATCCGACACATGACATAATAAGAATTTTATTTAATAAATTCTTATTTTTATAATTTCTAAAAATCTGGGTTCTTACAGTTGTTTTAGTTATGATCTGAGGTCTAGAGCATGTGTATATAAATATCTTAAGATGCAATACATGTTTAAAGTAATGGTTTGATTGTTCAAACAGTTAATGACTATGTAGAGCTATGATTTCAAAGGATTTCTATAAAAACAAATGGGTTTCAAAAGTGAAAACCAGAGTTATAAAGATATGATTTGAACTGATATGAATGTGTGGATTGAGTATGCGCTAAATATATGGTAATGTATGCACACCTAGTTTATGTGGCTAATATGTACCTATGCATAAATATATTGTATAAGGTACGTGAATTGAAGTTAAACTGTGATTAATAAACTACAAACAAGGCAAGTATCCCAACTTGTTTTATTTAAACAAGTATATTGAAGCTTTATTCAGTTAAATGTTGAAAGAATATCGATGTTTTGATATAAGATTGCCATGATGCGTACTCGTTAAATTTCAGTATGCATGTACAATTTAAAAGCAGTCTAAGCCATTTGTACTGGCTATACTAAGTTTATAATATTCCATTGCTTTCATAATAAGTCTTTGAAATATTATTCAATAGATGAGCTGTCCAACTAAATTGCTTTGATTTGGACTCCAAACTGAGTATGAATATCCTAGAATTGAAAAATTTTATATTGCGCTAAAAAGGCGGTGACGTAGAACGAAAATGTTGTTCCCGTAGATAGTATTGATCAGTATAGTGTATAACGGGCTGATCACCCACCGTGCCTGTAAGCTAGACGGTTCACAGATGAATATTTGATATAACCTTTTCATAAAAATGAAAAGGAAAAGTTCATGGCGTTGTGACCATTTAACATTTAAAAGTTAGTTTGTTGTTTCGAAAATGAAATCAAGTCATGTTTCAATTGCTTTTCAATCTTGTTCTATTGTCAAAATATTTTTCAATGAAAACATTTATTTTTTGAGTATGTTATTATTAACTGCTATTAGTTGCTGAGCAATTAAATGCTCATTCTTGCTTTGAATATAAATGTTTTCAGTTAAACAAGGCCTTATAGAGGGATCAGGTAAAGATAAGGGCAATGATGAGTGGTTATTTTACCCACTAATTAGGTATTTTTAGACTTAATATTTTGTGTGTTTTAAAGTATTTTAAGATATTTTATTTGTTTAAGTTGGATTTCGTAGGAAAATGCGGCTAACTAGGCGAATCGGGCAATTTTAGGTAAGGAGTGGCAGTTTCGTAAATAAGTTGAAGTTGAAAGCTGGGGCTTTCAGTTTGTGAAGGATTTGAAAGCTGGGGCTTTGGGACGCAGAAAGTTATGAAGATTCTTTCCAACTGGATGAAGGATTGATGAGTTCTAATTGTTTTTGGAGGCTCTAAACCTAATTTTGGAGAAGGAAACTTCAAGTATAAAAGGGAGAGAAGCTTCTAACAAAAAGCGAGCTTTTTGATATTCAGAGATTGAAGCAGAGATTGGAACTTGGAGATCGAGGACTCAAGAGAAGGTCACAAGGAATTTAGACTGGAGACATGAAGGCGGAAGAAGACTTTGACAGAGTTTTCCTTACTCCTTATCTTTCAAGTTGTAATTAATTGTGATGACTTATTTTGGATATTAGGTTTTTAATTCTAGCATGAACTAAATTTATAATTAAGGCTAGAATTGAACCATTATTGATTATGGATTAATTATTTATTTGATTCCAATTATTATTTCATTATTTAGTTGTCTATCATATCTGTGTTAATTAATTAATTGCCTGATCAACAATTAGTGGGATACTCTAGGTGAATTCGGGAGATGAAATCTAGGGTTAGATCTTGATATGATAGCATGTATTCTTAATTATTTGCATGGGATAAATAATTGGGGTTGTGAAGTGAATAGGGATATCTCTTCGCTGCATGTAACTTATGGGAATTGGTTCTTAATAAATTTAACTCTATTGTTTTGTATAGGAATATCGCATAATTGAGTTAGATAAATTTATTTGATCACTTGGAAAAAGGCTTATAAATAAAGTGGAATTCCTGTTAACAACTCGGATGAATTTAATAAATGGATAGATTTGATACATTGATTCATATGACATAATTGGGGATATTGTAGTCTTAAGCTTTAATCATTTGAAATTCAATCTTTGTGTTAGATAATTTTCTTAGTTAGTTTCATTAGTCAAATCATTATTAAAATCTGTGATCGTTTAACTAAAATTGAATTGGTATAAAACTAGTAGTTGGAATTTATTTAACTGGATTCCTTGTGGGTTCGACATTTGTTACTTATTCTATATTACTTGTTGATCGCGTACACTTGCGCATTATTATTGATCATGAAATCGACCAACAAGTTTTTGGCGTCGTTGCCGGGGAATCTTTGTTTAAATATTAATTCCATATTAGTTACAATCGATTCGGTTTTAATTTAAACACTTTCTTTTTATTTTAATTCTTCTTATTTTGTTTCTTCTTTCCGCAGGTAGCTCATTTGTGTATGCACGCTAGATTTAAGGGTAAAAAGGAGCTTTTGCTATACTCCGAGGATATTGAGAAGAAGTTCCGGAAATTAAGATTGACTAGTGAGTTAGTATATACGGAAGAAAAACTGGCAGAGGAAGAAGAAATTCCTGTAAACATGGCTAGGGAAGAGCAAAGGTCAATTAGGGATTATGCAATGCCTACAGTTACAGATATTTAGTCTAGCATTCGGAGACATGTGATCAACGCGAACAACTATGAGATAAAATCGGGTACGATTCAAATGTTATAGAATTCGGTATAGTTTGGGGGTAGTCCGAATGATGACCCGAGTGAACACATCAGAAATTTTTTAGAAATCTGCGACACCTTCAAGTGCAACAACGTTACAGAAGAAGCTATAAGGTTAAGACTTTTCTCATTCACACTGAGAGATAAAGCGAAGAGTTGGCTACATTTTTTGCCACCAGGTTCAATCACGGCTTGGGACGACTTAGCTCAAAAGTTTCTGGCTAAGTTCTTTCCACCAGTAAAGACGGCAAGACTAAGGAATGAAATTCACACTTTCACCCAGTTTGATTCAGAAACATTGAATGAGGCATGGGAACGGTTTAAGGATTTGCTTCGGAAGTGTCTGCACCATGGGATCCAGAAATGGTTGCAGGTACAAACGTTCTGTGATGGGTTGGATGGTCCTGCGAGGGCTAGTGTTGATGCAACTGTTGGAGGTGCCATCATGGGTAAGAATATTGATGAAGCTTTCCAATTGTTAGAAACCATGGCAACCAATAACTATCAGTGACCTACGGCGAGGTCAAATCAGTCAAAAACAACAGGGAAGATAGAAGTAGATGCAGTTACAGCCTTAGCAGCCTAGATGTTCACTCTAACGAGGAAGAAAGATTCATGGGGACCGCGATCAGTTGCATAAGTGGCAATAATTTGTGAACAGTGTGCAGGAGAGCACTCCACAGATCAGTGTCCCATAAATACAGAGTCAGCTCAGTTTGTAGGAAGCTATAATAGACCGCTGGCACCGTATCAGAATGATTATAATCCGGGTTCGAGGAATCATCCGGGTTTCTAGTGGAGTAACAATCAAGCTCAAACTTAGGCTCCACGACCATAGAACCCACCTGGTTTTCAGAATCAAGGTCCACAGCAGGCAGAAAGGAAGCCGAACTTAGAAGATGCGTTGGCAAAGTTCATTGTAGCTACCGATACGAGGATGACAGAGCAAGATAAGTTGTTGAATCAGGTAGATTTAAATGTGAAGAGCCAAGCGGTATCAATCAGAAATTTGGAGAATCAGTTGGGTCAGATAGCTCAAGCATTGAACACTCGTCCTCACGGAGCACTACCAAGTGATACTGAAGTTAATCCGAGTGGGAAAGAGCATTGCAAAGCTGTAACTTTGAGAAGCGGAAAAGAGCTAACCGAGGTCGTGAAGGGAAGTGAAAAGCAAAAAGCTGCTGAAAATAACAAGGTAGTCACCGAGAAAAATGTGAGCGATGATACCGAGCCGGAAAAGAGTCCAGAAGTGGAGGTAAAACTTAACGAAATCAAGCAAAGAAGTGTAGTGCCTCCACTTCCATTCCCTCAGAGATTTCAGAAATCCAAATTAGACAAACAATTCTCGAAATTTTTGGAGGTCTTCAAGAAGCTTCATATCAACATTCCTTTTGTAGAAGCTTTGGAACAAATGCCCAGTTATGCCAAATTTATGAAGGAAGTCTTGTTAAAGAAGAGGAAGTTGGGTGAATTTGAGACAGTGGCACTAACCGAAGAGTGCATTGCAATCTTGCAAAATAAATTACCGCCGAAGTTGAAGGATCCGAGTAGTTTCACTATTCCGTGCGTGATAGGTAATCAGTTTTCTGGGAGGGCATTGTGCGATTTGGGAGCGAGTATCAACTTAATGCCGTTATCAGTTTACACTCAGCTTGGGTTGAAAGCACCACAACCAATAAATATCAGCTTGCAGTTAGCAGATCGGTCAGTAACCTATCCGAAGGGAATTGTGGAAGACATTCTGGTAAAGGTTGACAAGTTCATTTTCCCGGTTGATTTCATCATTCTAGATTCCGAGGAGGACAAAGAAATCCCAATTATATTGGGTCGGCCATTCTTAGCAATAGGGAGAACTTTGATAGATGTGCAAAAGGGTGAATTGACAATGAGAGTTAATGATCAGGAAGTTACTTTCAATGTGTTCAAATCAATGAAATTCCCTAAAGAAGCCGAGGAGTGCTCGCGATTGATATAGTGGAAGAGGCAGTGATCGAGGTATTTAACAGAACTTACTTAGCAGATCCAATAGAGGCGGCATTAACTGGTTTTGATGAAACTGATGACTTGGATCATATGGATTATGTGAAAATACTTGATGCGGTATACCAATATCTCGGAAATTCAACAAGCAATTTGATAGTCTCGATCGTACCAAAGGAGTAGAGAAGCATTCTAAAATGTCAATGGAGGAACCATCGGTACTAGAACTCAAACCCCCTCCCACTCATCTTAGGTATGCTTACTTAGGCGATTCCAACACTTTACCGATAATAGTTTCTGCTCATTTAAATGAAATTCAAGAAGAAAAACTATTGAGGGTGTTGCGCGAGTTTAAGACAGCAATTGGGTGGACCATAGATGATATAAAGGGAATTAGCCCATCGTTTTGCATGCATAAAATCTTGCTCGAGGAAGGGGCAAAACTAGTGATTGAGCAACAAAGAAGATTAAATCCAATCATGAAGGATGTGGTGAAAAAGGAAATCATCAAGTGGTTGGATGCGGGAATAATATATCCGATTTCAGATAGCTCTTGGGTCAGTCCTGTGCATTGTGTACCAAAGAAAGGCGAAATGACTGTGGTAGCAAACGAATATAACGAGCTCATCCCAACAAGGACTATGACCGGGTGGAGAGTGTGTATTGATTACCGCAAATTGAACAAGGCGACTCATAAGGATCACTTTCCCTTGCCATTCATTGACCAGATGTTAGATAGGTTAGCGGGTCATTAATTTTATTATCTTTTGGATGGATATTTGGGATATAACCAGATTGCAATTGCTCCGGAAGACCAAGAGAAGACCACGTTTACTTACCCGTATGGAACCTTCGCTTTCTGAAGAATGTCATTTGGTCTTTGTAACGCACCGACCACATTCCAGAGATGTATGATGGCTATCTTTTCGGATATGGTAGAACAAAATTTGGAAGTCTTCATAGATGATTTCTTGGTCTTTGGGGATAGTTTTGATCAGTGTCTGAATAATCTGATTTTAGTGTTACAAAGGTGTGTGGAGACGAATCTGATACTCAACTGGGAAAAATGTCACTTCATGGTAAGTGAAGGTATAATATTGGGTCATAAGGTCTCCGCAGGAGGAATTGAGGTGGATCAAGCCAAGATAGAAGCAATTGACAAATTACCTCCACCAACTTCAGTAAAGGGAATTCGGAGTTTTCTCGGTCATGCAGGTTTTTATCGGCGTTTCATAAAAGACTTCTCCAAAATTTCCAAACCGTTAAGCACACTCCTTGAGAAAGATGCTCCTTTCAAAATTGATCAATCGTGCATCGATGCATTTGAAGTATTGAAGAAGAAATTGGTGTCAACTCCGATCATAGTTGCTCCTGATTGGTCCATTCCATTTGAACTTATGTGCAACGCAAGTGATTTCGCAGTTGGAGCGGTATTGGGGCAACGTAGAGATAAGATCTTTCACACAATCTACTACGCAAGCAAGGCTCCCACGGGTGCCCAGCTCAATTATACAACAACTGAGAAAGAATTACTTGCGGTGGTGTTTGCTTTTGACAAGTTTCGGGCATATCTAGTTGGGACCAAGGTGATAGTTTTTACGGATCATTCAGCAATCAAGTACCTAATTGAGAAGAAAGATACAAAGCCAAGGTTGATTCGATGGGTTCTTCTCTTGCAAGAATTTGACTTAGAGATCCGAGATAGGAAAGGCACAGGAAATCAGGTCGCTGATCATCTTTCAAGATTAGAAAACTCTGAGGTGAGAACAGATGAATTAGTGATCAACGAGTCATTTCCGGATGAGCAACTGTTTCGGATCACGACAACAGTGCCTTGGTATGCAGATTTTGTCAATTATCTGGTAAGCAACGTACTCCCTCCGGATTTGAGTTTTCAACAACGCAAGAAATTTCTTCATGATGTCAAGCAATATTTCTGGGATGAGCCGTTCTTGTTTGGTTTAGTTTACTTGGTGTATTTCATATTTGATTTGAAAAAAAAAATCTATTAAATAAGCTTGACTAGTTGTCTTTGTGGCCTCTGTTACTCGGATAAATAAGCCCTAGGGGTGTCTCTACACCTAGCGCCCTAAAACCAATTAGTTTGGGAGTTGTTGGTCGAAAGTTCGTTACATGAGTAACTTTGAAAAGCCTAATGAAGATTAATATTGCACATGTCAAGATGAAAAGGAAAAAAAATGAGATGGAGCGTAAAACGCACTCGTTGAAAATAAAAGAAAAAAAATGGAGTAAAGGAATTTGTTGAAATATGGGTAGCTAAAATATAGAGGGGGAATGCATTGATTATATCTGTGATCATCTTTCGTTGAGCCGTAAGATTCTAGAGGTCGACTGAGTTATAATTTGATTGACATGTTGACATATGCACACACACATGATGGGTTGATAGTGTTTCAAGTTTAATTTGTGTGGGAATTTAATCGATCATTTGAATTTTGGTTAAGGAACTTTGAGGCCATCTATGGATATTTGTATTGATTCGTGCTTGAGTTAGTAGGATCATGCTAGTTAGTTTCATTCATTCATGTTTTAGTTAGTTGCATTGCTTGAGGACAAGCAAATGTTCAAGTTTGGGGGTATTTGATAAGTGGGTATTTTACCCACTAATTAGGTAATTTTAGACTTAATATTTTGTGTGTTTTAAAGTATTTTAGGACATTTTATTTGTTTAAGTTGGATTTCGTAGGAAAATGCGGCTGACTAGGCGAATCGGGCAATTTTGGGTAAGGAGTGGCAGTTTCGTAAATAAGCTGAAATTGAAAGCTGGGGCTTTCAGTTTGTGAAGGATTTGAAAGCTGGATGAAGGATTGAGGAGTTCTAATTGTTTTTGGAGGCTCTAAACCTAATTTTAGAGAAGGAAACTTCAAGTATAAAAGGGAGAGGAGCTTCTAACAAAAAGCGAGCTTTTTGATATTCAGAGATTGAAGCAGAGATTGGAACTTGGAGATCGAGGACTCAAGAGAAGCTCACAAGGAATTCAGACTGGAGACGTGAAGGCGGAAAAAGACTTTGACAGAGTTTTCCTTACTCCTTATCTTTCAAGTTGTAATTAATTGTGATGACTTATTTTGGATATTAGGTTTTTAATTCTAGCATGAACTAAATATATAATTAAGGCTACAATTGAACCATTATTGATTATGGATTAATTATTTATTTGATTCTAATCATTATTTCATTATTGAGTTGTCTATCATATCTGTGTTAATTAATTAATTACCTGATCAACAATTAGTGGGATACTCTAGGTGAATTCGGGAGATGAAATCTAGGGTTAGATCTTGATATGATAGCATGTATTCTTAATTATTTGCATGGGATAAATAATTGGGGTTGTGAAGTGAATAGGGATATCTCTTCGCTGCATGTAACTTATGGGAATTGGTTCTTAATAAATTTAACTCTATTGTTTTGCATAGGAATATCGCATAATTAATTGAGTTAGATAAATTTATTTGATCACTTGGAAAAGGGCTTATAAATAAAGTGGAATTCCTGTTAACAACTCGGATGAAATTAATAAATGGATAGATTTGATACATTGATTCATATGACATAATTGGGGATATTGTAGTCTTAAGCTTTAATCATTTGAAATTCAATCTTTGTGTTAGATAATTTTCTTAGTTAGTTTCATTAGTCAAATCATTATTAAAATCTGTGATCGTTTAACTAAAATTGAATTGGTATAAAACTAGTAGTTGGAATTTATTTAACTGGATTCCTTGTGGGTTCGACATTTGTTACTTATTCTATATTACTTGTTGATCGCGTACAGTTGCGCGTAATTATTGATCGTGAAATCGACCAACAGGCAACGACAAGCTCAATGAATGATCGAAGACATTTATTTGTAATAGATAGACTTATGTGTTGTAATTACAATACTATCATGGTATAAAGAATTTAAAGGTCATCGTACCTGGGATAAATACCTCTGATGTAATAATTACTGTTTTCTATTAATAATTAGTTTGAATGAATGGTATCGTGTAACACCAAGTACGGGTTTTAAGTACCCGGATTTGGGGGCGTCACATTAATTAGTTAGCATGAAATTCAATTCTAATTAAAATAAACTTCTTTACTTTAATTCAATTCCAAATCAAAATAAACTCCTTTATTTTTAATTTAGAATTTTTGAAAAAAAACATGGAATCCTATTTCAATTAAAATAAACCTTTTATTCAAAATCAACAAAATAAAATAATTTTTTTTTATTTCCTGCGTAGGGACACTATGTCGTTGAGTTTGAACTACAAATTGGCACTGCGGCGCTCTATTTGTACTGAAATAGGGCGCTGCGGCACTGCTAGGCAGATTCCAATTCCAAGATCGCGAATTTGCAATCTTTTTTAAATAACATGATTTGATATCAACAATTATGCCCAATTAAATTTTTCTAAACACATATCAACATATATTTGAATCAAAAACAATTAATAACTCGCATAAAGTTAGGCTCTTGATGCCACTGTTAGTTTGTAATATTCAAGCCCATAAAATCATATTGCATATAAAATGGCGAAAGAATGATAAAATCAAGTTTTAAAATTTTACAAACCATAACCAGGATCGATCTTTATGCGTAATTATCAATTATCAAAGGACATAGAGAATTATACCTTCGTAGAACTAAGCTTCCTCAGGTACAAGTTAAACTACAATTCCTTTGCGTTCTCCTTGAGTTTCACCAATTAGATTCCTTTAATCAATGTTAGCCACCCAAGTGTTTCACTACAAGAAATTAGGGATGTAGCGAAGGAAATTTTGTGAAGGATTTTATTCCTTCACATGAGGAGTTTTCTAGCGAAGGAACGGTGAAGGAAAAAAATATAGTGACAATATAGTTATTAGCGAAAGAAACATCCTTCACAATTTATATTTTTTCTTTCGCAAAATTCAGGTGATAAAAAGATATTTGACGCCTATTTATGATGAAAATTTGCGAGGGAAAAAACTATTAATGAAGAAATTATTACTCACTATATATTATTATTCAGAGATTTTTTGTGAGAGGCAAAATTAGTCACTGCTTTATTATAAATAATTTTTTTAAAATTAATTATGGTAAATATAAATACATTATATTTTTTACGGTAATAAATTTACTTTTAATAACTTACAATATCTGCTATTTCTTTTAATAAATTATAAAGTACATAACTTTACACCACAATACCACTCCCTAATTTCCCCCAAATTAGAAGGGTTTCCACTACCAGAGTCAGAGATACATAAGAAATTCTTCGTATTGAATCCTCTTAAAACAGAAATTCAAAAGAAAGAAGAGAGAATGATGAGAACAAGATTGCTATGGTTCACATTTGGCTTCGGATCCTCAGCAGCTACAATTACCCACTTTGTCTTCAAAGATCTCTGGGTCGATCGCCAAATTCTCTCTTGTGACGACCCAAATTTTTGCTCATCACTGTCGTAGGAGCTAATGGCCGCACAGGAAAAGATTGGGAGAAACTACTTCTGATCTAAGCTCTCGCACTAGTTTTGATTGTACGTAAGGATTTAGTGCTTTTGCTTCTTTATTTTTTTTCACTAGTCTTAATTGATCCTCGCTAATTTTTTTGAGTCAATAGCCTTTGGTGAAATTTTTAATGAAACTCTATCAAGTAACTTATGTCATTTAGGTGTTTGATAAAATGTTTGTGAGTGACCACAATTCCTTCTTCTATTACTATAGTTCGGTTAGCTCATTGGTTGTACTTCATGAATGTCATTTATGTGTATGTTAGTTATACTTGAGAGTTAATTGATGGATTGTGTTAAAAATGAGGCATGTTGATGGGTCAGACAACATGTTTTTTGACTTTAAATTTAATATTCAAATTAAAATTTTCTTTATATACATTCTATTTGCCTTTTTTGTTCAACGTCATCTCATATGTTTTTTTTGAATTTGGATTACTTCTATGACATTATGCACTAGAATATGCACAACATATCTGTTTTAAGAAATGTTAGTTGAACTCCTTCACTAGATACTTTAAACAGTTTACTTGGAAAACTATCAAATCAAGAAAAATTATGCACATCTTTTGGTCTATGTTTTTGGAGAGTACCCTGTATTAATCCAAAACGTTTGATTTTCTCAAGGAAAATCAAGTACCATGGCAAAGATCTACGAGTCTATCCAATGCCTGAAATTGTGCTTCAGGAAACTTATGAACATTTTTAAACAGAGGTTTCTGTTAGCTATAAACTCGAAGGATATATATCATCTTCACCCTGCACTGCATCATATATAAACCTAAATAGATTTGTCAAAGTGATTTAAGGTTTGTTCTATATAGTTTCAAATATTTAATTACTTTATAAACACCTATTTTTTAGTTATGGAATGAAGTTTCACTTTTAGTTCGAGGAAGGTCAAAAGATCCAAGGTATTTAGATAGCTTTCTTCAGTCTTGGCAATGCAAAAGGATTCCTGCCTTATTCCGAAAACAATTCACATTAGTCAATATATTTTGGAATTCATATTACAGGAGAACTTAAAATTTATACATGTGAATTAGCGGAAGAAAGTTATGGGTCAAGAATAATATTTGTAACTTTGAGTGATTCTAATACTCAAAAACATGTATGCTAGAATATTACAGGAAATTGGGTTTTGGGCTTTTGTTATTATTTTTTGTATAATCAGCCTGTACTGGGCCAACATCTCCTTTTGCTGCACTTCTTTTATAACTATTACTTAAAAAAAAAGAAGAAGAAGGTAGCAGGAAGCCAGATCCTCAATGCAAATAGGTTTTAATTTGGCCTGGGCAACGGCTTTGGGAGGTAGGATCCAGATGCCTTAAACTTGGCCTTTTTCCATCTGAGATCGTGTGATTGCTTTGGGGATCAATTTACCCCTTTATCTTTTGGGAAAAAGAAAAAGAGGGGGGGACTTATCCTAACTTTACTCCCCTTCTGTACTAACATATCCAGGAAACTGCATAACTTCTTTTGCACTGTGTACAACCTACGTAACTTTACGCACCTTATCTTGTAAAGAGCATCAGGGTCTTGGCTCCCTTATTTTTGGGAGTAGATGATAAAATGAGAATTTATTTCTATATGTTGTTTCTTTTACCCCTTTGAAGATAACTTCTGCTTCCACCTCACTGTTCTTACTTTATTCTTATGCTGATAAAAATGGTGTAGTGGTTAATATGCTATAGATAAACCTAAATACTGGCTTTCGTTGTATAATTGGTTTCTGTTATTGTAATTAAAATGTTGTTGCTCAATGTTTGTTCTGAATCTTAAAATGATTTGACTTTTAATTTGGGATCTAGTTATCTTAATTATAAGTTTCTTGAGCTTCATAGGGGTTGTTAACAATTTCATTAATTTTAGGACTACTAACAGCAGTGCATCAAAATTGCTTCAATGTTTTGAACTACAAGGAATGTTTGTTCAATGGCATTGGTGACCGTGTTGCTCAACTCTTGTATGTTGAGTTACTTATTCCTCATGCAGACCAATTTAGCGAAATGAGGAATGCTCTTAATTATTGTAAATATTCACTTAATCTTTCCACATGATTCTAGATATTGCTTTGTCATTTTACAACAGGTAATTGTTTTTGGTTATTATCCACCTGACTATGTCATGTTTCGACTAACCAATAAGATTTGTAACAGTAATTTACCTTTTGCTTCACAAAGGTATACAAAATTTTACAGTTCATAGAATCATATTGCCATGAACACAAGGTCCCAGCTGTCCCTATCATTTTATGTGGGTAAGCTTTAAATAACCAAGAGAATTGAATATAATGATATGTTTATTTTGCAGTTGATGTTCTTATTTTCATTTATCTTTGTTCATTTTGTCCAGAAAGTTTTACTTCTCCCACCTCGTATTACTTAAAATTTGTGTAGGGACTGGAATGGGAGCATGAAGTGTAATGTCTGTAAGTTTCTGTTATCACAGGGTTTCGTCTCAACCTACGATATTGCTCATCACTCTATGGACACTAGTGGAGGTCCCTACAAGGTTTTTCATTTTCATCGTTGTTTGTTTGATGATTGGTCATCTTTTTCCCAGACTGATGCATGATTAGTAACTTGGGGAGGCCAAATCTCTTATTTATGTTTACATTGGGTTAGTCATCGCAACCATAGAGGAAATATATGTGCTGTGGATTTTTTTTGGCTCCTTAATCCTAACGTTTATCGGAAGCCGCTAAAAAGGAGCTTCATGGAAGCACTTTTGGCAACTGTTTATGTGCGTAGGATAAATTTATCTAATGATTTTTTATATAGCCCCTTAATGTATTAGAGTTTTATATAAGGTTGGTTTAATTCTTATTTATCCCACAGAACCTGCCAAGTAGAGTGTCCACTGAAGTTGCATATCCATTGCCTTCTCCTAAAACTGATGGTAGTTACATAACCTACTCTCAGTTTTCTGAAGCTCTTGCTGAGGTATTTTTTTTGATCCTCTTCTTAAGAATATTTGGAGGTTGTATTGCTTGCTTTACAAATAATATTCACATTATTATGACTAATATATTCTGTATATTACTGATTTTTCAGATAGGGTTGATTGGCCCCCTTATAATATCTTTAATCTTAAAGAGATAAATGACCTTTGGGAACATATCGACACTAGTGGGGATGGTGCAATCGATATATCACACTTTTCTGTATGTGGTTGTCCTTTAGTTTTCATAACATTCTTCATTAGATGTGTTGTTTATTTTTATTTTGGAGACTGCTCAATTAAGTTCTTTTTTGTGCCTTTGTCTTAAAGAGGGCGTAGGATCCCTGCACTTTACTTCAACAGAAAGAAGAGATTGAACAAATTGGAACACAATCAAAACCAACAGTAAACACACTCGTTGATGGTCTACACTTAGTTTCAATGTGAAAAAAGCTATGCTTTCTCCTATGGAGGTTGAAAGAGGGATGTGGCCTGAGAATTATTCCCTGTCTGATCATGCGCAGTTGACGGTAGAAATATATAACTATTACAACCCTCCATTTTGTCACCCAGCTGGCAACCCTGGTTTCAAGTAGGGTGGTCTTGGCGAGGTCTTGGGTGGGAATGAGCTTATTGATAGCCAGATTGAAAAAAGTTTTGAAGTAAGCATATTTTAGTACGCCTTGTGTATGATTTTTGTTGCGAGGTTTTACCAAGATGTCTCGTATATGTCTATTACAGATTTTATATTTGGGGATAGATTCATCTTGATAAAAAGGTGCCTACTGGTGCTGAGCTTGGCGACGGAAGTAACAATGCTGCAACTGCTCTCTGGGCAACAAATCAATTCAGTGGTTGTCTTGCCACTAAAAGGAACAATAAGAATGGTCTAGTGAGATAGGCTCAGATAACCCCTTCTTTTTTTCTCACGAAGCAGCATATTGTATAGGCAGAGGTGAGGTATGTTCTTATCTAAAGTTAAAACATCTCAAAGTTATATGTTCATGGCATATTGGATTCTCATTGTTCTTTATGCATGTCTGCAGTAGATAGTATTGCAACTTTTCTTAAGAGTACTATGATTATGATTATCATAAAAACTTGTTTGGTCTGCTGTTTTAGCCATTTTCTTCTTTTATGTTTCTGGTGACAAGTTGTTGTTGTTTCAGTCGTTGTCTAATTATTATTTAACGGTGATTTTATGGAGTTTCTCGTTATCCATTGAACTCAGTTACTCACTATTAGTTCAAATCAATGTCTCTAAAATGGTAAATAAGGTCCAGCTTTATTGGTGCAACAAAAAACTCAGGAGTAGCATTAACAGTTGACAAGTAATGAAACAACTGGTTATGGAGATTGCATATGGTTGGGATCACTGTAGATATATATAGTAAGTGTGTTACACTTAATAATATTACGCTTTGATAGTAAAGGGATGGATTATAGATACTTGATGAAGTATGACAACTGGAACATAATTAATATGGTACTTAGAATTTCAAGTAACGAGAGTCTGTGGTTCTATGGAATAGTTATGCAGTCAATAGCATAGTCGCGCTGGAGAAGATTTTTCAGAATATACTGATAATAAATTCGATTAAACATAATCTGGTATAATCATTACAGAAAAGATCATATGCTTGTTATTTGATTCTGACCATGGTCTTGGTATTGAAGTATGAACATATTAACTATTTAAAGGACATGCATTAATCTTTGTCCTTCATTAATCTCTCTCTCTCTCTCTCACTGAATTTAAGTTCAGGTTTATCTTTTCTTATTCCTCATCTTATTGAATTGAATTTTGGTGTTTCTCTCGCAGCATGATGTTTACAATAAAAACCTTGATTTCCTTGAAGAAAATGATGATGAAGTGGACCTAACATGATGTACACTTAATTCGTTCTAGTTCGTTGTTATTCTTTCAGTTTTCTTATGTTAGTTAATAAATATTGTAAGTACTATGGTCCTTGGGAGACTAAGATACAATAACAAATTTTGTAGTTATCGTGACTTGTGCATTATGTATTTATATATGGAGTATTGATTTTAATTATTGGTTCTTTATGCATTAGTTTATCAATTAGTTTGAAACAAGTATGACATTTTATATTAATTTCAAATATTAAATTTAATATTTGTTATAGCAATTAATAATAATAATAATAATAATAATGAAATCATTGAATTGAAAATTAATTATAATTTGCAATGAATTTTTATTATTTACCAATTAATTTTTTATTTACAAATTTATAATTTGTGAAGGATTTTACTTGAGAAACGGACATTAATGAAGGATTATTTCCCTCACTAAAATCTTTTCTAGTTAATTAGTTAGTCATCAATGAAGGAATTTTTCTCTCACTAAATTAAAGAAAGATTCTCAATTTATAATTAGTGAAGGAAAATCTTCCCTCGTTAAATAAATTTGTTCTTCACAATATATTATTTGTGAGGGAATAAAGTTATTCACTGATTTCAAATAGTCCTTCTTAAAATATTATTAATGAAGGAAACCAACCTTTCACTAAATAACAATATTCCATTACTAAATATAATTTGTGAATAAAAAGTTATTCACAATATATCCTTCACAAAAAATATTTAGTTACTACTTAGCGAAGGATACCCTATTGCGACGAGGTCTAATGTCAGCAATCGTGTGAAGGAAATATTTCTTCACAATAAATCTCTTGTGAGTGATATATTATGTCTTGTGAAGGATTTGTTCTTCACTAGATGCCCTTTTTGGTGTAGTGTTTGACCTCTAGAGGTGATCTATCAAGGAATAATAAGGATTCAAGAAGTGGGTAGTGGCAAACCCTAGTTTTCACTCTTTAAAGAATTTATAAATACTCTTCAAATCTAATGGAAGTATATGTAACCCTAATCCTTAATAAGACTCCTCTTATTTATAGATATAGGCAACCCTCCTAAACTATGTAGGAGTAGGATTTTTAATTAAACTCCTAATCTAATTAGGAACTTATTTGAGAGTACTCTTATTAATTAATTCCTAAACCATTTAGGAACTAAATAATAATAAAAGTAATAATAATAAGACTCCACTTATTAATTTATAATTAATATTTCCAAAATATTAATTAATAAATATTAAACTATTTAATTTATTCTATCACCATAATATAAATTAAATATACTTAACTTATTATTACGATTATGTCATTTACTTCTTAAATAAATATTTTTCCTTTTGCAGTGTGACCCTTTAGGTTCTCCATATTAAATCGGTTATAGAATAAATCAATTAGAACAATTATAATCTTATTTAAATAAATAAATTAAATTATTTAATTAATTTAAATAAATAATATTTATTCCACGATAAGGGTAAGCCCCATTAGCGATCAACGACTTTCCAAATAATATAGATTTAAACATTTAATCATAAAAAAACTTTTCAGCGAATAGTTACCATACAATGCAATTATTCTACCATACAATGTCCCAATCAAAAAGACATAGAATTACTGTCAAGTCTTATTTTATTTGATTATATGCATTTCGATCTCAAATGCACAACTCTAAATAATGCAAATTAGAAACTCCTTTCTAATGGCCAAGGAATATTGATTTGTTATTTATTGAATCACATAGGACATTCTCTCCTTTTACTAGGAGCGGTAGATTTTTTGTTGACCATTCACCTATCTCCATGTACAACATATTATACCCAAGCATACCCTTTGATATACCTTAAAGGTCTTAAGAGACATGTCAAAGCATTATTCACCATACACAAGATACTATGATGATCTTATGTCCAAGGATCACTTGTACTACTATCACTAGAGGAATTCCTATTGACAGACAAGTAAAACTCCATTAGGTATTCATTTAGCGAGTCATGTTCAGTGAACTTATTCTCTAATAAGCACCTACATACTTTCTTTAGTGTCTCCACATAAATAATTATGAGATCAATCATCTTTTTCATAAGAGCAAGCATAGTATGTACTAATCTATCCGGATTCACTAATCCCCTTCTTAGTTGTGCGACCCGAGAATTTGGATAGCCTTGAAATTAGGTTTTTCAATGAGAATATCTAATAAATAAAATTTTATTGATATTATTATGTGTAAATGTGTTTGTATCTGTTTAAAGGTCATATTATGACCTAAATTGTATTTACGTGGTAGAATGTATGAATTAGGGTTTCGTAGACGAAAATAAAATTTTTCCCGAGAAAAATACGAAATAGCACTATTCCTACTAAAAATGCCTTTTTCGTTTTTTAATTTTTTCAAAAGACACCATAGCATTTATATGATGTCACGAGACGTAATCTCTAATAAAATTCAAAAATGAATTTCGCAGTTTTTCAGCCTGTGGAGCGAATTTCGAAAGTCAGCTGAGATTAATATGAATATAATACGAAATATTATACTACTAGAATACGAGAATGATTACTTAGATATTTTAAGGAAATATTCCAAGAATATGCTAGGAAATATTCCAACAATATGCTAGGAAATATTCTAAAAATATGTTAGGGAGAGAATATTCCAAGAATATGCTCGAATGCAAAGTGTAAGAAGTCGAGCCACTAACGTGCAATTAATGAAACTTTGGTTTTCTAAAAATATCAAGCCTTTTATTATTCATTCCTTATCAATTCACTAAACCGAGAGGGAAAACTCTTGAGAATTTGAGAGAGAATGAGGGAGAGCTCGGGCAAGAGGAGCAAGAAGTGGATTAGCAAGCAAATCATCTAGCAAGATTTAGAAGTAAATCAAAAAGGTAAGAATCCAAAACCTTAACTCTTCATCTTTTCTTTCAAAAGATTTATAGCTAGATAGGAAGTGCTTTGTTGGTGGTTGTTGATTTAATGGGGATCATGAAGGATTCGGAGAAATAAGGATGAGATTAATGGACTTAAATCACCGGTAATTGCATGCTAAGCGATAACATAGTTAATAATAACATAAACCAATAAACGAAGTCTATATATGACTAATTGGTATGTTTGACCCTATGATATATATAGGTCATTTGAAAAGCGATTGGATAACGTTCCGGTAAATAGCGTAGAAGGCAAGTTCTTAACTTTCACAAGTTATTTTATTATGCAAGTTTCTGATCCTTGTTCAAATTTTGTAATTGAGCAAGTTTTTATCTTTCATTTGATAATTGTATTAAATGTAAGTATTGTATGACCTTGTACATATTATTATTCTATGCAAGACATGTATTTAAATTATGAAATTTTATTTGCTATATGAAATTCATCGTATGATTTGAAATGTGTAACGACCCCAAAATTCATACAATACAACCCTCGACATCGGTCGTTAACAATACATCAAACTTCTGTTAATTTATCATTATTCGATGACATAATCACTAAAATGCGGAATAATTAAAAACTTTTCTATTAAAAACTGTTCTCAATCCCCAAAACTTTCAAGTTTTACATCTAAATATCTTAGAATTATGTTAATATTATGATTCACTTTGTCGAACTTATTATAAAAGTTTACATCTCAATACAAACTTTACAACTTAATTAACATAAATACATTTATCAAAATCTTAACACAGTTCAAGTAATAACTTCAACTAAAACACTTAATCTCCATGCATCATTTTGATCCATGTCATTTAGGTAGCACATAACGTTACCTTGAATCCTTAACCTATAAAAATGGTTATTTGCAAGAATGAGCTCGACAGCTCAGCAAAATCTAACAGTTTTCATGTATCACGTAGTACATAAATAACATGCTCAACTTATACAACATAAACATCTAACTAAACATAACTTACATGTTGTACGTTACATATCAAATAAGGATTGAATTCCATAATTCAATCAACATTCTTTACTTAATTGATGTAGTCATAAATTGACTTTAACATTTCGTACTTACAGCATATGTAATACATCATGCTCTTTACAATAAATATTTTAAAACAGTTAATCATCAAGTTCACATAACAAATAGGAACTGACAGACTTGTCTGACTCGTAGATTACCAATTACCAAAATACAGCCTATAATTATCTGCACTTCACGTGCCCTACATAATTATATAATCATGCACATCAACTATTAGTCTCATAGCAACACATATTAATCAATACACAATGTTCAATTTGATTGTGTTAACTATATTTCTTCTTAGTCATACTTGAAGTTCATTCAAGTGTGTAAGTATTGCTAAGGCTTCTCATTGTCCATTCGATTTATTCACATTAAACTTCTCTTTCTCTCTCATTTCTTATCACACTTCCTTTTACTTATCATCTAATTAAGTCTTTAAGGCCTCTCATTTTATCACATTATGTGAATAGGGTTCACTATCATTATTATTAAATGAATTACGTTACTGAAAGTTAAATAAATTAACTTCATCTTATACTTTAAAGTATTTCCTTTAAATAGTCACTTAATATATAACTAAGTTCATCTGTCTTGCCTTTATATCATTTCAGATGTATTTTAGATTAATTCAATTAATTAAATTAACTCATCATTGTCCAAATAAATCTTTATACTTGATCTTTCAATTAATAGTTAATATTAAATTAAGTATTTAAAGCTTTCCATAATACCTAATTAAGTGTATTATGTAATCTAAATTAATTATAATTATTAAACTTGGGTCATGCATTGAATCTTTCTTCTCTGGGCCTGGCAGGCTACCGGCGCTACGGCACTGGTCTAAGCCTTTCAACCAGTGCTACGGCGCTGGTCTCGGATCTCAGTTGACTGGGTGACCTGGCGCTGCAGCTCTTGGTCCTAGGCATAAAGCCGGCGCTGCGGCGCCGTGCACCAGTAAGGAATTCTCCAATTTTGCTTCTTTGCGAATTTTCGACCTTTTCTCCCTCTGATCTTCATATCTTGAGTTATACACATCCAAATTAATCCGTTTTTTGACTCTATGGATTCGTAATTCATAGAACTACAATATACCCGAAGTCAACAATTTACAAAAACATTAACTAACCCAAATCTTGACCTAAAACTCATGTTCATACTCTGTTTTCATGTTTTAACATATTTAGCGTAATAGTTCACCACAAATTCGTTATTCAACCAAATTGATTTTTTCCACTTCCGTTGTTTTCGTTTTTAAACCTACTAATAACATATATCATCAATTTACAGATTTTTACATGAATTACTAACCAATTTTAGCCTCAAAATAGGCCAAAATACATATATTTCCTCAAAACTCTAATTTCTCATCTTAAACATGTTCTCATGATTTTGATACCCAAAACCAATTATAATTTACTCATAACAGATTATATATACCCAATAACATATATAATCAATACAATCAAATTCCCCAACTTAACATTCATAGAAACTTACACAACTCAAGAAAACCCAAACTAAAGTTTAAGGTTAAATCGTTACCTTTTAATTTCTTCTTGGACTAGTTAGAAGATAGGAATTGCTTGATTAATCATCTTCTTCTCCTTTGAATTCTCATACTTTCTCTCAAATCACAGAGAACTCCTTTTTCCCTCAAGTTTTTTTTTCTACTTCCTCTATTCTCAGTCTCAAGCTTAAAATAATATGTAACATAAAAAAAACTGACAACATTAAGGGTCTCAGCAGTTACAACCCACTAAAGGTCTTAGGGCCTTGTTTGGTTTAACTCAAATAGACTCTAATTTTATTTATTTTAATACTCCTCTATTATATGGTACATATGTCACACTTAATTTAATTACTAAATCGGTTAGCCTCGTTAAGTAATTATACAATTATAATATGTATAATTACTACACTATAAATTATGAAATTATATTCATAAATAAGATAAACACTTCTACTAAGAATAAACATTTCCATTAAAATAATTAATATTTATTCCACTAATTATTTTAATTAATTCAAATGAATTATACAATTATTATGTATAATTATTTAATTTCTTTCCTATAAATTATCCCAAGACAATTTATTTTATCTATACATTTAGTCACACCTTAAATATTAACTCCATTTATCAATTTCTAACCAATATTTATTTATAGGTATATTGGTTTTCCTCTCTCATCATCAACTTATATTCTATTAACATTATTCAAAATGTTAAACCCTTTCATATATTACCGTAACATGCAATATATTATGAATACCAAATTTAATTAACATAATCATTTTCCTTATGCAAAACTCATATATTAATTCACTATTTTACTTAAGTGAATTAACTCTTTTATTCACTTTACTAAAACACCATAGTATAACTTCAACTTAATTTAAATTAACCAATATTTATTAGGTAAACTTCACTTGCCACCAAATTCCTTATCGTGACTAACTCCTTTTATTTCCTTTAATAGTTTAATCAACTATTAAATCTCAGATATATTTAATTTCTTCACACCAAAACACATAATTCAAAATATATAACACATATATACACATACTCAAACTCAAAACATCTCATAATAAAAATTTTATTTATTAAATTCTTATTTAATAATTTCTAACAAAATTCGGGTTGTCACATCCTTACCCCCCCTTATAAGTATTCCGTTCTCGGAATCAACGAAACCTCTCTTACTCGGTTTCCATCGAATCTCCTTCAAATTTTTTAATGTAGAATAACTTCAACGCATTAACTTAATATATGTTCTATATTTTTCTATTCCATTTGTTCCTCTCAATAATTCTTGAAGGTTTTTTTTTCATAATCTTTATTTGAACTCGATACTATTCTGAGTATTACGTATTCTTTAACCCATTCATTACCACTTTCTAAGGATCATCACCAGATGCTCAATTCATAAACACTCGGGATATTACATTCACCCTTTCTTCTAAGAATTTCATCCTCAAAATTTTAACTTACTAATATTCATTCATTCCATCTATCAAAATAGACTTTACATTAATCTCTACTTATTCATTGGGTTCTGCAACTAAATTCTTTTCCTAAGGATCTTTCTAAGATCATCGCATTCTTCACATCTTCCTCTTCTAAAAATTTCTCATCATTACTCGTCATCAGCTAAATTTGCCTCTTCCCTTTCTTGGATTTATTATAGTTTGTTTAATTTACTTCTCACCACACATTGCATTCTACAACTTACTCTTTTCTAAGGAATATCCTCCTTTCGACTTTCTCATTTCAAAATAATAAGAATCTTCCGTAATTGCTCAATAATTGGGAATGAGTATGAATATCTTAGGAATTTAAAAGATTCCTTAAGGAACTTTCAATATTATGCTGAGGAGTCGTAGAGACTTGAACCTTGTCCTAGGTTAACAGATATTTTAACTATAACCTTTAACAGTCAAAAGACTATGGACCATCCTTTCTCGTACTCCAAGTGATCAACCCTTCGTACTATGTATTGTGCACATACATATTATCGCTATTGTGTAGCTCGTAATTATAGTTTATGATAACATCTCCCCCGTTACAGGGTTGGTTCACCTCAGACTTAATACAAATTCCGCACAAGAACAATCTGGTTTGGCATAATTATTCCAAGAACGCTTGAATTTCATAAACATCTTTTAACAGTTGTCTAGCCGAATCGACTAGCTTAGACTTTTAGCAATAATTCGGACATTAATTGAAATATTTTTAGCCAACTCAATTGGCACATCTTTTCATAGTTTAAAGAAAACCAAAAATTCTTTTATGACGTCATGATACCGTACCGTCTTAATAGTACGTTAAGAATTCCGTCATTTTATGACTTTGTCATACTACATCATACCATAGTGGGTTGACGATTCTATGATCACATCCGAGACTTGTTAGGTTTGTATATAGCGCGAACATGCAATCAAATTACATAAATAATGCGGAAGCGCGATAAAATCGGATTTTAAAATTTTATACAAACCATCACCAAGATCAATCTATGTGCTCAATTAACGATATAAACGAAAGATAAAGAGAATAAGAATTATACCCTCGTTAAACAAAGCTTCCTCGGGTACAAGTTCAACTCCTCGAATGCTACGGTGTGATTCCTTCCCCTTGATCAACGTTAGCCACCCAAGTGTTTGGCCTCTAGAGGTGATCCACCAAGGAAGAACAAGTATTCAAGAAGTTGGGTATTTGGCAAAACCCTAGTTTCTATCTCTATAGAAATTGTAAGTACTCTCCACAATCTAATGCAAGAGTGTGTAACCCTAATCTATGATAAGACCCTTCTTATTTATAGATGTAGGAATAACCCTTCCCTAAACTATTTAGGATTAGGGTTTGTATTATAATTAAACTCCTTTAATTAATAATGATCCTAATCCAATTAGGAATCCATGGGAGAGTACTTCTATTAATTAATTTCCAATCCCTATTAGGAATTAAATAATAGTAAAAGTAATAATAATAATAAGACTCCTCTTATTAATTTATATTTAATATTTTCAAAATATTAAATAATAAATATTAAGCTATTTAATTTATTCTATCTCCATAGAGTAAATTAAATACACTTAACTTATTATTACAATTATGCCATTTACTTCTTAAATAAATATTTTCCTTTTTGCGGTGTGACTCTTTAGGTTCTCCATATTAAACCGGTTGTGAATAAATCAATTAGAACAATTCTAATCTTATTTAAATAAATAAATTAAACTATTTAATTCGTTTAAATAAATAATATTTATTCTACAATAAGGGTAAGCCCCTTAGCGATCAACGACTTTCCAGATAATATAGATTTCAACATCAATCATAAAAGAACCTTTGAGTAAATAGTTACTGTACAATTCAATCCTTCTACCATACAATGTCCCAATTAAATATAAGACATGGATTTACTGTCAAGTCTTATTTTATTTAATTATATGTATTTCGATTCCCAAATGCACAACTCTAATTAATGCAAATTAGAAACTCCTTTCTAATTTCATTCTGCCTTGGCCAAGGACTACTGAGTTGTCATTTATCGAATCACATAGGACATTCACATCTTTTACTAGACGAGGTAGATTCTTTGTTGATCATTCACCTATCTCCATGTATAACTAATTATACCCAATCATACCCTTTGATATACCCACAAGGTCTTAAGGGACATGTCAAAGTATAACTCATCATACACAAGATACTATGATGATCTCAAGTCCAAGGATCAGTTGTACTACTATCACTTTAGGAATTCCTATTGACAGGCGAGTAAAACTCCATTAGGTATTCCTTAGCGAGCCACGTTCAGTGAACTTATTCTCCAATAAGCACCTACATACTTGCTTTAGTGTCTCCACACAAATGATTATGAGATCAATCATCCTCTTCCCAAGAGCAAGCAACGTATGTACTAATCTATCCGGATTCACTAATCCCCAATTTAGTAATCCAACGATTAGGAACAATTTTAGTTTGTGAGCTATCTTGAATTTAGATCTCATTAGCATGATCACCATCATGATCTAAAAGCATTGCTCAAAACTATGGGTTTATCACATTTAATATAACAACACCATGTAGATAATATAAAATGCCTTTTGAGAAAATCAATTCTTTATTAATAAATGAATAAGATTACAAAGTATATGCTATATCATATCAAATATGATTGGCTTGTGTGCATACTTCTTTCAAGACTAGGTTAAGTTGCATTGATGACTGCATCATTCAAAATACATTTTGACAATTTCAAATCATTTTTGTCTAGCTGAAACAATTAGCATAGACACATGAATAATAAGACTTTTAAAAACTTATTGGTTCAGCAATCTGATCCAATATATATATATATATATATATATATATATATATATATATATATATTTGAAACACAACAGTGCGAATATCATCACAAAGTCAATACATTTCAAAAATCTAGCATAGCTAGAAGATTTGGAGTATCAATTTTTCTCCATCAACCTCAATTTTTTTTCTATATTGCTTATCATTATTAATCTTCAGCCCATCAATGTTCACTATACCAAAAATTCTTAGTTCTACAACTCTCTTATACCTTAATATAGTTCATCAAACTTACCACAGATTTTGAGTACATGAACTTACCACAATAATATGAGTTTAGGAACTTATCCTAGCAATACGTAGTTCAAGAACCAATCAGGGTGATAGACTCCTCGGCATGCTTGCGTGAGGAGGTCATCGCCCGATCATTTCTAGCAACCTGTTTTGAGTGGAACTTTCTCGACACCGTAACCCAACGTCTATAAGGAGACGAGAACCTTGGTACAATCGATCAAGTAATGAACCTGCGTTGAATGAAACACCAACGATACCTAAACCCCGTACTTATATGAAGCAGGAACCTCAGTACAATCAACGATTGATGCGGTAGAAGACGCCACACACAACTATGAATTATTGTATGATAAGTTAAATTGAATCTCAAAAGAAAACTAAGAAAATAACTTAGGAATTCTTCAAAGAACCAAAAGTAGAGAATAATCTCACAAGTATGATAAGAATCTGAATATTATTGAATTGTATCATGAGTTACATTCATAAGGTTTATTTATACTAATTATGAAACCCTAGAATCCATAAAAAGAAATAATAGTTGATTTGGAATTAAAATCCTATCTTGAAATATCCTAATTATAATATAAATATGAAAATATACTGAAATCCCTAAAATTAAGGAAAGAAATCTTGATAAAATCTTAAAAAATGCGCTGCCTCAAAAAATGCGCCAACAAAATCTGACTATTCTCGTCGGGGCGAGAAATATGTACTAAGAATTCCCGCCGGGGCGAGGATATCTAAAGAAGTCTTGACCGAGGTGGCTTCAACTTTGGCCGGGGCGAAGATATCCAGAGAAGTCCTCGTCGGGGCGAGCTTCCTAGGCATAAAATTCTCGTCAGGGCGAGAACCTTGTTGTTTAAGAATTCTCGTCTTCTTTTGTTTCCATCGTTCCTAACCTTGGCATGATTGCTTGTAACATCATAACCAATTACAAAGCCTTAGAATCCCGCTTTCCAAACTCCACACTCGATCTATCCTCGCGCTTCATGTCTTGTATCAATCCATTAAGGCCTTCCTTAAATTGCTTAGCCCGAGCTCGCGTCACGGGTCTGTGATACCCCCAAATCCGGGTACTTCAATCCCACAGATTTGGTGTTCACTATTTATTAAATTCATGTGTAACTACCCATAATAAAGGATAATAAAATTAAACTGAATAAACCATCTTCCCACAAAAAGGGTTACAACTTAAATCTCTTAAACAAATAAATCTCAAGTCATCTAACCTTTATTACATCAATGTAGAATTAAAACATAATATTAAATAAGTCTGATCACATAAACTCCATAACAAATAACAGTTTGCGAGCTACTTCTGCATCTTACCCTTGCCCTTACTAGTGGATGGCTCATCTGGCTTCTCAATTTTAGCTGCAATGTTTTATGCAAGGGTGAGCAAACAATTGCCCGCAAGTATAATAACAATAACAATAGAACAATCAAAGAAGTAGAATTTAGCTGAGGTGTAATAGCTTTTCTGAAATCAATCAATAATAAATCAAAGGTCTGAAAGCTCAATAGAAAGCTTGACTCAAGAATTGAATATAGATTTCAAGATTAATAATGTATCTGAGGGTCATAAGACCTCGAACTATGTCCTAGGTTAACAAGTATCTCTACCGTAACATTTAATAGTCTTGAAGACTATGGACTATCCGTCTCATACTCCGGGGGATCAATCCTTCGTACAATGTATTGTGCACAAACATTTTAATGCTACTGCGTAGTATAATCCCCTATATTAGGGTTGTTCATCTCAGTTTGACATCAAAATTCGTACCAAAATAAACTTGGTTTGGAATAACTTTAAGAAATTCTAAGTCTTTAGACGCTCATCAACTATGGATTAGCTGAATCAATAAGGGTTCGCTAGTCGCTAAAGCATTTGATTCAATAATAAAGTTGTACAATGAACTTTATGCTCGAAGTTTGAATAACAATTCATAATCGAATAACAAATGACTTTGAATAGAACATTCGCGTTTGACATTATAACAAACCTTGTGTAGAGACCCAAATTTTGCGTTCCCTATACTAACCTTGACAGGAGGGCAAAATCGTCAATTGATCCGGCTCGCGGGAGTGAAGGAGTGGGCCCAAGGGCGAGCGCCCGACACCACCGCAGTGATTGGCAATCAAAGCTGATGTGACAATAAGGCCATCCGAGACAGACGTCCCCGAATGAGGTGGCACGTCTCCCGGAGATCCCCGGACTGCAGAGTACGAGCCTTTCAACGGAAATCAACGGTACGGCACGGAAATCGAGACGAGGTGCGGAAAATGAGAAAATCAGCACAGTCAGCCGCGGATCAATCCGCGGCCAAGGACGGAACTCGAGACGGCACGGGACTCGAGCGCACGGGACTCGAGCGCGGCTGGGGGGAGAACCAAGGGCCAGCCGCAGATCAATCTGCGGCTGCCCTTGACAGTCCCTTATCAGGCCATTTCGCATACAGAAACAAAGAAGAGAGGAAGAAGAGAAAAATCCAGCAGCAGCAGCTCGGAAATAGGGAGAAAACAGCAACAAAATAAGGGCAATTAGGAGAGAAAAAGAGTGAAAAGAGTGAGGAATTGTACCAAATTTTGTAAGATTATATCTCATATTTTCTACTCTACTCAATACACAAATTCCTACATATTGTGGGGATCATTTTGCAAGGTGAAAATCTTTTGTTTTTGACATTTGCTCGTACCATTTTGATAGGCTCTTATTATCCGAATCCTCTTAAATGCATCCTTTTATTGCGTTGTATTGTGGAATCATGGATTAGGGGATTATTAAGTGAGGGTTCCATCGGAACAAAATTCTTCCTAATAAACCCGAGGATATCCAATTGGTGAAATTTCTAGCTTATTTATGGTGATTTATTGGATGTAATTTATGTAGATTATCATTTTCGGATATCATGGTGTATTAGGCAATCCGTGTTGTTTTAGTTTCGTAGTATTCATTTTGCGGGTATGTAGTAATCTTGGGTGTGAGCCTAGGAAGGCGACCCCGTGGTCCAAATCCGATGATGGACGTTTTGACATATGTAATAGATGCAAGGTACTCGTTTTGTTGTAACATGTAATCGTTTGGGCCTTAAAACGACGCTAGAGCGAGAATCAGGTTTAAGGCCCCGTAATAGTGAAATATGTGATTGTTGGCGTTAGGGGATATTTTGATGGCTTACATGCCCATGAATAGCCCCCTACGCGTTTGATATTTAGTTCGATTTGCATCATCCAACAAAATGATTTCAAAGCCCAAAACAATCAAGATTTTGCTAAAAGTAATCAAAGTAGGATATTAGCATCACGAGGCTAAAAATTGGAAGTGCTAATGAAAGTCGATTCCTATTTTACGAGAAGGCCAAAAGGAAGTTGTTTCCAAATGTCACAAAAAAATGGTTTTATAAAGAGAAATGAACGTTTTGCTAAACCTTGATACATAGGGCGAAAGAGATTCTAGAAATTGCCTATCATTTATGAAAGCAACGTATAAATCTCAATTCCTATTTTGGCTAAGGTTTAACAAACTCACGTTTTACCAAAACAAATACTTAATAAAATCTCATAGCTTTTGTCAATTTAAAATCAAATCTTTCTCAATAAATAGGGCTTTCTCGTCAATCTCGAAAAGACATTGTTAAACACTCTCAAAACTAAAGCACGATTTTCCCTAAAAATCCAAATGATTCTTTCATACAAACTCACCACAACATTCATTTAGGCACGCACACACACACACACACACGCACGCATACACGTTTCATGAATTAAAGGATAGGAAAAGCATCAAGATTGCGGTAACCGTATTTCACGGAAGTCGGGGGGTGCCTAACACCTTCCCCTCGCTTAAGCAAGCCCCCGAACTCTATGAATCTCGATTCGCAGACCATTTAATTCGGAGTCACACATGAGCCAGCGATTTATAAAAAACGAAAACTCGGATGAGTTGGTACATCCATTTCAAATATACCAACTGGCGACTCTGGTTAATTGGCTCATCATAAAAAACGATCTTTCAAAACCCCGTCGACATTAAGTGCCGACCTTTTTCCCAAAATCACCAAAACCAAAAGGCAAAAATAGGAAAAGGGAACGAGACGAGAAAAAAACCCGGCGTCGACAGCTGGCGACTCTGCTGGGGACATTAGAGGGCTTAAGCCGCGTTTAAATCTTGATGTTATCCTATCCTTTAAAATTCATAAAAATGTGTGTGCATGCGATATTTTGATTTTTTTTGTTTCTTTTGTTGTGTGATTGTGTGTTTTTGTCCAAATAGATGAATGATTGGATGGAATTGCTTTACTTTTAAGTGATCATTTGCATACGGTGAGGACGATGAATGTGAATGTATGTTGAGAGAGTACCTCCTCCTGAGGCGAACCTGTCGGTTGCTTATTACTGGACTCGAAGGGGCTGCTCCCCGGAGATGGCTCAGGAAACGCACCACCCAAATCCGCTCCAATCGAAAGGGCTCAAACGAGTAGATTGCGAAGATTTGGGGACCTTCATGCCGAAAAGCCCGTGAGAGTAACCCTAGGATAGGTCATCCTCAGATTAACCCAACGCAGGAAAAGTCTCTTCATGCCTTTTTACGTTTATATGTCTAAATGTCATGATCTCATTCAATATTCATATATCCCTTTCCTGTGTCAAAAGAGATTACTAACTTCTGTGAATTGCAGGGAATAGTTGGGGAAGCATAATAAAGCATGTTTAGCATTGGTCATTGCATTAAAGGACTACTAACTTTCTGTTCTACAGGGAAAGATTAAAAAACCCAAAGCACGAAAAATTACAGCTTTTGCATGCATCCATATCCTTTCATTTCCCCGGACTAAACTTCGAACCGTTGTTTTGTAGGATTGCTCCTCAAACCCGTTCGCAGTCTAAGAAAACCTAAAATTCTACATCTGAAATGGCTGATATTCCTAATCATGGTTCCATATCTCGGGAAGAGTTTGATGACTTCAAAAAACAGATGATGGAAATGGCCACGATGCTAAAAGAGCAGCTCCTACTCAGACAGGATCCGCCAAACCAAGGACCACATAATATTCCACCACCGGGGGGTGACCAGAATCCTCCTAAAAATATTGTAAACCTGGGTAAGGATGACCAACCCCAACTCAAGGACGAGCCAGTCATTACAAGGGCCGTTCCCATACCTAACAAGACAGTGATTACTATCCCAGAGGAGGGGGACACTGACGACCTTCGGAAAAAAATGAGACACATGGAGGAGACCATCCAATCTCTGCGTGGCATAGGCTCCCTGGGTAGGGTCAATTACTCGGATCTGTGTGTTTTCCCCGGAACCAGATATCCAGAAAAGTTCAAAGTCCCCGAGTTTGAAAAATACAATGGAAAGGGAGACCCCTACACGCATTTGAAAATATACATTGGAGAACTCGGGTTTTATGCCGAGGACGAGGGGTTGAGGATGCAGCTATTCCAGAAAAGCTTAACAGGGGAGGCGAGGATCTGGTATGTCCGCCTTGACAACGCCCGAATCCACAACTGGGAGGAATTGGCCCATACTTTCTTAACCCAATACAGCTTTCAGGCCTAGATGGCCCCTGACAGGTACCAAATGACAAAAGTTAAGAAGCAGCCTAGGGAATCCTTCAGGGAATATGCGCAACGATGGAGGGGCATGGCCGCGCAAGTGAACCCTCCGATGAGCGAATCAGAGATGGTGATGACTTTTGTGGACATTCAGGAAGCACCGTATTATGAGCGAGTCATATCGGGGATTGGTAGGCCTTTCGCCGAAATGTTAAAACACGGAGAAATGGTGGACATGGGTTTGAAATCCGGCAAAATTCGGGATCTCACGGCTTTGGAGACGGCTGCAGAACAGATCCAAAGCGGTAATTATGGCAGCACTTCCCGAAGGGTGCAAAAGAAGAAGGAGGAGGACGTCTCCCTCATCCTTCAGGGCTCATCCAAAAAGACAGAAAGCCATCTTCTGGTACAGGTGCAGAGGGTAGGGCCACCCCGGCAGCCCAACTTCACAGATCAAAGAGCAGAGGGACGAAGGAGATATGAGGCCTCGCAAAATCGAGTATTCACCCCACTCGGGGAGCCGCTTGAACGAGTATTAGCGGTATTGGTAGCCCAAAAGAAGATAGTTGGTCTGGCACCACCGAGTGACCCAAAGGGTAGAAGGTTTGACCCGAGCAAGCGATGTGCATACCACTCCAGCTCCCCTGGCCATGATACACAGGACTGTTGGACGTTGAAGCATCGAATCCAAAACCTGATTGACAGTGGGGAAATTGTGGTGGAACAGCCAGACTCCCCGAATGTTAAAGCAAATCCCCTGCCAAGACATGATGGAGGGGGGGTCAATATGACGGATGACAGTGAAGCTGGGGGACCGCCGAGGTTAAACTATGTGCAGGAAATTGAGGGGATGATCAACGTGATACATGAGCATGGGAGTGCACGGGGAGTGCCCATCAGATTGATGGGGGTAAGTACGAATAGCACGGAGGGACCGGTCAAGTTGACGGCTCCGAGGCCCATCATCCTTGCAGCAAGGCCGCAAATCCCTATCAGTAGTCTAAGGACGGTACCCTGGAATTATGGGGGAACGCCAGAGGAAGCGGCCAGTTGTGCTTCTGTGACGACAAAGGGGAACCCCTTATACCTTCCCGGGCGAGAGTCCTTGAGAGCCAAAGGGAAAAAAATGAAGAGATTTCCGAAGAAAGGGCCATAGAGTTCTTAAAAAGGATGGATCACCCGGAAACGAGGGGGATTCAGATTTTAAAATGAGGAGTCAACCTTAACATCAGTCATGGACCTGGTGTTGTCATCCAATAAGCATTGCAAAACTTTGACGAAGGTTCTGGAGGAGGCATACGTGCCCAAGGAAATTTAGTGAGGAAGGTTTCGGCCAGTTGGTGGGCCATTTGATGGAGAGCGACGTGATATCCTTTGCAGATGAGGACATATCCAAGGAAGGACGAGGACAAACACCGAAAACCGCTACATATTACGATAATCTCCTCAGGGTATATCATGAATGGGGTATTGATTGATGGGGGATCGGCATTGAATATTTGTCCCCTCAGCACATTGCAGAGGATGAACATTAATCCCAAACGCCTACGGGCCAGTCACGTGGTGGTGCGAGCTTTCGATGGTTCCCGAAGGGATACAATTGGGGAAATTGAATTACCAGTGGAAATAGGTCCCTGTACTTTTGATATATCTTTCCAGGTCCTAGACATCACCGCCAGTTATAACATGTTACTACTGGGGAGGCCATGGATACACATGGCCGGGGCAGTGCCGTCTACGCTCCATCAACAAATCAAGCTAATCATCAGTGGGAATCTGGTAACAATCTCGGCCGAATGTGATGACCTTTCTCCTCCCAGGGGTGGCCTACCAGTGATCAACGTGGATGAGTCGGCGGTACCCAGCCAGCTTTCAGGCACTAGAGATTAGCACTCCCCAATACAGATGCTTGGGGGCTCCAGCCGTGAAGCCAAGGGTCTCTCCAGAACTTACTTTTGTTGCAAAGGAAATGATAAGGATGAAGTTCCAGCCTGGACAAGGGTTAGGAAGAAGCAGTCAAGGAATCACCAAGCCCATTCAACTACCCCATCAGGTAGGCAAGGCAGGTTTGGGATATCATGGAGGTATAACACGGAGAGGCCGTCAGGGCATGGCCCCGATTCGATTGATTGGCAGCCCGGTGACCCCGGTCAACAATAAGCAGGGGACCAGCGAGCCTGTGACTAGAGCAGGGGGTGAAGATTTGTCCCCCACAAATGATGAATTAGCCAAAAGGGAAAGTTTCCTACAGGAGATCGCGGAAGAGTTCGAAACCCAATGCTATATCCCCGGACAATTAATAAGCAATGAAGAGGGGACGAATGTTGCCACACCAGGAGCCCAACAAAGCGTGCCTATCATCGATTGGGCAGGGTTGATTATTCCTAAGGGGGGTATGAAGGGAGACTCGGGCGATGTGGCCATGGTCATCGGGGAAGTGTCCGGTATAAAGCCACCTCTCATCGAGCACATATCGTCTGACCTGACCATCGACAATTGGACCGTGAGGCCAATAATATCCAAACAAGGGTAAAACCCGACGTCAGGGTGGTAGACCCCAGAGGATGGGGGAATGAGGAAGTTTTATTTTTGTTGTTGTTTTATTTCTGCATAATTATGTCGTTCCTTCGTGTTATTTGAAAATGCGATCGTCGTGGAAAATGATTTATATATGACAAGTATTTTGTTTCATGTCAGGTGTACCAAATTGAGTAATCCTTGCCTAACAAACGATCTTTCAAATTTGAATGAGGATTATGATTTTGACATTGAGCTGGATTTCGATTTGATGGGCATTGAGCAGGACGAGGCAGATTACGACGATGCGCCTGACGAGATCAAAGGATGGGTCGAGGATAAACCCAAACCCAATTTGGACCAAGCCATCACCATTGATATTGGAACCCCAGACAAGCCAAAAGAACTCAAGATAGGGATAGACCTCACCCCCAACCAAAAAGCAGAAATGACTGAGTTGCTGAGCCAATATGAGGATGTCTTTGCCTGGTCGCACGAGGATATGATCGGATTGTCCACCGACATCGTGGTCCACCGGTTGCCCATCAAGGAGGGTTTCAGGCCTGTCAAGCAGAAGCTAAGGAAGTTGAAACCTGAGTGGAGCTTGAAAGTGAAAGATGAGATCATTAAACAATTCAGGGCCGGGATCATTATGGTGTCCACTTACCCGGAATGGCTATCCAATGTAGTCCCAGTGGCTAAACCTGGAGGAAAGGTGAGGGTATGCGTAGACTACAAAGATCTAAACAAGGCCAGCCTCAAGGACAACTTCCCGGTGCCTTTTATACACATCCTGGTGGATAACACAGCCCAGTACGAAATGTACTCTTTTGTGGATTGCTTCGCAGGATATCATCAGATAATGGTGGCGGAGGAAGATCGGGAAAAGACCGCATTCATCACCCCTTGGGGCACTTTCTGCTATAGACGATTGGCTTTTGGTCTCACAAACGCAGGGGCTACCTATCAGAGAGCTATGATGGCCCTGTTCCATGATATGATGCATAAGGAGATAGAGGTCTACGTGGATGACATTATTGTGAAATCAAGGGTAGAGTCTGACCACATAGCCCATCTTAAAAAGCTATCCGATCGTCTCAGAAAGTATAATTTGAAGCTCAATCCAGCAAAGTGTGCTTTCGGAGTGCAGTCAGGTAAGCTTTTGGGATTCCTGGTTAGTGATCGAGGCATTGAATTGGATCCGGCAAAGATTAAAGCCATTGTGGATATGCCGGCACCTCACACAGAGAAGGAGATAAGAGGATTCCTGGGAAGAATAAACTTCATCAGCCGTTTCATATCCCACTTGACAACTACGTGCGAACCAATTTTCAAGTTGTTAAGGAAGGGTGCTTCCCAAGAATGGAATGAGCAATGTCAAAGGGCTTTTCAGACCATTAAAAAGCAGCTGACTGAGGCACCGGTGCTGGTACCCCCAAAGGATGGGATCCCTTTGTTTATGTACATCAAGAAGATCATGGCAAAAATGTCTGCTAATCATCGGGGATGGCCAGATCTGCTACCCCTCACCCTACTGGCATATCGAACATCAACGCGTACTTCTACAGGGGCAACCCCTTACGCTTTGGTGTATGGAATGGAGGCCGTCCTGTCAATTGAGGTTGAAATGGCGTCCCTCAGAATAATGATCGATGCTCAGATAAGCGAGGAGGATTGGATGCAAGATCGATACGACCAGTTGGCCCTAATTGATGAAAGGAGGGTGGCTGCTGTTTGGCACGGTCAGTTATATCAACAAAGGATCTCCCGATCATATGACAAAAGGATAAGACCTCGGAAATTCAAGGAGAATGACCTGGTGCTAAAGAGAGTCATGCCTTGCCAAGACGAAGCCAAGGGGAAGTTTGCCCCCAAATTGGGAGGGACCTTTTGTGATTAAGAGGGTGCTATCCGGAGGAGCCCCTCATATTGCAAGAAATGGATGGTTGAGAACATTTCCACAACCCCTAAATTCTGACTCAGTGAAGCGATTCTACGCGTAAATCATCAATTCCCTTTTTCCTTTGAGGAGCGAACTACGTAGGACCTGATCTCCCAACTTGTGGGGTTACGTAGGCAGCCATCATGGCACGGTCCGATCCATAAAAAAATAATCCTTTCCCTAAAACAAAGAAAAAAAACCAATCCCCAACAGCCCGATAAACCTGCCTAAACCCTCAAAACTTTCCCGAAACCAGCCGACCAATCCTTGCCATACCAAATTGACATAACCCTGATCAAACCAAACAGTTAGCCAAAGTCTGAAACTCAATCCAATGAAATCGACAGGGGTACGACAATATCTGTCAAATCTCCATCAAGACTTGAGAAGAGAAAGAAAGCGAAATGTCAAAATCATGATCAACCGGATAAAATGATGATCCAATGAAGGGCAACGATACAACAAAGAGGGAAAATGACTAAATTTAAATACCTGTTTACATATATAAGTCTTTTGTTACAAGATGTCCTTCTCAATAACCGATGAAATTAACATAGTCTATGCAGGAAATAAAACAATCTACAAATCTGCAACTAACTGAAGCAGGATGGATAAGGTGGTGGATAGATCTGAGGCATCAGCATCCCCTGAAATCTGCTGTCCCAGCATGTCGATGCGGCCCGGCTGACAGTCCCAGAGTGTGCATCTATGACTGTCCTAGCCTGAAGAGCAATGGCATCTCTATCAGCTATGGCAGCATCTCTGGCTAGAATAGCAGCATCCCTCTCAGCAATGGCGGCATCCCTCTCAGATTCAATAGCCATCAAGGACAGTCGGATCCGGCTATGTTCAGTGTCCTGACTAGGGAGAGAGTCGACTGAGATCGAGTGATATATGGTATCGTCTGGGAAAGTCACTCCAGAGTCATCAAAAGTCCTAGTCTGACTCACACCAACCGCATCCGAATCACCACGCAACCATTGCACATAAGCGAATGTGTGGATGGGGCCACTATCATCGTACTCGGCCAGGATCCTACGAGGCCAAAGATCATATACCCGCAGTAGATCTCTCTCTGTCTGGGATGATATAGGGAATCGGTAGTCGGCCGCACCCGTGAAAAGGTGGAAATCCTGTGTCTGATCAAACTGCCCCATCACTGCCATGGGATGATAAGTCGTCACACCCCTCAAGCCAGCAATGGGAATGAAGTCCAGGTCGGGCACATGAGTCAAGAAGCTCATAAAGGAGCAATAACCCGAATAAACCAGGAGATGAAAGGGATCCTCGATGACCGACAGAAATGCTGTCCAGGAGGCCGCATCAGTACAGCTCACAGGACGAAATGAAAACTGCGTGGTTATGTCATGACTGAAGCAAAACCCTTGGCGACGGAGGTGGCCGATGGGACTAAGATGACTCATGAACCACACATACAACAAAGTCGAGCTCCCTCGGAATACTCTGCCTCGGAAGGACTGACAGTAGGAGGCTGACATGTAAGTATCCGCCAATATCATCGGAAGAATGGTGTGATCCTCCTGAAGGGCCCTAACGGCCGCGACTAGCCGCATGTCCAAGTGATCGGGTCCCGCGGGCAAGTACAGAACTGAGAGGATACAGGCCATCAAAACGCCTAGCCTCAAAACGCCCCAGCGCTCCTCCGATACAGAAAAATCCCCAGAGAAGTGGCGAAAACTGTTAGGTGAGCCGAATCGGTCAATCAAAAAGTGAAGAGGAACCAGGTGATCTGATGTGATCGCCGATAGCAGAACCGCCCTCCGCAACCCAGTAAAGGTCAAGAAACTGACGGCGCATGGGACCAGATGTGAATCCTGGCACAAGGTCTATCCAAAGGGCAAAACCGGTTGAAGCGACCATACTCCTCGAGGGTGGGGGTCAGCTCTACTGTCCCTAGCCTGAACACTTGACGAGCAGGGACCCAATATCTCAAAATACCATCCACAAAGCCCGCTGGCACCTGGAAGGTTAATAAGGACCGAGAATGGCCCAAAAGACCATCTGCGATGACCCTGTCGGCCGGCGATAAACTGTCCAACCAACGGAGGAGGCTGCCAACCAACCCTGTAGGAGGAATGGAATCCAAGCATACCACGACATCTGAGGACGTCATCTGTGAAAAAATAGTATCAAAAAGACTGTATAGGGGTCATTTTCTATCCATGAATGAAGAGCATGCATCGTACAGACAATAATAAAGCAAATGAATTTCATAAAGATAAAAGATAAAGAACTGTGCATAAATAAATAAATGAGTTCAGTACATAGTGCATGAAATGAAAAATAAATCTAAACAGGTACAGGTACAAAAGCCCTATCCTATCCTGATCTAGATAAAGTCAATCTCATCTATGAAGGCGGGATCCTCAAACTGGTCCCCTGGGGTCGCCGAAGTCGAGGGCCCGAAGTTCATGTCGGGGATGTATGGCCGCGCGGTGGCATCAGATGAGCTCGGCCCCACATCATAACCCGTACCATCAGGATCATAGGTATAGGCCTCCTCCGGGGTCCGGCCTAACACCCGAAGAAATAGCGACAACTGCTCCACCTGGCGGGTCAAAGTGTCTATCTGCTCAGTGTGGGTAGGGCTCCGAACACAGGCTGCCCAGTCAGTCATCATCACCGAGCCGGGGACCATATCCCCGAGGAAGAATGTGGCCCGGGTCTGAGGACCGATAGTGCGGGGCACCCACCAAGTACGGAAAGCATCGCTCGTACTGGGACCCGTAGAAAGAATCCGGCCGTCCTCCCCTGCAAGCATGATCTCTGAAGGCTGAGAGTCCAGCGGCCAGGAAGTAGTGATAGGAAGGGAATGCGGGATGCGGATCTCTCCTGTGACGCATCTGAATGCGCGCTCCCCCAGATACATCACCCATCCTCCGATACTCTGCAAAGTGAGGCGACGGATGGAAAGCTTGAACTCCGGGCCAGAAGGGTTCCCAGCATCGAACCCCTCAGCCAAATGCTCGGAGAGGTAGGGAATCCAGACGACATCTACAGCAGTGATCAGCTCCAGCTGGATGCGGCAGTGTGCAAAGCTGCCTGATATCGGGACCTCCTCCAAAGTGCTGTGATGCCACCGTCGGCCCCGGGGATAAGTATCAAGGCCGAGAGTAGTGACAGGCCTCAGGCATGGAAGACGCTCGTAGGCCCAGAACTGCGAACAGAAACAGTGAAAAGCATGAGAAACCGACAGACGCAGAAAGAAAAGAAATGAATTGACGGGAAATACATTAAGAAAAAAGAAAGAAGTCTCACCAGCAGAAAATGATAGAATCCGAGCCAAGCGTCTGTCTGGCCCTCCGAGCGTAGACGCATGCCATGGAGAAAATAGGCAAAGGTGAATGACCCCCAGTCATAGTCACCGATGCGGTCCACGTCTCTGACCGCTCCTACGACGCTGAAATGAATGGTGGAAGAGTTGTTCCCCAGAAAACAACCCCTCATGATGGTCAGGAACAGGCGTCGTAGCAGAATGTCCCTAGTGCCCCGATCCGCTGGAATGGGCAGTGCGTACAGACCCCCAACAGCATCGACAGCCAAAGCGCCGGATCGAATGCTACGGGCCTTAAAGACCCGATCCTCAGCACCGAAGCCCAATAAAGCCCGGACCTCCACAGGAGTGATGTCGAGATCTAGGGGAACGCGGGACCCGGCAAACTCTATGCCCGTAATGTATCTCCAATCCCAGGGAGTCAGCACAACCTCGCAGTCCAGAAGGTGAAGAGACTGCGTCTGGTGGAACCAGCGCTCTGATAAGGCCCTCATGTAACCCCAGGGGCACTGCCGGGGAATGATGGTAAAGAAGTGACGAAAGCCCCAAGAATCCACCACCGCCCGGTAGTCACTGTGCAAAGCCGTGTAAAGGGAGTAGATGTTGAACCAGTTGCCCCTCGGCTGAGTAAACTCGGGTACCTGGGGCAATCACCAATGGGTCAGTCCGGATAAAAGGAGAATGGAGAAATTGAGAATAAAATCAGAATAGAACCGAATATACCTTGTTAGCCACGAGAGATGCCGAGGGATGACGACTGAGATCCCGACCCAATAGATCGGGAATCTGCACAGATGCGCCAGACGAGGCACTATGAGGAGCTGGAGCCGGTGTGCTGGAGGATGGTCCCTCTGCCGCGACCTCCGGAGGAACAGCCTCCTCAACGTCCGGATGAGCAGGACGAATGACAGCCTCCGCCAAGCGGCGAGCCTGACGGGTCCGAGGAGGAACAGGAGCAGGTGCAGCCCTACGACGGCGAACACCCGAGGTCCGGGACACGGAGGAGCTACTATAAGCATCGGGATCCATAGCTGGAACATAACAGGCAAGGAGGAAGGTAAGTTCCCTTTCGAATTATGTCACGAATATTCTAAATTCCTACCCATGTCATATAATTAATGCAACATGATGCATGTTTATGGTATGTTAAAAAAAAAAAAAAAAAAAAAAAAAAAAATCGGCATAGTTCCGTTTGTAAAATGGACCTCCCAGGCATAAGCCAAACGTGTTTTCAATCAATCCAAGCCTCAAACAGATCAAAATTGCATTCATATGTGTAGTTACAGCATGTAAAGTACAGTAATGCATGATTTTCTTGCAGAGAAGGAATAACAGCATGTGGGACCACATCATGAGCATAAAATAGGACTCACACAATTGCTACATAGCATGTATATATGATAGTACATAGCATAGCATTGTAAAGCATACATTTCTATCTCTAAACATGCAAATAGCCAAATGTATAGCAAAATGTTGACGAAATTGAAAAGTGAACGGTCAAAGTGTTACCTGTAGCGCGTAGAACGATCCTACCGGAGCAGTTTTTGCAGAAAAGTTGGGAAACTCGACAAAAGGCCTTTGCAAACGAGCAAAATCTCAAAAATCTATGTGGGGTACGAAGTTGAAAGTGACAGATCTGGAGGCGGCGAGCCGCTTAAGAATCCCGATCTTGGCCGCAGATCCATCTGCGGCTGGCCCTGGTGGGTCCCCTTGGCTCCCTTGCAACCGTTTGATGTATCTAGTGAAAATGAATTACGAGATGGGTGACCGGCGACGATACCCGGCCCCGACAAGACAATCGACCGGCGACGATAACCGGCGATTACGAGATGGATGTCCGGCGACGATAACCGGCTCCGACAAGATAGCCAACCGGCGATGATAACCGGGGGTTACGAGATGGGTGACCGGCGACGATACCCGGCCCCGACGAGACGATCGACCGGCGACGATAACCGGCGATTACGAAATGGATGTCCGGCGACGAAAACCGGCTCCGGCCAGATAACCAACCGGCGACGACAACCGGGGGTTACAAGATGGGTGACCGGCGACGATACCCGGCCCCGACGAGACGATCGACCGGCGACGATAACCGGCGATTACGAGATGGATGTCCGGCGACGATAACCGGCTCCGGCAAGATAACCAACCGGCGACGATAACCGGGGGTTACGAGATGGGTGACCGGCGACGATACCCGGCCCCGACGAGACGATCGACCGGCGACGATAACCGGCGATTACGGAATGGATGTCCGGCGACGAAAACCGGCTCCGGCAAGATAACCAACAGGCGACGATAACCGGGGGTTACGAGATGGGTGACCGGCGACGATACCCGGCCCCGACGAGACGATCGACCGGCGACGATAACCGGCGATTACGGAATGGATGTCCGGCGACGAAAACCGGCTCCGGCAAGATAACCAACCGGCGACGATAACCAGGGGTTACGAGATGGGTGACCGGCGACGATACCCGGCCCCGACGAGACAATCGACCGGCGACGATAACCGGCGATTACGAGATGGATGTCCGGCGACGAAAACTGGCTCCGGCAAGATAACCAACCGGCGACGATAACCGGGGGTTACGAGATGGGTGACCGGCGACGATACCCGGCCCCGACGAGACGATCGACCGGCGACGATAACCGGCGATTACGGAATGGATGTCCGGCGACGAAAACCGGCTCCGGCAAGATAACCAACCGACGACGATAACCGGGGGTTACGAGATGGGTGACCGGCGACGATACCCGGCCCCGACGAGACAATCGACCGGCGACGATAACCGGCGATAACGAGATGGATGTCAGCCGACGATAACCGGCTCCGGCAAGATAACCAACAACCGGCGACGATAACCGGGGTTACGAGATGGGTGACCGGCGACGATACCCGGCCCCGACGAGACGATCGACCGGCGACGATAACCGGCGATTACGAGATGGATGTCCGGCGACGATAACCGGCTCCGACAAGATAACCAACCGGCGACGATAATCGGGGGTTACAAGATGGGTGACCGGCGACGATACCCGGCCCCGACGGGACAATCGACCGGCGACGATAACCGGCGATTACGAGATGGATGTCCGGCGACGATAACCGGCTCCGACAAGATAACCAACCGGCGACGATAACCGGAGGTTACGAGACGATCATCCGCATTGCATTGATACCCTTTTACGAATAAGATTGCATCCATTGCATCATACGTTGCATCATAGGGCATATGTGTAGCATCACGTATGTATTGTCATCCATGTGCATTGTCATTCATGCATCGAGTGTCTATTCTTTATCTTGTTCATTTCATTCATCATTTCATAAACATGATAAAGAGGGGCAGCTGTAGACACCCAAATTTTGCGTTCCCTATACTAACCTTGACAGGAGGGCAAAATCGTCAATTGATCCGGCTCGCGGGAGTGAAGGAGTGGGCCCAAGGGCGAGCGCCCGACACCACCGCAGTGATTGGCAATCAAAGCTGATGTGACAATAAGGCCATCCGAGACAGACGTCCCCGAATGAGGTGGCACGTCTCCCGGAGATCCCCGGACTGCAGAGTACGAGCCTTTCAATGGAAATCAACGGTACGGCACGGAAATCGAGACGAGGTGCGGAAAATGAGAAAATCAGCACAGTCAGCCGCGGATCAATCCGCGGCCAAGGACGGAACTCGAGACGGCACGGGACTCGAGCGCGGCTGGGGGGAGAACCAAGGGCCAGCCGCAGATCAATCTGCGGCTGCCCTTGACAGTCCCTTATCAGGCCATTTCGCATACAGAAACAAAGAAGAGAGGAAGAAGAGAAAAATCCAGCAGCAGCAGCTCGGAAATAGGGAGAAAACAGCAACAAAATAAGGGCAATTAGGAGAGAAAAAGAGTGAAAAGAGTGAGGAATTGTACCAAATTTTGTAAGATTATATCTCATATTTTCTACTCTACTCAATACACAAATTCCTACATATTGTGGGGATCATTTTGCAAGGTGAAAATCTTTTGTTTTGACATTTGCTCGTACCATTTTGATAGGCTCTTATTATCCGAATCCTCTTAAATGCATCCTTTTATTGCGTTGTATTGTGAAATCATGGATTAGGGATTATTAGTGAGGGTTCCATCGGAACAAAATTCTTCCTAATAAACCCGAGGATATCCAATTGGTGAAATTTCTAGCTTATTTATGGTGATTTATTGGATGTAATTTATGTAGATTATCATTTTCGGATATCATGGTGTATTAGGCAATCCGTGTTGTTTTAGTTTCGTAGTATTCATTTTGCGGGTATGTAGTAATCTTGGGTGTGAGCCTAGGAATGCGACCCCGTGGTCCAAATCCGATGATGGACGTTTTGACATATGTAATAGATGCAAGGTACTCGTTTTGTTGTAACATGTAATCGTTTGGGCCTTAAAACGACGCTAGAGCGAGAATCAGGTTTAAGGCCCCGTAATAGTGAAATATGTGATTGTTGGCGTTAGGGGATATTTTGATGGCTTACATGCCCATGAATAGCCCCCTACGCGTTTGATATTTAGTTCGATTTGCATCATCCAACAAAATGATTTCAAAGCCCAAAACAATCAAGATTTTGCTAAAAGTAATCAAAGTAGGATATTAGCATCACGAGGCTAAAAATTGGAAGTGCTAATGAAAGTCGATTCCTATTTTACGAGAAGGCCAAAAGGAAGTTGTTTCCAAATGTCACAAAAAAATGGTTTTATAAAGAGAAATGAACGTTTTGCTAAACCTTGATACATAGGGCGAAAGAGATTCTAGAAATTGCCTATCATTTATGAAAGCAACGTATAAATCTCAATTCCTATTTTGGCTAAGGTTTAACAAACTCACGTTTTACCAAAACAAATACTTAATAAAATCTCATAGCTTTTGTCAATTTTAAAATCAAATCTTTCTCAATAAATAGGGCTTTCTCGTCAATCTCGAAAAGACATTGTTAAACACTCTCAAAACTAAAGCACGATTTTCCCTAAAAATCCAAATGATTCTTTCATACAAACTCACCACAACATTCATTTAGGCACGCACACACACACACGCACGCATACACGTTTCATGAATTAAAGGATAGGAAAAGCATCAAGATTGCGGTAACCGTATTTCACAGAAGTCGGGGGGTGCCTAACACCTTCCCCTCGCTTAAGCAAGCCCCCGAACTCTATGAATCTCGATTCGCAGACCATTTAATTCGGAGTCACACATGAGCCAGCGATTTATAAAAAACGAAAACTCGGATGAGTTGGTACATCCATTTCAAATATACCAACTGGCGACTCTGGTTAATTGGCTCATCATAAAAAACGATCTTTCAAAACCCCGTCGACATTAAGTGCCGACCTTTTCTCCAAAATCACCAAAACCAAAAGGCAAAAATAGGAAAAGGGAACGAGACGAGAAAAAAACCCGGCGTCGACACCTTGCTTGAACAATAATAAGCTAAGGTTAATAAGCTTGCTCAATGAAAGTAAAGTTAAAAAAGTTGCATTTATAATCAAGACAGAGATAAAAGAACTTGCCTTGAGCGCTTGCTACAATTAATAATATTATCTACTTGCTCTTTGAGTGACCTATACATTTAAGTCATGTTTGAACAATTAACAATCACGATACAACTAACTACTTCCTAAATTAAGTAATTAATCACTTTCAAAAGCATAACTTAAACTCATATTCTTAAACTCATACTTATCATGATGCTCCAAATATGGAAAATTATTAAATTTCAAATTTTGGAAAGAAAATAAAAATATCATTTTCAGGGTTTTGCCCCGACCTGACCCGATTAGCCGGCCCGACCCGGTTTTAACCCGGACCGGCGTTGCGGCACTAGGAGTTGGCCTTGAGCCGGCGCTGCAGCGCAACCCTTGACCCGTTCCTATTGGACCCGGCGCTGCGGCGCCCGTTTAACGTTATATGAGTGGCGTCGCGGCGCTGGTCCGCTGCAGCACGCAGACAAGCCTGTTGCATGATGCTGCAGCGCGACGCTGCAGATTCAGTTGCTCTGCTTCGCAAACAGCGAACTTCAGACCAAATGTTTCCCAATTTTTTACTCAATTCACAATTTAAACATACCTAGACATAAAACATGTTGAAAAACCAAAACCCAACATGTTTCTAACAACTCTAACAGCACAAAACACATAAACAACCCATTTAGGAGATTAAATATTTATTGTTCATGTTCTTTTTCTATACTTTGACACATTTAGTGAAATCAAACACTGTAAACTCATTTATAAACCATTTTAATCCATTCCACTTGCATTCTTTTCGTTTTTTAACGAATTAACATAATTAATAATCAATTTCATATTCTAAATATGAATTGACACTCAACTTTATACATATAAGCCAAACTCGTTATATTTCATTGTAAAAAAAACTCCATTTAAAGCATAATTTTATGGATTAATTCAACTAAAACATGTTTATAAACATCATACAGAGATTATACATGCATATCAATATATATAACCAATTATCGCATGCATTAGCCATAAAAATTTATTTGCAAAGAAACAAAAATCAATTTTCAGTGAAGAACTCTTAAAGAATATAATATCAGAAATTTATAAATAGATTATACCTCTTAATACCTTGATTAAGCAAGATGATGAGAACTCAGTAATTCTTTATCTTCCTTTTGATTTCCAGAACTTCTCTCAAATCTCAATTTTTCTCTCTAAACTCTAAATTTTCAGTCTTTCTTTTTCTCAATTCTGACAAACCTCTCAAACTCTCTATTTATTACTCTGACTTGCAAAAGAACGTAAAATAAACTGAAGGCTTTTTGAAAACATAAAACTGATAACCTGAATAATAACGTATTTTGTTCTTAATACAACAGTTACAAAATTCAAATGCTCTAAGCCATGTTTGGCAAAATTAATTTAAGACAAAAATTCAAAAGCACAAGGCTTTGTTTGGTAAAACAAAATTAATCTTCTTTTGATTATTAAAATATTTATAACATAACATACTTCAATTGTCACACTTCAATCAATTAAATTGTAACAATTTAAATTCAATTAGAGATTAAAAATTTCCATTTAATCACATAGAATTACCAAACAAATTAATTAATCTACTAATTATTCTGTCACACTTAATACAAATACTTTACAACAATTTCATCAATTATTTATTTAAGTCAATAAATAAACCAACTAAAAATATTTATTCAATTCAATAAATATTTTAAATTAAAATATAAAATTCCTGGCCGTTACATCCTTCCCTCTTTATAAGGATTATGTCCCCAAAATCACAACGCAATTAATTCATCTGTTATATTTGTGACGCCCCCAAAATAGGTCCATACAACCCATTTTGAGTCGCCAATAACATTCTATAAAATACAAATACAATACGAATTTTCTCATTTACAACTAATAAGTTTTGTGCAAAATACGACAACACAATACAAATACATCTTAAATTCTCAATACACTTATTGTCACACTAATAGTAATGTATTAAGATACTTCTATTGTCTCGGATCATCACTCTATTCCCCGGCTAGTCCCCGCTACACTCTCTTTTTCCGAAGAGAACAATGGAACAAAAAGGAAAAGGGTGAGCACAAATAGCCCAGTAAGAAATATCATGACTAAGATAATGAAGAATAAAATTATATTTAGCCTTCAACCGAAATAAATCAGAGATTTAAAGATATTATAATTGTTCAATAACAACAACTGCAACGGAACGGACAATCCATTAGAAGACTCAAGTAGATTATAATATCTGTCATCTTCTATAAGTTAAAGGATCACCACCAATATTTTATCCCTGTAACACCAATCAACAGTTCCTGTTTATGAACATCCAAATCAACAATTTATATTCAACAGCCTCTCTTTGCACTATGTGCCAAAGATATTTATTTGTAACATTACCGGTCATGATCATGCCAAATGCCAGTTCATCTTTGCATTACGGGCCAAAGAGAACTTTCACCATACGCCTTTGTTTGTAATACCAAAAGTCATGATTATACCAATACACTGTTTGGTTAAAATTATGTCACGCCAGTTCATCTTTGCACTACGGGCCAAAGAGAACTATCACCACAATTTAAGTATGAGGATGATGACAATGATATAGAATGAATACAGTGAGATCAAAGATAAGAATGAATGTTTAATTTATCCAGTGTTGAAGGTTAACTAAATTGCCAACATGATGACCAAATTGTGGAGTCAAATTCAAGAATAAAATTTACCATTCAACTATATCGTATCAAACGAAATAGAAAGATTTAGGTGAAAAGATATTAGATGAGTCACAAACTATTAAGGATATTCTATAAATTTTCAGGGATTTTCACCATATAAATAAGGTTTTGGAAACAAACAGAGATTTCTTATCATAAATGGAGAAATGTGAAAGAAAAAGATATCCCTTAAAGAGTACAAAAGAAATGATACGTTATACGAGTATAAAAGAATATATGAAACTGCAAATGGATTTTCACCCGTCCTGCGGTAATCCGCATAGACAGATTATTTCCACAAAAGATTAATAAGTAATAAATACGAAGGGTTATTCACCAGGCATGGGTCAATCCGCACGGACATGTTATACCCACAGATTAATAAGGAATAAATGCAAAGGAATATTCACCAGGTACGACACTCCGTACATACAGGTTATTCCCACAGAGTAATAAGGAATGAATACAAAAGGATATTCACCAGGTACGACACTTCGTACATACAGGTTATTCCCACAGAGTAATAAGGAATGAATACAAAAGGATATTCACCAGGTACGATACTCCGTACATACAGGTTATTCCCACAGAGTAATAAGGAATGAATACAAAAGGATATTCACCAGGCATGCGTCAATCCGCACGGACAGGTTATCCTCACAAATTAATACGGAATGAATAACAACCTTTATGAGTATAATACCACTTACGAACATGAAAGCAAATGATATTACATAAGAGTATGAAAGAAATGATATCCCCTACCTTAGTTAACAAGTGACTGGATGTTGCTTTTTATGAAGCTGACTAACTTGGACAGTACTTGTATTCTCACGAATACTCAAAATAGCCTAGCACACTTAGAGAACTTAAGAAATTTAGAGAGAGAGGGAGGAAGTATGAGTAAGGAAGGTGTGAAGATTTCTTAAGATAATCCTTCCTATTTATAGGAAAACTAAGTTTCATTAATTGCACAATAAGGGATCGACTTATTACACTTTAGTACCTCCATCTTTGCCTCTATTTTTAATATAATCCCTCGAGTATTATCAATCTTGCATAACATCCCCTAATAGTTCCCACATGTGAACCAATAGTTCATTGCATGTGAATTTTACAATTTCAATTAGGTACCCCTAAGTTAGACTCCACTTTTAATCCGTCAATAATGCTAAAATATCATATCAAATAATTTGAGTTATATTGCCATGATAAATAATAAAAAGTACGATGCAGATGTTATTGTAATAATTATTGAATCAAAATACTGTGCAATTACTACTTTATCAAATATTGAATCAATAATTTAAAATACTGTGCAACACCGTATGCCTGTGAAATACCGTGTACTACTGTGAAATAACGTGTTTTACTGTTATTTTTATTACCGGGTATTTCAACAATTGCCGATGATAATACTATTGACAAAATACTATCGTTTTCAGTATCTGACAATGGGGCCCACTATCGTTGATAATATTGTCATTGTGGGGCCCACTAATATTTTGTTATTTCGGCGCCGTACGTTACCGAATATAAAATTGGTTATTTCGACGGCGCCGTCATACTTTACCGAATATAATATTCTCTAACAGAACGAATATTATCCGACAGAAGGAATATTCCCCGACATACAGATTTGACTTTTTGTATAAATGAATAGTATATTCGTATGAATAGTACTTTCGTATTTATACCGTATACTTTCGTATTCAGATCATAAAAACGTTATGACGTAATTCGAAGGTTGAAGAAAGTGTAAAAGCATTTTTAGCGTGAATAGTGATCGTGTGAATAGTGATTTAGCGTTATTACTAGACTTCTCAATTGTCACATTTCATTAGTAACTTTATCATTATCGATTTAACACCTTTCTATTTAAAATAATAATAAGAAGAAAAATAAGTTCTCTTTATTAAAATTGCTAGGGTCTTACAATCTCCCCTCCTTATGAAATTTCGTCCCCGAAATTTACGTAGGTACCTGGCATATCGAAGAGGTGAGGATACCTTGCTCTCATTTCAGATTCTAACTCCCAGGTTATTTGCTCTATATCATGGTTTCTCCATAAAACTTTGACTTGAGGTATAATCTTTGAACGTAGAATCTATTCATTCTTATCCAAAAATTTCCTCACACGTTAAATTTTCTGTTATCTCGTCTGGTTCTAATTCAATGATGCGATTTGGGCCTTTCACATATTTATGTAGCATAGATATGTGAAAAACATTATAAATACGAGACATGTTTGGTGGTAAGGCAAGTCTGTAGGCCACAATTCCTACTCGGTCGAGGATTTCAAATGGACCGAAAAATCGAGGGTTGAGCTTTCCTCTCTTTTCGAATCTTATATCTCCTTTCCATGGAGTAACATGTAAGAATATATGGTCTCCGATTTTGAATTCATCGTCTCTTCAATGAAGATCAACATAACTCTTTTGTCGATCTCGTGCTGCTTATATACGTTGTCATCTTCATGTGGGTTCGTGGAGTCTTTAACTTTATATTCATCCTTTGTAAGTCATCCAAAATGGGCCTTTACGTTGTCAGCATCGTACTCGTACTTGCATACGTTCTTCTACGCAATGCGTCAGCTACTACATTCGCCTTTTCCATGATGGTATTGAATGGTATAGTCGTAATCCTTCAACAGCTCGTTGTCACATGTTGAGTTCCTTCTAGGTGAAGAAATGTTTGAGGCTTTTATGATCTGCATAGATTTCTATTTACTCCCATCTTTCGAATAAAATAGGAGCACCCCAAGGCGATGTATTCGAACGTATGAAGTTAGTATCTAACAACTCCTGTAGTTGGGTTTTTAACTCCAGAAATTTAATAGGAGCCATACGTATGGGGTCTTAGAAATGGGTTTTATATTGGGTTCAAGGTCTATACAAAATTTGATTTGACGGTCTAGGGTAAGCCAGGAAGTTTTTCGGAAAATACGTTAAGAAACTTATCAACAATAGAAATATCATTCAAATCTGTCGTATTTTTGTTTAAATCAGTTACATGGGATAATGAAGCTTGACATCCGTTCTTTAATAAACGAATAACTTTGTGTATAGAAATGACAGTTATTGATTTCAACGGTTTGGTTGCTTGAATTCGCATAATAGGTTGATTAGGAATATGAAAACTAATGACCTTACGAAAGCAATCACTTTTAGCATGATGAGTAGTTAATCAATCAAATCCTAAAATCACATTAAATTCTTGTATTTCAAAAGAGATAATATCAATGGGTAAGGTGAGGGTACCGACTTGAACAAAACAAGATTTATAGACTGTATATGTAACGAATGTTTGTCCCAATGGTGTTTCAACAGATAAGTCAAAATTTAATTTCTCAGGGGTTAAGTTTAAACGTTGAGCACAAGTAGATGAAATAAAAGAGTGGGTAGAACTAGTATCTAATAAGGTATAGACTCGTAAGAGTTTATGATTAGTTCACCGGTTATGACGTCATCTGGTTTTCACGTATTTTGAGAGGTTACGACAAAAGCTTTCCCTTGTACCACAGGCTTTGACTTGTCCGTGTCAGCCCTTAGTGTCATCATTACAGTTGGACTTGATTTTGCTACATGACAGAATCGAGATATGTGGCCTTCCTTTCCACAATTGTAACATACCTTGGGTGGCTGTGTACAGTTTGGACTGATGTGTCCCTCATTTCTGCACTTGTAACATATGACTAGTGGTCGTTCCCCTTCCCTCGAAACTAGTACTGATGATGCTGCTGATGCTGGTGCATTTCCCTGGTTATGGTTGAATCTTCTCTTCTTTGAATTGTTGCCACTTGACTCACTCCCCCTATTATCTGGGCCGTGAGTACCACCGAAGTGGTTACCATTTCCAGCGTGATAATTTCCTCCTCGCTGATTATCACTATTTCGATGATTGTTGCCACCGTTACGATTATTATCGTAATTTTTCTCTCATTGTTGGGTGTTGCTTCCTGGTTATAGTATTCCTCTCTCTTGCTAAACTACTTGAGCCCTATCCACGACATCTAAATATAGACAAATTTTATGAGAAACGAGATATTTATGAATTTCTAGTTTCAAACCTCGTAGAAACATTCGTGTCATCTGTTCCTCAGTGTCTACCAAATGGGATGCAAATCGAGACAGCTCTGCAAACTTGGCTTCGTACTGCGACATCGTCATGTTGTTCTGTTCCAGTTTGATGAATTCTACCTCCTTTATATGGCGAATACTCTCCGAAAAATAGTTCTCCTTAAATAATTCTTGGAACTCGACCTAAGACATCTTGAGTGCCGAGTGACGGATACGTTTCACAGATTCCCACTAATGATCCGCTTCTCCTCGCATCATAAAAGTGGCGAACGGAACCTTTTGTTCGTCTGTGCAACGTAGTACATCAAATATCTTTGTTAATTATTTGAGCCACGCCTTTGCCTTGAGTGGATCCGGCTTGCCCAAAAAATTCAGGTGGTCCCAACTCTTTGAACTGCTTGGCAGTGAACATTCGTACATTATAAACGTTTCTGTCAGTATTGTAGACAGGAGCACTTCTCGCCTGGTTCTGCATGTATTGCATGAAGTTCCTAAAAAATTCATCATTCATCCTATTGTTAGCATTATGATTAGCATCATGATGTTCTGAGTTTGCACTTGTATTATTTATAGCTTCCTGATTTTCAACCACAATTGTCTCATAGTGAATCTCTTGGTTTTCAGATGCCATTCTGAAATGTGATCACAAAACAAAGATTAGTTAAAGAAAGAGACATGCAACATCTTATCCCTATAACCAAACCAATTACTTAAAAAAATAAAATAGCTTAGGTAGGATACACTAGCGAAGGATTTTACTTGTCTCTCTCCTCCTAGTTCTAATCTCAGATCTCTACCAGAGATCATATCCCTAAGCTCTGATACCAACTGTGATGCCCCCAAAATAGGTCCATACGACCCATTTTGAGTCACCAATAACATTCTATAAAATACAAATATAATACGAATTTTCCCATTTACAACTAATAAGTGTTGTGCAAAATACGATAACACAATACAAATACATCTTAAATTTTCAATACACTTATTGCCACACTAATATTAATGTATTAAGATACTTCTATTGTCTCGGATCATCACTCTATTCCCCGGCTAATCCCCACTATACTCTCTTTTTTTGAAGAGAACAATGGAACAAAAAGGAAAAGGGTGAGCACAAATAGCCCAGTAAGAAATATCATGACTAAGATAATGAAGAATAAAATTATCTTTAGCCTTCAACCGAAATAAATCAGAGATTTAAAGAAATTATAATTGCTCAATAACAACAATTACAGCGGAACGAACAATCTATTAGAAGAGTCAAGTAGATTATAATATCTACCATCTTCTATAAGTTAAAGGATCACCACCAATATTTTATCCTTGTAACATCAGTCAACAGTTCCTGTTTATGAACATCCAAATCAACAGTTTATATTCAACAGCCTCTCTTTGCACTATGTGCCAAAGATATTTATTTGTAACATCACCGGTCATGATCATGCCAAATGCCAGTTCATCTTTGCATTACGGGCCAAAGAGAACTTTCACCATACGCCTTTGTTTGTAATACCAAAAGTCATGATTATACCAATACACTGTTTGGTTAAAATTATGTCACGCCAGTTCATCTTTGCACTACGGGCCAAAGAGAACTATCACCACAATTTAAGTATGAGGATGATGACAATGATATAGAATGAATACAGTGAGATCAAAGATAAGAATGAATGTTTAATTTATCCAGTGTCGAAGGTTGACCAAATTGCAAACATGATGACCAAATTGTGGAGTCAAATTCAAGAATAAAATTTACCATTCAACTATATCGTATCAAACGAAATAGAAAGATTTAGGTGAAAAGATATTAGATGAGTCACAAACTATTAAGGATATTCTACAAATTTTCAGGGATTTTCACCATATAAATAAGGTTTTGGAAACAAACAGAGATTTCTTATCATAAATGGAGAAATGTGAAAGAAAAAGATATCCCTTAAAGAGTACAAAAGAAATGATACGTTATACGAGTATAAAAGAATATATGAAACTGCAAATGGATTTTCACCCGTCCTGCGGTAATCCGCGTAGACAGATTATTTCCACAAAAGATTAATAAGTAATAAATACGAAGGGTTATTCACCAGGCATGGGTCAATCTGCACGGACAGGTTATACCCACAGATTAATAAGGAATAAATGCAAAGGAATATTCACCAGGTACGACACTCCGTACATACAGGTTATTCCCACAAGGTAATAAGGAATGAATACAAAAGGATATTCACCAGGTACGACACTTCGTACATACAGGTTATTCCCACAGAGTAATAAGGAATGAATACAAAAGGATATTCACCAGGTACGACACTCCGTACATACAGGTTATTCCCACAGAGTAATAACGAATGAATACAAAAGGATATTCACCAGGCATGCGTCAATCCGCACGAACAGGTTATCTCCACAAATTAATACGGAATGAATAACAACCTTTGTGAGTATAATACCACTTACGAACATGAAAGCAAATGATATTACATAAGAGTATCAAAGAAATGATATCCCCTACCTTAGTTAACAAGTGACTGAATGTTACTTTCTATGAAGCTTACTAACTTGGACAGTACTTGTATTCTCACAAATACTCAAAATAGCCTAGCACACTTAGATAACTTAAGAAATTTAGAGAGAGGGGGAGGAAGTATGAGTAAGGAAGGTGTGAAGATTTCATAAGATAATCCTTCCTATTTATAGGAAAACCAAGTTTCATTAATTGCACAATAAGGTCTCGACTTATTACACTTTAATATAATCCCTCAAGTATTATCAATTTTGCATAACATCCCCTAATAGTTCCCACATGTGAACTAATAGTTCTATCATGTGAACCAATAGTTCATTGCATGTGAATTTCACAATTTTAATTAGGTACCCTAAAGTTAGACTCCACTTTTAATCTGTCAATAATGCTAAAATATCATATCAAATAATATGAGTTACAGTGTCATGACAAATAATAAAAAGTACCATGCAAATGTTATTGTAATAATTATTGAATCAAAATATTGTGCAATTGCGACTTTATCAATTATTGAATCAATAATTTAAAATACTGTGCAACACCGTGTGCCTGTGAAATACCGCATACTACTGTGAAATAATGCGTTTTACTGTTCTTTTTATTACCAGGTATTTCAACAGTTACCGGTGATAATACTATTGACAAAATACTGTCGTTTTCAGTATCCGACAATGGGGCCAACTATCATTGACAATATTGTCATTGTGGGGCCCACTAATATTTTGTTATTTCGACGCCGTACGTTACCGAATATAAAATTGGTTATTTCGACGGTGTCGTCCTACTTTACTGAATATAATATTCTCCGACAGAATGAATATTATCTGACAGAAGGAATATTTCCCGACATACATGTTTGACTTTTTGTATAAATGAATAGTATATTCGTATGAATAATACTTTCGTATTTATACCGTATAATTTCGTATCCAGCTAATATAAACGTTATGACGTAATTCGAAGGTCGGAGAAAGTGTAAAAGCGTTTTTAGTGTGAATAGTCCCCCGTGAATAGTGATCGGGTGAATAGTGATTTAACATTATTACTAGACTTCTCAATTGTCACATTTCACTAGTAATTTTATCATTATCGATTTAACACCTTTCTATTTAAAATAATAATAAGAAGAAAAATAAATTCTCTTTATTAAAATTGTCGGGGTCTTACAACATTCTCCCCCTACAAGGATTCTGTCCCCAGAATCACGATACAAGGATTAAACAAATAATTGATGATAGTTTTGCATCATTTTCTCTTCGAGTTCCCATGTAGCTTCTTCAGCGTCTTGGTTCCTCTAGATTACCTTTACAGAAGGTATCACTTTATTTCTGAGAACCTGCTTTTTTCTGTCAATTATCTGCACGGGAACCTCTTCATAGGATAAATCTTTGTCAAATTATAACGGTTCATACTCTATAACATGTTTATAATCGGGCTTATATGGTTGTAACACCGATATATGGGAGACATTGTGTATGTGGTCTAACTCGGGAGGTAAAGCTAACTCATATGCCACCTCACCTACTCTTTTCAACACCTCAAATGGTCCAATAAATCGCGGACTTAGATTACCCTTTTTACCAAATCTGATCTTCCCCTTCCAAGAAGATACTTTGAGAAACACAACTTCCGACGTCGAATTCTCGATTTTGTCGGTGATGATTTGCATACTTTTTCTGCCTGTCTTGAGCAACTAACAATCTGGCTCTTATCACCTTGACGATTTCAGCAGTTTGCTGTAATATTCTGAATATTTATAGAACATATAAATATGATATTGACTGACTAAAGTTAGCTGTGAAGTTAATTTCGAGGACGAAATTCTTTGAAGTAAGGGTGAATGTAATACCCTGAATATTTTTGAGGCTTATAAATACGATCGTATATGGTTAGAGGTTAATTTAATGACCTAAAACTAGGTATCGAGAAGTTTAAAACCTTAAGCCCTGATGAGATTTGAATTTTGTAACATATGTGCTTAATAAAGATTGAAATGATATTTCGAAGCAGGTGTTTTGTGATTATATTATGTAAACGATGAATTAGGTCAAATAAAAATTTTTTTGTTAAGCTGCTTAGTCATGCTTACATTGACAAAATGATTTGTCGTGCTTTTCACGATTTCACCAAGAAGCATCCTGACAAATTATTTTGACAAGTTGCTGTGTCGTGCTTGAGAATGACAAAGTGATTTGTCATGCTTACGGTAACAAGCTGCATTATCGAGCTTGTAAGATATTTTCATTGAGGAGCTTAAAAGATAGGTTCAATTGCAAGCTGCATTGTCGAGCTTGGAAGATATTTTCATTGAGGAGCTTAGATTGCAAGCTGCATTGTCGAGCTTGGAAGATATTTTCATTGAGGAGCTTAGATTGCAAGCTGCATTGTCGAGCTTGTAAGATATTTTCATTGAGGAGCTTAGAAGATAGGTTCAATTGCAAGCTGCATTGTCGAGCTTAGAAGATATTTTCATTGAGGAGCTTAGATTGTAAGCTGCATTGTCGAGCTTAGAAGATATTTTCATTGAGGAGGTTAGAAGAATATTCTAAGAATATGCTAGGGTATAAAGTGTAATAAGCCAAGCCCCTAACGTGCAATTAGTGAAACTTGGTTTTTCTATAAATAACAAGCTCAGTTCATTCATTCTTTACTATTTTTCAAGAGCAGTTCAAGAGCAAAAACACTTTATATTTATATTCTAAGAGATATTATGAGATAAAAATTACTTTCTAAGCATCGAAGCGTTGCACGATTGAAAGTAAAGCTAGCAACTACAAGAGGTATTACTCTAGTGGTTATTATTTTCATTCTTCTTTATATATTTAATAAAAATATAATTTTATAAGCAGTTATAATACCCAAATTATTTTAAGTATATAGTACAAAAATCCTATTTACAGGCAGTTATAATGTCTGATTTATTTCTCTTCTAAAGATGAAAATATACTTTTATAAGCAGTTACTATGTTCGATTTTCTTCAAGTATTTAGTAATAATATTCATTTTATAAGCAGTTATAATGCTAAATTTTTTTCAAATATAATAGCCGAATATTCATTTTATAAGCAGTTATAATGCCCGATTTATTTCAAATATAGTAAACGAATATTCATTTTGCAAGCAGTTATAATGCTCAATTTATTTTAAATATAGTTGAGAAATATTCATTCTATAAGCAGTTATAATGCTGAAATTATTTCATGTATAGTAAAAGAAGTCTTAATTATAAGCGTTAATTGTTAATTATTAAACGTTTAACTAGTTATGTACGCCGATAATCGTATAGGATTTACGATGAACGTTTAGACCGTTATATTTATCTTTAAAAGATATACGAGGCAAGCCTTCTATTCCTTTAAACTATGTGCAAGTATTCTAACGCTTATTATTGGTATAAATAGACATAAATAGACTACGTGATGTAGATAGACAACATAAACTAAACGTACTACGCACATGCAAGTCTCCAAACTTTATTACCTTTATGCAAGTCTCCAAACTATGTTAACTTTATGCAAGTCTTTTATATCTTGCTATCAATTATTGTGAAGTTATTGCTTCTTGTTCAGCATAACTTAAGAAATCAATTATTATTCATATATTGTTTATTCGAGCGTAAAATATTGTGCCAAACCAAATTATTTTGGTACGACATCTTATACTGAGAAATGGAATACCTTGATGTAAGGTGAACTGAAACACCTTGATATAAGGTGGTAAATGTTGATTATATATTAACGCAAAATCGTCGGATGATATGCATACTCCTAGGATATTGGTGAGACTGATCCACTATCAGATATTCGAAATCAAGCTTTTCTAAGTTATTGAAGACTGATAGAACTGATTGAAACACATGGTTCATATACATCTTTGAAATCTTTCAACTCAAACACATTGTGTTTACGTTTTCAAATAAACTTGCGGAGCATTTGTAGCTCATTCTTGCGTATAATCTCTTTTGCAGTCTTAAATGATAATTCCGGAACTTCAGAGACGACCAAAGGGAAACGACCGTGTTAATTAGTTTTACTTTATTTAAGTCTTTTAAAGGCTTTGTTGTAATAACTTAGAACTGAGAACGATGTAACCGAACTTAACGATATGAAATATATTATCATCCTTTATTATATCGAATGTGTGATGCCCCCAAATCCATGTACTAGCTACAGTGGACTGGTGCTCACTATTCAACTTGAACTTCTTCTAAATATATAAATTTTAAACTCACACTACTGGCAACCATGCAGTTTCCAAGAAAGAGATGGCTTTTTGTATGAACGACGCGCAAGCAAATAACCCCTTTCCTTGACGGAACATTTTAGACATTGCCAATAATGTTAAATCTAAATTAACAATACACACACCTAAATAATCATAACTTAAATAGTTTATTACAAACATCTCCGTCTAGTTCCAAGGTTCTTATAACCTTTACAAAGACACACACACACACACACACACACACACATATATATATATATATAATACTTCAAATTCATTACAAATATTATAAATATTTAATTATTGCATAACATGCTTCCTATTCATCCATCTTTCCTTTCCCTTTATCCTTGCCCGATCCTTCGGCTTTTTCATGTTTAGCTGCAAATATTAGGTTTAAGCAAGAATGAGCACAAATTGCCCAACAAGTAATATGACAGTTTAACATCGAACATCAAGAAAAGGGATCATCTACATCTGAGCTTCAACAATTAGAATAAAATTGAGAAGTATTTGAATATCAAGAAATAATGAGATTTCAAAATATTACCATCGTACTAAGCGGTAATAAATACCTTGAACAAATAAATCATTAGGACGAATATTAACCACAAAGACCGACAAACATCCTCCGCAAGTACTTTAGGGAATCAACCTATCGTACCATATATTGTGCACATATATAAAGTTTTTTAACGCCTAAGTGTAAATGGGACTATATGCCCGACATCTGTTATCTCTTTTTCAGAGTTGTTCATCTCAGTTTTATACCACGAGTCCGCACCAAAGCAATTTGGATTGGTTTGACATTAAATAACATCTATGATTTGAACGAATTCAACAATATATCATCGTACATTAATATTGTCTAGCCGAAACAATTGGCTTCGATGCATCTATTCAACAGTTCATGAATATTAAGAACTTTAATAACATAAGATATTCGATAACGAAACAATGCTTTTAATGTACATAAGTACGAATACTAGCATCTATCATCAATTGAATAATTTATAATTCAACAATAAAGGAGACTTGCACAATATGTAAACTTGTGTAAGTTATAACATCAACATCATAAGAACTTGTACAGAATAATAATTGCACAAGTTAGAAAACTTACATTCAATACAGAAATTGAATGAAGTTAGGATACTTGCCTGTTGTGTCGTTTAAATATAACGTTATTAACTTATCCTTCAAGTGACCTACACATTTAAGTCATGTTGAATAACCAATTAATCATTATCCGGCTTTAATAAATCACTTCATTTACTAAACACTTTAATATATTTCTTTTTATTTGAAATATAACCTTTCACCCACATTGTTTTTTTTAAATTTTATTTCGGTCATTATAACTGCTTACAAATAAGAGTCATTCTATTATACATGAAATAATTTCAGCATTATCACTGCTTATAATATGAATTTTTTAATAAATACTTGACGAAAATCGAACATAGTAACTGCTTATAAAAGTATATTTTCTATTTTATAAGAGAAATAAATCGAACATTATAACTGCTTGTAAATAGGACTTTTATACTATTTACTTAAAATAATTTGGGCATTATAACTGCTTGTAAATAGGACTTTTGTACTATTTACTTAAAATAATTTGGGCATTATAACTGCTTGTAAATAGGACTTTTATACTATTTACTTAAAATAATTTGGGCATTATAACTGCTTGTAAATAGGACTTTTGTACTATTTACTTAAAATAATTTGGGCATTATAACTGATTATAAATAGGACTTTTGTACTATTTACTTAAAATAATTTGGGTATTATAACTGCTTATAAGTATATAGAAGAATGAAAATAATAACCACTAGAGTAATACCTCTTGTAGTTGCTAGCTTTACTTCCAATTGCGTAACACTTTTATGCTTCGAAGTAATATATATCTATATATTATTATTTTTCTCTCACTATAGCTCTCAAATTATTTGTGTAGAGTAACTCTAACTCTTGAAATGTATGAAAATAATGAATGGAGAGCTCTCAATTTATAGAAAAACCAAGTTTCATTAATTGCGCATTAAGGGCTTGACTTATTACACTTTGGTACCTCATTAATTACACCTTAGTACATGTGACATCATTATGATGACATCGCCTTTGTGTTTATTTGGGCCTTATATCATGTCATATCATGCTTACATCATCTTTTGTGCTTCTTTGAGCCTTATGTCATGCTACATCATACTTACATCATTCTTTACTACGATTAGTCGATTATATATCACGAAGATTGGCCCCCTTAAACTAATCTAACTTAACCCTTAATTAAGGTTTAATTAGTTTAATTTAGTTTTTCTTTACTTATTTGCCAAATAATTTAGTTAGTTAACTTTTGTTAACTTTTTCTCCAAGTTCGACTTTTCGTAAAAATGAATAGTATTTTCGTATGAATAGTACTTTCGTATTTATACCGTATAATTTTCGTGTCTAGCTCGTATTATTCTTGCATTCTACTCGTATAATATTTCATATTATACTTATATTTTACTCATAAAATATTTCGTATTATACTCAATTAACTTCCGTATTTTGATCGATTAGCCGAAAAAAAACTAATTCTTTTATTTTGTGAATTTCTATTAGATATTACATCTCATGACCTCATATAAACGCTATGATGTAATACGAAAATCGAAGAAAATGTAAAAGCGTTTTTATCGTGAATAGTTGTGACACCCCCAAATCCGAGTACTCCGTTTCCTCAGGATTTGGTGTTCACTATCCATATACCTCACATCACATCTAACTACCCATTCATTCATAATGGAAACACTATTAATAAAAATAGAAATCTCCCATTAAGGGTTACAACATCATTCATAAATAAATCCCAGGTCATCTAACCTTAACATAACATCAGTGCGGAAACATAAATTAAGTCTATTACATAACATCATTAAAATAAGTACAACAAGTCTTCATCACTTGTTTGCTTTTCCTTTGCCCTTACTAGTAGATGGCTCATCAGTTCTTTCAACCTTAGCTGCAATGTTATTATGCAAGGGTCAACAATGATTGCCGAGCAAGTATAACAACAACAGTAATAATAACATGCGAAATAATTAATGGGTATTGAATAATCGAAGATTTAGCTTTTGAGTCAAGAATGTAAGACAAGATTCAAAAGAACATCTGAGGGTCTTAAGACCACGAGCTATGTCCCAGGTTATCAAGTATTTCTACTTTAAACCTTTAACAGTCGTAAGACTATATGGACCTTGCTTCTCGTACTCAGGGGGATCAGCCCTTTGTACCATGTATGTGCACAACATCTTAACGCTATTGCGTAAATAAAATCCCCTGTATAAGGGTTGTTCATCTCAGTTTGACATTGGAGTCCGCACCAAAGGAAGTTTGGTTTGGATTTACTTCAATAACATTTCTAGAATTTAGAAAGCTCATCAACTATGGACTAGTCGAATCAATCAGGGTTCACTAGTCAATCAAGATTCAAAAGGTATAATTCGAGAATCAAAACTAAATCTCACAAAAGGTACGATTGAATACGTTCTATATAACTGAAGCATTACAAAGAGGGATTTAAAACGTCTCATTAAATCCATGAAATTGAATGGAATAGAAATAATAATTTGCTCGAGTAAATAGTAGCATCATGAAACATATATGGTAAGAGAATTAAGTTCAGGAACTTGCGTGATTGAAATCAAGGTAGAAAACTTGCGTAAATGTAAAAGTAAGGATAAGATACTTGCCTCGTGCGTAGACTATAAATTTAAGACTCACGTTCTCTAATCAACCTATACATTTCGTTTATAAAACAGTAACAATAATTAGTTACAATATTATAAACACGTTAGGATTCATTCTCATCCAAAATTTCTATTTTAATAGCTCAGTTGACATCGAACAATTAATGGGTTTATGCTTACCACCCATTACAGTATTTCAGTATTCATTTTATACATTAGCCTAAGTTTTAGGTATGTCTACGATATCATAACATGATCTCAAAGAAAGAAGAAAAATTTTTACTCTCGTCTTTTTACTCTTTTTTTTTTCGCCGGGGCGAGAAATCCCTTCACAAAATTCTCGTCGGGGCGAGCTCCCGCCGGGGCGAGGAATTTCTTCACAAAATTCTCGCCGGGGTGAGAATTTCCTTCACAAAATTCTCGCCGGGGCGAGAATCACGAATTCCAGTTTCTGCAGTTCGTGAAGAACGCAGAAACAGGCCAAAATTTCCAATCTTGTTATTCTACTCGTCAAATTAAACATACCCAGACACTATAATTCATAAATAATTGTTACCCAAGCCTTCTAGCATAATTCTAACAACTTAAATCACATAAATCATGAATCTAAGAATCAAATTTGAGGTTTCTTATCAGTTTATAAAAGTTTCTACAATTTCCATAAAATCACACATAATAGGTTCGTTATACACCCAAATTGAACCGTTTAAATCTTGTTTCCTTCATTTATACATGCATAAACAAAATAAGTTATCAATTTAACCAATTAACATGCAAAACAAGTATTAATTTTATACATTCAAACCATGTTCGTGCACTGTACTACTCTGTAACTTTCTGAATTCTCATATACATATAATTTCACGGATTAAATTACTCTAAATCATATATAAACCATATAAAACACATTTATGCATGCTTTCAAACATCTAATCATTAATTTATAAAATTTAGCCACAAAAATTTAGTCTACAGAGAATACAGAGAACTCAAAACAGACATTCATGGAAGAACTTCAAAAATATAAATTAAAACTTAAATTAGAAGAATTACCTTCAATTAGATGCTTAAACTATGCAAGAATTGAATGGGATCCTTCTCAATTTTCTAATTCCTTACAAATTTTTTCTCCTTTTCTCTCTGTATTTCTCTGATTAGACTTAGGGAATAATAATAAAAGGTTACATGAATTGAATTGAGTTTGATGAGTGGGTGTTAGTTAATCCCATCAGTTAATCCCATCATGGGTTAACTGACTCCAACTCCCTCTAAGGCTTCGTTTGGTAAGTCCTTATAAACTCTTCTTTTGGATTATTTAAATAAATAGCTTATTATATAGTATCATGTCACACTTTAATCAACTAAATAATCTTACTAAAATCAATAAATAAAATAGAATAATTCTACATTAAATCACATAGTCATATAAATAAAATTCTCATTTATTAATAATGACAATTTACTAAATCTCTAATTAATAATTAAATTTATTAGAAATAACATTATACTCATTTAAATAATGTATTTAATTAAATAAATTCAATTAAACACATACTTTAAATATAAAAATTCTCTACATTAATTTAATTAATGTAACACATATAATTAAATTAATCTACCACAAATTCATCGATTAATCAATTAATTCAATAATCAAATCATCGAAAATATTTATTCAATCAATAAATATTCAAATTAAGTTACAAAATTCTCGTTTGTCACATCTTTCCCCCCTTAAAAGGATTCTGTCCCCAGAATCACGACTCAATTAACTCGTCTCGTTACATTCTCCCCCCTTACAAAGATTCTGTCCCCAGAATCGCTACACATAGATTAAGCAAATAACTGAGGATAATTTCTCATCATTTGATCTTCGAGTTCCCACGTAGCCTTTTTAGTGTTGTGGTTCCTCCAGATGACCTTAACAGAAGGTATAGTTTTATTTCTTAGCACTTGCTCTTTCCTGTCAACTATCTGAACAGGCTTTTTTTTGTAAGACAAATCTTTCTCAACTTGCAGGGGTTCATACTCTATGACAAGCTTGTAGTCGGGCTTGTATGGTCGTAACACCGAGACATGAAAAAGATTGTGGATGTGTTCCAGCGCTGGAGGTAAAGCTACCTCATATGCGACCTCACCAACTCTTCTTAACACTTCAAAGGGTCCAATGAACCTCGGGCTCAGTTTTCCCTTCTTACCAAAACGAATTTTCCCCTTCCAGGGATATACTTTCAAGAAAACATAGCTACCAGAGTCAAACTCTCGATTCTTACGATGTTGATCGGCGTACTTCTTTTGTCTATCCTGAGCTGCTATTAATCTTGCCCTGATCACTTTAACGATTTCTGCGGTCTGTTGTACCAGTTCTGGTCCAAGCAATTGACGTTCGCCAACTTCATCACAGCATAGTGGAGTTCTGCACTTTCTGCTGTACAACGCTTCGTAAGGCGGCATGCCAATACTTGCGTGGTAACTATTGTTGTAAGAAAATTCCACCAATGGTAGATGATCATCCCAATTTCCTTTGAAGTCCATAATGCAAGCTCGTAACATATCTTCCAATGTCTGAATTGTTCTTTCACTCTGTCCGTCGGTCTGTGGATGATATGCCGTACTCATTCGTAACTGCATTCCCAAGCATTCCTGTAGTCGTTTCCAAAAGATCGATGTGAAGCGCGGATCCCTATCTGAGACAATAGATATTGGAACACCGTGCCTCGAAACAATCTCCTTGACATACAACTTCGCCAACTGATCTAGGTTGAATCTGATCTTGATCGATAGAAAATGTGCTAATTTCGTCAGTCGATCCACGATAACCCATACTGCATCGAAACCTTTCTGAGTCGTCGGAAGACCTACTACGAAATCCATGGTGATGTGCTCCCATTTCTATTCTGGGATTTCTAACGGTTGTAATAGCCCACTTGGTCTCTGATGTTCGGCTTTAACTTTCTAACATGTCACACACTTGGCTACACAATCGGCGACGTCTCTCTTCATATTCGGCCACCAAAAATGCTGTCGGAGATCTTGGTACATCTTCGTACTACCCGGATGAATCGAATATCTCGAATTATGAGCCTCGCTCAAAATTTCCTCCTTAACCTCTTGTACTGGCGGAACCCAAATTCTTCTATAATGTCCAGGAATTTCTAAACATTGTATTGAATTATTTTAATATGTGAAATTCGTTTTATTTAATTTTACGATTTTAATTGGATCCATGTGGGTATTATTATTTAATTATATAAATACGTGGTCCAATAAATTTCTGTGCTTTAAAGGGACTCACTGAGAGTTTAAATAAATTAGTGAGTAACCCTAAAGAATTTATTTGCAAGAAAATTGGGGAATTAATAAATAATTTTATCATTATCAGATTTAAATCATTCGAATAAAGAATTAGGGTTAAAATAAATATTTTAAATAAGTAATTAATTGGATTAGTTATTTAATGTAAATATTAGATATATAATGTTGATCAACTTAAGTGGGCCACTTTTCTTTTATTTAAATTGGCCCAATTCTTTTTATTTATTTCTGGATTGGACCCAAAAACTTTATAATAAGCTGAGCCCAAATTTTCTTTTAATTTCCTATTGGGCCCAATTCCCTTATCCTCTCCATTCATTAGCCGACCCAACCCCATTGGACTAAGCCCATTCCTTATCTCTGCCGGTTAAACCACTTTCTCAATCGGTAAAAACATTTGGGGAGGGGGTCAAACCGATCAAAGAGGCAATCCTAAACCCTAGGCTCGACTCAGACAAACGGGAAGCAGGGATTTGGGGGAACTTCGATCGGTAGCAAATAGGGGAGTAGCCGAACCTAGCAGCCCTAACATCTCAAATCAAATAGCCGAGCATCAGAGGTAGGGGTCGCTAGGGCTCGATTCAGTCGGACGGGACGGGGAAGGTGGGTCGCCAGGCGTGCGCCGACGAAAGCTTGCGGCGACCGGCGGACAAATTAAAGAACCGAGCATCTGTCGAAGAAACCAGGGGACTTGGGCGTCGAGCGACCGATCGACGGGAGTGCGCGGCTCGAGGCCCTGCCGGCAGGTCACAGCTGGAATTGGATGGGATTGACGCAGACTACCAATCGATAGCCACCCTCTCCTACCGTCGGTCCTTAGCCGACCAATTTAGGTAATACCCAGTTCATTGGGTAATCGATTTTCTATAAATTGGGCACCCAAACCCTAAATTAGGCTGCTAGGATTTTTGCAATTCGAATTAGAGGGAAAATAATCACAGAGAGAGAGAGAGAAGGGAAGTCAGTCGCCGGCGTGATTTGGGAGAAGAAGGAAGGTGGCAATTCGAACGACAGGAAGGTATACGAACTGTGATGAATTAGTTAGTCCATTTCATTTTTTTTCTTTCTTCTGTGGATTGGACTGTGCTGCTCCCCTGTTTTGGGATAGAAATAAATGGTTGGGATTTAAACATCTTGTATTGTATTGTATTGATTCATAGTTGGGACTCTGTACATTGAAAAAATCCTAAGGGATTTTGGCAGTTAATTTGTACTGTGCTAGGCTTGTATTGTATGGACATTTGGGATTTATTTGCAGGCATTGTTTTCGTTTGGTGTTGATCCTGTAGTCAGTACATATTGCTTATAGGAATCAAACCATAGTCTAGGTTGGTATTAGTTTATATTATACATTGTTTTGGAACTGTATTGTATGGCTTGATTGGGAAAACCTGGTATTGTGTTGTTTTGGTAATATGAATTTACACCGCAATTAGGACAGTTTCGTGTCGTACAACGCATATCACATGTTTGTGGCAATGCTCAACCGAATTGTCCTCATTGCCAGGTATCCATTGTTTGACCAGCAATATGAATTGTAAATCGAACTTTGGTTTCTTATGGGTGTGATAACTAGTGTTTGGGATTTGTTGTGTTGGGTGGTAATTTTATTAGCTTGAAATGAAAGTTGCAGGGTTTGATGTACTACTTGCGCTATCATTGGCTCAAATTGGTTATTAATTTGGAGCTAATATTATACTTGTGAATGGATTAGTTATTATATCTAAAAAAATAAAATAATAATAATAGTAATAATAAATAAAATCAATCAAATGATTATTTATTATAAAGATAATAAGTATTTAACTATTATTTGATTAATTTTAAATAATAATTAAGTACAAATAAATTAGTAAGTAATTATTTATTATTTATCAATAAATAATAAATAAAGATAAAAAATATTTAATTATCGATAATAATTAAGTATAATTAAATATTAACAAAGTAATTATTTATTTTTAATAAATAAAGATAATAAATATTTAATTATTATTTGATTAGTATTAAATAATAATTACATATGAATAAAGTAGCAAAATAACTATTTAATATTTGATTATTTTAACTAATAATTTAGTATGAATAAAAGTAATAAAATAGCCTTACAAAATTTAATTCCGGAATATGCTAATATATTTTCCATACAAAATAAATTGTTTATCTATTTTAAACAATGATTTAGAATTGTGAATTAATTTTTGATTAACTTTAAATAATGAATAAATCTAATTGGTTATTATTATTAAATAATAACTAAAGATAAGTTCATTTATAATTCTTTGATTAACTTTAAATGACGAATAAACCTAATTAGTTATTATTTATTATTAGATAATAACTAAATGGTAACTCTTACTCACTAATTAATTATTTACTATTGGGTTAGCTTTAAATAATAACTAAACCTAATTAATTATTGTTTTAAATAATAATTAAAGGCGATTAAAGTTGATGATTCGATTATTATTTAATAATAAGTAAATATAATTGGTTATTAATTACTATTATTAGTAACTGTAGATAATTAATTACTATTTAACAAATATTAAATAGTAATTAAATAAAGATAAAGTTAATATAATAAGGAGATGTTAAATAACACCACAGTTATAATTAATCGTGTAAGGGTTAATAAATGAATATTACTTAAGAAAAAGTAATGTTAATTAATTAAACAATTATAATTAATTGTTTAAGGGTTCAATCAATGTTTATTACTTAAGGGATACATGGTTGATTAATTAAACCATCAACCTAGAAGTCAATTAAGTGTCCTATAGGATATGCAATAGTTTATTAATCTATGTGTGTTATGTGAACTGCTTAATTGTTAAATAAATAGTATAAGTAAGCGTATCGGCGTACAACTACGCAGTACTAATTGATAGACCGACATTATCTATGTTAGGTTCTTCAAGGCCAAATAGTTAAAGCTAGAATTATTTGTAGCTGAGCAAACAGGCAAGTTCCTAACCCTAAACTTCTTACATTATTGCAAGTTCCTAACCCTAAACTTCTTACATTATTGCAAGTTCCCTAACTCAATCTCGAGTTATTATTTTCGAAGCATGTTAGTGAATAATTATTGTCGATTATTCACATCTATACTGATTATTGAGATTCGCACATTGTGCAATTGAATTCCTATCCTATTATGATTGAACTGTAAATTTAATTAAAGTTCTTTCAAGTATGAATTGTTTATGAGATCAATCTATGCTATTTATATCAGCTAGATCCAGCATGTCTAAATTGGTTAAGACAATGGTATTTTAAAAGCTGTTCTTATTAAATTGTTGTGGTAAGAACTCTTGGCTGAGAAAAGGATAAACTTGTTTAAGGCATGATATCAATGCTGGTTATTAAGTGTTTATGCATAAATCACGGGGTATGAGAGGCTGATCCCCTCGATTACCAAAACTTTTAAGAGGTCCAGTTTAAACGCTGAGAACCTTGGAAAACGTCATTGGTTATTTCAAACCACTCAGTAATTGTTATTCAATCATTCGGATATTCAACTGTTGTTTACTAATTCATGTTCCTTCACACTCTTATACTGTTGCTGAACATTGAAAGCGAAACTTCCTTCTATCATGATATATCTCTTTGTGTATATACTTGCTAAGCAAATTAGTTGCTTACCCTTGCTATATCATGATCTTTATTTCAGCTAAGGCAGAAACGTCTAAAGGAGACAAAGGAAAAGGGAAGGTGCAAGAATAGATGCCCGTTAGTGCCTATGTACTAGTTATTCTTGAATGTTTTTTGATTAAGTGAACCATTTATTGTATTAAGGGTACGTTTTATGTTAAGGTTAAAGAACCTCGGGATCGGAATTGTAAGACTTTATTTCTATTCGATAAACAATGTATGTTTATTATTCCGCATTTAGTTAGAAAGTATGTTTGTTGTTGAGAATCGTGAGCACCGAATTCGAGGTTAGGAAATCCGGATTTGGGGGCGTCACATCTTCCCTCGAATCTTAATACTCCCTCGTTATCCACTTTGAATTTCACTTCATCAGCTCCAAATATTCTTTTCCTGATTTTCTCACATTCTTCGTTCTGATTTTGTGTTTCCTTAACCTTATCCACCAAAGTTGAACCGATTCTCAGTTGAAATAATTTTTCGTCACACTCTTCTGGAAATTTCACCTCCAACTCCAGTTTTGCCATTGCTGTAATTAGTTCCTCTTGAACGGTAATCATGAACAATTTCTCCCGTCCCTTTCTGCTTATGGCGTCGGCCACCACGTTTGCTTTACCCGAATGGTATAAAATTTCGCAGTCGTAATCCTTTATCAATTCTAACCATCTCCTCTGACGCATGTTCAGATCCTTCTGTATAAAAATATATTTCAGACTTTTGTGGTCTGTATATATTTCACACTTCTCCCCGTAAAGATAGTGCCTCCATATCTTCAAAGCAAACACCACCGCGACTAACTCCAAATCATGGGTAGGATACCCCTTCTCATAGTCCTTTAATTGTCGTGACGCATACGCAATGACCTTACCGTTCTGCATAAGCACACAGCCTAGTCCTTTATGCGACGCATCACTGTACACCACAAAATTTCCTGTGCTATCCGGTAGGGACAACACAGGCGCCGTACTCAACCTCTTCTTTAATTCTTGAAAACTTTCCTCACACTTCTCCGTCCAAATGAACTTCACCGTCTTTCTAGTCAAATTCGTTAACGGAGTCGCGATTTTGGAAAAATCCTGAATGAATCTCCTGTAGTAACCCGACAATCCGAGGAAACTCCTTACTTCCGATGGCGTTTTCGGCTGATCCCAGTTAAGCACTGCTTCAACCTTTGACGGATCCACCGAAATCCCATCCTTATCAATCACATGTCCAAGAAATTGCACTCGCTCTATCCAGAATTCACACTTTGAAAATTTAGCGTACAACTTCTCTCTTCTTAACGTTTCCAATGTCAACTTCAAATGTTCTGCATGCTCTTCCTTGGTTTTGGAATAAATTAGAATATTGTCAATGAATACTACTACGAACTTGTCCAAAAACAGCTTAATCACCCTGTTCATTAGGTCCATAAATGTTGCAGGAGCATTTGTTAGGCCAAATGACATCACCAGAAACTCGTAATGACCATAACGAGTTCTGAACGCTGTCTTCGGTACATCTTCCTTCCTCACTTTCAGCTGATGATACCCACTCCTCAAATCTATCTTCGAGAAATATCTAGCTCCTTTCAACTGATCAAACAAGTCGTCGATTCTTGGCAACGGGTATTTATTCTTAATCATGACCTTGTTTAACTCTCTGTAATCAATCCAAAGTCGCATCGATCCGTCTCTCTTTTTAACAAACAATACCGGCGCTCCCCACGGCGATACGCTCGGCTGAATATATTTCTTATCTAAAAGTTCTTGTAACTGTACCATCAATTCTTTCATCTCTACTGGGGCTATACGGTACGGAGCTTTCGATATCGGGGCAGTTCCTGGCGCCAAATCGATTACAAACTCAACTTCCCTGTCTGGCGGAAGTCCTGGCAAATCGTCGGGAAAGACGTCTACAAAGTTCCTTACAACAGGTATTTCTTCTAATTTCGGACTCTCCTTTCGAGTATCAACTATGTAGGCTAAGTATCCAACACAGCCTTGTCTTAACAACTTCCTGGCTTGCATCATCGTCAGACAACTCGCTTGTCTAGGCGATTTGCTACCGTAAAATACTACCTTTGACGGAGTCATAAGGTTAATACGTTTCTTTTGGCAATCAATTATCGCTCCATAATTGAATAACCAATCCATACCCAGAATAACGCCAAATTCCCCAAGTTTGATTGGGATCAGATTTACTATCATCACGTTTCCCTTAATGTACACTCTACAGTTCTTGTGTACGTACCTAACAGGAATTATTTCCCTATTCGCAATTTCTATGTTCAAAGGGTAATCTAATTCCTCCCTAGGCAAATCTAAGTTCTTAGCAAAGTCATCGGATATAAATGAACAAGTAGCACCCGAATCAAACAATACATAAGCATCTATATTATTAATCGGAATGATACCTGACACCACATCGCGAGACTGCACGGCATCTTGCACGGTCATGTTGAAAGTCCTAGCAGTAGGTCGGTTTGTTGGTGCTGATCCGGTTATAGTCAACGTGTTACCGCCACTGTTTCCCTTATTTCCTCCTGACCCTGTTCCTGCTGTTGCTTTCTTGGGGCAATCCCTAGCCAAATGATCCTTCGATCCACATGTGAAACAAGCGCCCTTCTTCGGATTCGGACAATTCAGAGCTATGTGGCCCTCCTGGTTACAATTGTAGCACACCCTCTTCCCCTTCAGGCAAATCCCTATGTGATTCTTCCCACATGTAACACACGCTTCTATCTTCTTCTTCTGACCTCCCTGTTGACTTCCAGCAGATCCATTATCATTCCACTTCCTCTTCTGGTTGTGACCACCACTGCTACTACCACTTGCCTTATTATTCTCATTTTCACCCTTCTTCTTCTTCTGTTCTTGGTTATACTTGGTTAGTGCATCACTCCCACCTTCAGCGATGATCGCCTTTTCCAACACTCCAGTAAAAGTGTTAAATTGGAACATTGACATTTTGCTATACAACCATGGCTTCAACCCCTGTTCAAACCTCCTCGCCTTCCTCTCATCGATGTTTACTTGGTAAGTTGCGAACCTAGCCAACTCATTGAACTTTTCCGCGTACTGCGGTACAGTTATGGTACCCTGTTTCAGCTCTAGAAATTGAATCTCCATCTGGTTACGCGAGCTCGTTGGAAAGTACATCTCGAAAAACATTTCCTTAAACCTCTCCCACGCAATCGCACCCTGACCTCCTCGAACTTTATCCGCTTGCCACCAGTAACTAGCTTCTGACTTAAGCATAAACGTTGCGAAGGCAGTCTTTTGGTCTTCACTAACCCTAGCAACATCAAATACTTTCTCCATTTCTATCACCCAAGTTTGGGCTTCGATCGGGTTCAGGGAACCTTTAAATTTTGGCGGTCCTACTGCTTTGAAATCCTTAAATGACGTCACAGGTGGAGCTTGCGGCTGATTCACAAGTGCTCCAGCTAAAAGGTCTACCAACTGCTGAACGGGGTTAGCATTGGCATCGTTGTTATTGGTAGAGGTCTCCTGAGCTTGTTGACGTGGTTGGCGTCTCAGCGGCATTTTCTGTTCAAGAATATGCGCTTATTAGATTAACACTCAATTTTCTCAAGTGTTCAACATTTAACTCAAACAATTCATGTTAAATATTTAACACATAACATCTTCAAATAAAACTGATATTTCATTAATTCAAAGGTCTTAAACATAAAAAGATAGCATCACTGCTATTTAGATCAACTATCCCAAGATCAAACAATCTTTAGGATTAAATAGTCATATTCCATTGTGTATAATCACGCTGGAATTTACATCATCAAATATCATAAATATTTACACATAATTCAAAAAGTTCTCCTATCACGGCCTACTAAGGCGTCGGACTGCCTGTCTACGTTCTTCCTCCATGATACGGCACATCGTCCTGCGATCCAACATGTACCATGGCAAGTCCTTGAACTGAACTGGATAGTGGAGAACTCGATCCTGGGCCCTATCAATCGCTGTCTGGAAAGTATAGTCTGTCTCCTCAATCTTGGCCTTCTTTGCACGTTCCCCTTCTTCGAAAATTTCTTCACATCGAGCGTTATTCATCCAAGCATCCTCTGCTCTTGCACGTTCTGCTGACTCCTCACTCAGGTCATCCTTCAATTTCTGAATCTCAAGTTTCATCTTTTCATTCTCAGCAAGCAAGTCTTCTTTTTGACTCTCTGCCTGAACTAACTTCCATTCTACGTCTCCAAGACGTATCTCAAGATCCTCAATCTTCTCATCCTTCTGTTCTACAAAAGTCTGGCGTATATTTGCCAGTCTCTCCCAATCTCTGACTCTGTCTTGCAACTCTATGGTACGATCATACAAGGCATCATACATCTCAACATCAACAGAGGTAAGGGGTACCTCCTTGGAATCCTCATCATCCTCCTCAGCCTCTACCTCCTCAGGATCCTCCTCTGGATCAGACTCAGGCTCATACTCCTGACCCTCAACCGTGATCAATGGAGATGGCTCTCTATGTAACAACTACTCCCGGATAACATGGATATCACAGGGCTCTTCCTCCCCAGCCACTCGGGGCTCAACATCCCTAGGCTGACTGGATCCTCCAACATCCGACATCCTGACAACAAAGTTTAAATTTTAATTAATACTCGGTACTAGTCGCAACACATAGGTTGTTAACACATAAGCACATAGTACATAAAGTCTTTTATTATCTTTAATGAATTTCCTTAATTCATTCCTTAGAATTCGATGAGAGTTTATCACCACTATATTTTCTGACTCTTAAAAGGCTACTACCCTAAGGTTTCCCCACCTAAGGTTCATAACCTATAGCTCTGATACCAACCTGTGACACCCCCAAATCCGAGTACTCCATTTCCTCAGGATTTGGTGTTCACTATCCATATACCTCACATCACATCTAACTACCCATTCATTCATAATGGAAATAATATTAATAAAAATAGAAATCTCCCATTAAGGGTTACAACATCATTCATAAATAAATCCCAGGTCATCTAACCTTAACATAACATCAGTGCGGAAACATAAATTAAGTCTATTACATAACATCATTAAAATAAGTACAACAAGTCTTCATCACTTGTTTGCTTTTCCTTTGCCATTACTAGTAGATGGCTCATCAATTCTTTCAACCTTAGCTGCAATGTTATTATGCAAGGGTGAGCAATGATTGCCCAGCAAGTATAACAATAACAGTAATAATAACATGTGAAATAATTAATGGATATTGAATAATCGAAGATTTAGCTTTTGAGTCAAGAATGTAAGACAAGATTCAAAAGAACGTCTGAGGGTCTTAAGACCATGAACTATGTCCTAGGTTATCAAGTATTTCTACTTTAAACCTTTAACAGTCGTAAGACTATATGGACCTTGCTTCTCGTACTCAAGGGGATCAGCCCTTTGTACCATGTATGTGCACAACATCTTAACGCTATTGCGTAAATAAAATCCCTTGTATAAGGGTTGTTCATCTCAGTTTGACATCGGAGTCCGCACCAAAGGAAGTTTGGTTTGGATTTACTTCAATAACGTTTCTAGAATTTAGAACGCTCATCAACTATGGACTAGTCGAATCAATAAGGGTTCGCTAGTCAATCAAGGTTCAAAAGGTATAATTCGAGAATCAAAACTAAATCTCACAAAAGGTACGATTGAATACGTTCTATATAACTGAAGCATTACAAAGAGGGATTTAAAACGTCTCATTGAATCCATGAAATTGAATGGAATAGAAATAATAATTTGCTCGAGTAAATAGTAGCATCATGAAACATATATGGTAAGAGAATTAAGTTCAGGAACTTGCGTGATTGAAATCAAGGTAGAAAACTTGCGTAAATGTAAAAGTAAGGATAAGATACTTGCCTCGTGCGTAGACTATAAATTTAAGACTCACGTTCTCTAATCAACCTATACATTCCGTTTATAAAACAGTAACAATAATTAGTTACAATATTATAAACACGTTAGGATTCATTCTCATCCAAAATTTCTATTTTAATAGCTCAGTTGACATCGAACAATTAATGGGTTTATGCTTACCACCCATTACAGTATTTCAGTATTCATTTTATACATTAGCCTAAGTTTTAGGTATGTCTACGACATCATAACATGATCTCAAAGAAAGAAGAAAAATTTTTACTCTCGTCTTTTTACTCTCTTTTTTTTTCGCCGGGGCGAGAAATCCCTTCACGAAATTCTCGTCGGGGCGAGCTCCCGCCGGGGCGAGAAATTTCTTCACAAAATTCTCGTCGGGGTGAGAATTTCCTTCACAAAATTCTCGTCGGGGCGAGAATCACGAATTCCAGTTTCTGCAGTTCGTGAAGAACGCAGAAACAGGCCAAAATTTTCAATCTTGTTATTCTACTCGTCAAATTAAACATACCCAGACACTATAATTCATAAATAATTGTTACCCAAGCCTTCTAGCATAATTCTAACAACTTAAATCACATAAATCATGAATCTAAGAATCAAATTTGAGGTTTCTTATCAGTTTATAAAAGTTTCTATAATTTCCATAAAATCACACATAATAGGTTCGTTATACAATCAAATTGAACCGTTTAAATCTTGTTTCCTTCATTTATACATGCATAAACAAAATAAGTTATCAATTTAACCAATTAACATGCAAAACAAGTATTAATTTTATACATTCAAACCATGTTCGTGCACTGTACTACTCTGTAACTTTCTGAATTCTCATATACACATAATTTCACGGATTAAATTACTCTAAATCATATATAAACCATATAAAACACATTTATGCATGCTTTCAAACATCTAATCATTAATTTATAAAATTTAGCCACAAAAATTTAGTCTACAGAGAATACAGAGAACTCAAAACAGACATTCATGGAAGAACTTCAAAAATATAAATTAAAACTTAAATTAGAAGAATTACCTTCAATTAGATGCTTAAACTATGCAAGAATTGAATGGGATCCTTCTCAATTTTCTAATTACTTACAAATTTTTTCTCCTTTTCTCTCTGTATTTCTCTGCTTAGACTTAGGGAATAATAATAAAAGGATACGTGAATTGAATTTAGTCTGATGAGTGGGTGTCAGTTAATCCCATCATGGGTTAACTGACTCCAACCCCCTCTTAGGCTTCGTTTGGTAAGTCCTTATAAACTCTTCTTTTGGTTTATTTTAATAAATAGCTTATTATATTGTATCATGCCACACTTTAATCAACTAAATAATATTACTAAAATCAATAAATAAAATAGAATAATTCTACATTAAATCACATAGTCATATAAATAAAATTCTCATTTATTAATAATGACAATTTACTAAATCTCTAATTAATAATTAAATTAATTAGAAATAACATTATACTCATTTAAATAATGTATTTAATCAAATAAATTTAATTAAATACATACATTAAATATAAAAATTCTCTACATTAATTTAATTAATGTAACACATATAATTAAATTAATCTACCACAAATTCATCGATTAATCAATTAATTCAATAATCAAATCATCGAAAATATTTATTCAATCAATAAATATTCAAATTAAGTTACAAAATTCTCGTTTGTCACAATAGTCCCCACGTGAATAGTGATCACGTGAATAGTGACTACATGAATAGTGATCACGTGAATAGTACTACGTGAATAGTGATTTAGCCTTATTACTAGACTTCTCAATTTTCACATGCCTAATTCAATTTTCATTGAATTAACCATAACATATATGCATATATGTGTCCACAACCAATTTTTAAAACATTCTCATTTTTTATTACAAAATTTATTTACAAAATTCTCGAGTATTACATTCACCCTCCCTTATAAGGATTCCGTCCCCAGAATCAGTACAAGGTTACACGAAAAGATTAGGATAACTTATCATCATCTTGCTCTCAAGTTCCCACATAGCCTCCTCGACATTGTGGTTCCTCTATATAACTTTTACCAACGGTATTATTTTATTCCTGAAAACTTTCTCCTTCCTATCAACTATCTGAATAGGAATTTCTTCATTCGTTAAGTCCTTTTCAATCTGAATAGGTTCATACTCTGTCACATGTTTGTAGTCTTGCTTATATGGTCGTAAGACTGATACATGAAACACATTATGAATATGTTCCAACTCAGGAGGTAAAGCTATTTCATAAGCCACCTCTCCCACTCTTTTAAGCACCTCGAATGGTCCTATAAATCTCGGACTCAGCTTTCCTTTCTTTCCAAACCTTATCTTCTCTTTCCAGGGAGATACCTTCAGAAACACTTAAGTTCCGACATCAAACTCTTGATGTTGCCTATGCTGATCTGCATACTTCTTTTGTCGATCTTGAGCCGACACTAACCTCGTTCTTATCTTCTTGACAACATCTGCAGTCTGCTGAACCAGTTTCGGTCTAAGCAGTCGACGTTCCCCTACCTCATCCCAACATAGTGGTGTGTTGCATTGTCTCCCATACAGCGCTTCGTAAGGCGACATGCCGATACTCGCATGATAACTGTTGTTATATGCAAATTCTATTAACGGTAGGTGGTCGTCCCAACTCCCTTTGAAATCCATAATGCATGCTCTTAACATGTGACACCTCCAAATCCGGGTACTTAATTCTCACTGATTTGGTGTTCACTATATCAATCATTCATAACTAACTACCAATGATAAAAGACAATGTAATTAAACTGAATAAATCATCTTCCCACAAAAGGGGTACAACTTAAATCTTTTAAGTAAACAAATCCCAGGTCCTCTAACCTTTTTTACATCATTGCGAAATTAAAACATAAAATTAAACAAGTCTTATTACATAAATTCATCAAACAGATAACAATTCGCCAGCTACTTCTGCATCTTGCGTTTGCCCTTACTAGTGGACGGCTCATCTGATTTCTCAGTCTTAGCTACAATGTTTAATGCAAGGGTGAACAAACAATTTCCCACAAGTATGATAACAATAACAATTGAACAATCAACAGAGTAGATTTTAACTGAGGAGTAATAACTTATATAAAATCAATCAATAACAATTCAAAGGACTGAGAGCTCAACAGAAAATTTGGTTCAATAATTGAACATAGATTTTAAGATCAATAGTATATATCTGAGGGTCATAAGACCTCGAACTATGTCCTAGGTTATCAAGTATCACTACTGTAACCTTTAACAGTCTTATAGACTATGGACTATCCATCTCGTACTCCGGGGGATCAGCCATTCGTACAATGTATTGTGCACAAACATTTTAACGCTACTGCGTAGTTTAATCCCCTATATTAGGGTTGTTCATCTCAGTTTAACTTTAGATTCCCTACCAAAAGAAACTTGGTTTGGAATAATTTCAAGATATTCTAAATCTTTGGAACGCTCATCAACTATGGACTAGCTGAATCAATAAGGGTTTGCTAGTCATTAAAGCATTTGATTCAACAATAGAATCGTACAACAAGATTTATGTTTGAAGTTTGAATAAGGATTCATGTCTGGATAATAATGACTAGAATATAACATAAGCATTTGTCATTGTAACAACCTTGCTTGAACGATGATAAGCTAAGGTTAATAAGCTTGCTCAATGAAAGGAAAGTAAGAAACTTGCTTTCAACAGAATAAAAAGATTAAGGATAGAAAAACTTGCCTCGTGCGTAGATTACAGATTAAAATTCACGCTTTTTAATCAACCTATACATTTCGTTTATAAAGCGTTAACAATAATTAGTTACAATATACTAAGCACTTTAAAATTCGTTTTATCCAATTTCATTGAAACATCTCGACTGCCATTTGATAATCAATAAGTATTTGCTTATCAACCATCGTGGTATCTCATTAATCATTTAATACTTTAGTCTAAGTTTTAAGCATGCATAGAGTGACATATCGTAACTACCAAGAAAAGAAAAAAAATAAAAAAAATAATTTTTCCTGCAATGAGCTCGCCGGGGCGAGGATTTTTCTTTACAATTTTCTCGCCGGGGCGAGACTTCGCCAGGGCGAGAAAACTCAGTTCATTTATCTCGTCGGGGCGAGCTCCCACCGGGGCGAGAAAATGCAGTTCATTTCCACCGTCGGGGCGAGGAACTCAACTGCCATCTCCCACAGTTCACGAACCAGTGAAATTCAGACCAAATTTTCCAAATTCTATCATCCGACTTATAAGTTAAACACACCCAGACATCAAACATGTTGTAAAACAATTGCCCAACATGTTTCTAACAATTCTAACTATTATAAACACATAATCAACCAATTAAAATCCAAAAATTCACTGTTTGAACAAAGTAATCATGTTTTGGCCTATTTGATAAAATTAAACTCTGTGAATTCATCTCTAAATTATTTTAATCCATTCCATTTGCATTCTTTTTGTTTTTCATCATATTAACACAATCAAACGTCAATTTACCGATTAATAATCTAATTGAACATCAATTTTCATACATATAAGCCATACATGAAATAAAACTCTGTAAAACCAAACACTCCACTTTAAAGCATGTTTTCATGGATTAATACCTACAAATTGGTTTATAACATCATATAATCACTATTACATGCTTACTATCAATTACAGCCAAGTAATTCATGCATTTAGCAAATAAATTCACATACAGGGAACTAACAATCATATACAGAGAAAAGCTTCTAACAAAATTTAAAAGAAATTATACCTTCAAGCTAAACAATATGATTCCTTAGTTTAGCAATCCTCTCCCTTCTCCTTCTCAATTCTCAGCACTCTTCCTTTCCAAGTTTTTTTTTCTTTTCTATTCTCTCTACTAAACTCTGTTCTTCTTCCTTAGACTTAGAACAACAGGTAAGTTTGTTTTTTTTAACATAAGTTGTTTGTAATTCGTCAGTTGCAAAAAGCCAAAAGTTAGGCCATGTTTGGCAACCTCAAAATTATAAAAATAGAATTTCAAAGGCCATAAGGCCTTGTTTGGTTGCACCAAAACAAAATAATTCATTTTTACCAACCAATGGTCACAAGGCCTTGTTTGGTTTAACTAAAAATTAACCCTTTTCCATTTATTTTAATAACCCATTATACTATATAGTTTAATTGTCACACCTTCAATTTAATTAAACTTATTATTAAATAAATTCAATTAAACCTTACTAATTTAATTATAACTTTTATTCAAATAAATCATTTATTCATCTAATTTAATTATTAAATTAAATTATAATAGACACATCAAATTACATTTAAATTACAATTAACATAATTATTCTAAAATGAATTACTCCACAATAATTTTATCAATTATTTATTTTACTCATTAAATAAATTAGCTAAAAATATTTATTTAACTCAATAAATATTTTTATTTATTCACAAAAATTACATTCGTTACATAACATGTCTTCAAGTGTCTGAATCGTTCTTTCACTTTGACCGTATGTTTGAAGATGATACGCCGTGCTTAACCTCAACTTTGTTCCCATGTGTTCTTGGAAACTTCTCCAAAAATTTGTTGTGAATCGCGGATCTCGATCTGACACAATCGATACTGGCACTCCATGTCTGAAAATAATTTCCTTGACATAAAGTTTAGCTAACTGGTCTAGATTGAACCTTACCTTAATTGGCAAGAAATGCGCTGATTTGGTTAAACGATCCACAATCACCCATATTGCATCGTACCCCTTCTGAGTAGTTGGAAGCCCTACCACAAAGTCCATCGTGATATGCTCCCACTTCCATTCTGAAATTTCTAAGGGTTGAAGTAAACCACTTGGTCTTTGATGTTTGGCCTGAACTCTCTGACAAGTTAAGCACCTACTGACGCATTCTGCAACCTCCCTCTTCATATTAGGCCACCAAAAATGTTGACGAAGGTCTTGATACATCTTTGCACTTCCCGGATGAATCAAGTACCTTGAATAATGGGCCTCTAGCAAAATTTCTTCTCTCAATTCAGGTACCGATGGTACCCAAATCCTTTCTTCAAATCTTAACAGTCCATCACTATCCATTCTGAATTTAAGCTCTTTTCCTTCTGAAATTCGCTTCCTTAACTTTTCACATTCTTCAGCTTTTCGTTGTGCTTCTTTTACTCTATCCAATAGAATTGGACGAGCCTCCATTGCAAATAATTTCTCTTCTGACTCCTTCGGATATTTGATTTTTATTTCCATCATGGCCATCTCTTTGATTAGCTCTTCTTGAGTTGTTAACATTGATAATTTCTCTTTATTCTTTCTGCTTAAGGCATCAGCAACCACATTAGCCTTTCCCGGTTGATATAAGATTTCACAATCATAATCTTTTATCAACTCCAGCCATCTCCTCTGCCTCATGTTAAGCTCCTTTTGTGTGAAGATATATTTTAAACTTTTGTGGTCCGTATATATCTCACATTTCTCACCATATAAATAGTGCTTCCATATTTTCAAGGGAAAAACTACCGCTGCTAATTCTAGGTCATGAGTAGAATATCCCTTCTCAAAATCCTTCAACTGTCGTGACGCATATGCGATAACTTTACCGTGTTGCATTAGCACACAACCAAGTCCTTTGTGCGACGCATCACTGTACACCACAAATCATCCTGTATTATCTGGTAAAGATAACATTAGTGCCTCACTCAATCTTTTCTTCAACTCTAGAAAGCTTTTCTCGCATTTTTCTGTCCAGTCGAATTTCACCAACTTCTTTGTTAAATTAGTTAGAGTTCCCGTTATTTTTAAAAAATCTTGAATGAATCTCCTGTAATAACCTGTCAATCCCAAGAAACTCCGCACTTCTGTTGGTATCTTTGGCTGCTCCCAGTTAATCACTGCTTCTACTTTTGCTGGATCTATTGAGATTCCGTCTTTATCAATCACGTGTCCCAAAAATTGAACTCTTTCCAACCAAAACTCACACTTGGAAAATTTTGCGTACAACATTTCCCTTCTTAGTGTTTCTAACACCAATCTCAAATGTTCATCATGATCCTCCTGTATCTTAGAGTAGACCAGGATATCATCTATGAATACAACTACGAATTTATCTAAGTACTGCCTAAATACTCGGTTCATCAAATCCATAAATGCTACTGGAACATTCGTCAACCCGAAAGATATCACCAAGAACTCATAGTGGCCGTAACGAGTCCTAAACGCTGTCTTCGGTACATCCTCCTTCTTCACCTTCAACTGGTGATATCCAGATCTCAAATCTATTTTAGAGAAATATTTCGCTCCCTTCAATTGATCGAACAGATCATCGATTCTAGGCAATGGGTACTTGTTCTTGATCGTCACCTTGTTTAGCTCCCGGTAGTCGATACAAAGTCTTAACGATCTGTCTTTCTTCTTGACAAATAAAATTGGTGCTCCCCAAGGAGACACACTCGGTTGAATATATTTCTTATCCAACAAGTCTTGTAATTGAACCATCAATTCCTTCATCTCTACCAGTGCCATTCTATATGGAGCTTTTGAAGCCGACATTATTCCTGGTATTACATCAATAACAAACTCAATTTCCCTATCAGGCGGAAGACCTGGCAGATCCTCCGGAAATACATCTATAAACTCTCTCACCACAGGTATCTGTCCCATCTCTGCTCCTATCCTCTGGGTATCAATAACGTGAGCCAGATAACCTGCACATCCTTTTCTTAATAGCTTCCTAGCTTGCATCATCGTCAAACAACAAGAGTGTCTAGGCGATTTATTACCATAGAACACTACTTTAGTCTGACCTGGAGTCTGAAAGCTCATTCTCTTCTTATAGCAATCTATCATTGCCCCATGGTTATACAACCAATCCATTTCTAAGATTACATCAAACTTGCCAAGTTGAATTGGAATTAAATCCAAAGATAACTCATGCCTTCCTATAGTTATGCAATAATTCCTGTGAATATGCCTAACAGAAATTACTTCCTTATTTGCAACTTCTATGTTTAGAGGATACTCTAATTCTTCTTGGGATAATTTTAATCGTTGCACAAAATCACAAGATACAAATGAATAGGTAGCACCCAAATCAAATAATACATATGCATTTATATTATTGATCGGAATGATACCTGACACCACATCCCTGGACGCCACTGCATCTTACACGGTCATGTTGAAAGTCCTTGCGATTGGTCGATTAAGTGGGGCTGGACCAGTCATTGTCTGTTTGCCATTGTTGCTCCCCTTGTTCCCATTTCCTCCACTCATCCCCTTTCTCGGATAGTTCCTTGCCTGATGGTCTAATGCTCCAAAAGTAAAACACCCATTCTTTTTCGGAACGGGACAATTAGGAGAAATGTGCCCCTCTTGCCCGCAATTAAAACACACATTCTTACCCTTCAGACATGCGCCCGAATGGTTCTTCCCGCACACCTTACAAGCGTTTATCTTCTTCTTTGACTCTCCCGGTTTATTTTCAGAATTTCCTGGATTATCGTTATTCCACTTCCTTTTGTTAGTACTTCCACTATTTCCTTCACCTATGTGCACTCCTTCATTCTTGTGCTTCTTCTATTCTTTGTTGAACTTCATCAGAGCCTCGCTTCCTCCCTCAGCAATTATGGCTTTTTCTAAAAGGGTAGCAAAATTGTTTGTCTGCAGCACTGATAGCCTGTTATACAACCACGGTTTAAGACCCTGCTTAAACCTCCTAGTTTTCTTTTCTTCTGTAGCAACCTGATGAGGTGCAAACCTCGCTAGTTCATTAAATTTTGTAGCGTATTGAGGTACAGTCATATCCCCTTGCTTTAGTTCCAGAAATCGTATTTCCATGCGACTCTGCATGCTTGTAGGAAAGTAATTCTCAAAGAATACTTCCTTGAATCTCTCCCATGGTATTATTCCTCTTCCAACCCTGTTTAGGTTTGCCTCCCACCAAAAGTTTGCTTCGCCCTTCATCATGTATGTAGCAAAAGTTATCTTATACTCTTCCGTTACTTGAGTAATCATAAATGCTTTCTCGATCTCTTTGATCCATGCTTGAGCCTCAATCGGCTCCGTGGTTCCTTTGAATTCTGGAGGTCCCACACTCTTGAAATCTTTAAAACTAGTCACTTGAGCCATCGGAGGGTTTTCATTTATGTTATTTGTAGCTCTACCCTGGAGTGCCCCGACTAATAAGTCTATATATTGTTGCATGGGATTTGGTCGATTCCCAGCGCCGTTAACTGGCTCTTGTTGTTCTCTTTGTCTTTGAGGTCTTCCTCTTGTCATATTTCTGTAACATATATATTACTATATATTATCATCACATCATTTATTCTCACTTCATTATAAGTTGGAGAAAAGAATAAATCATCACATCACATATCTTAATAAACATATTAATATTAATATGCATATCGTAGTACATAGCACTTTACATCGGATAGCATTCCGCTATGGATATACAAATCCTATATTTTACATAAGAGTTGAGATTTATATAATATTTACATACACACTCATATATATATATATATATATATATCCACCCATTTTTTATGGAAGCATTCCACGCTCAACTGCTTCATCGTATTCCTGATCCATAATACGAATCATTATCTCTCGATCCATCGTGAATCGAGGCCGACCGAACTGTTTTGGGTAATTATAAACTCGGTCTTGGGTTCTCTCAAATGCTGTCCAAAAAGCGTATCCCATATCATCTATCTTAGCCTTTTTGGATCGGACTTCTCTCTCTACAATATCAATGCGTCGTGCAGCTCTAACCCATGCATCTTCCATCCTTACTTGTTCAGCTGATTCCTCTTTCAACTGGCCTTTGATATTTTCTTTCTCCAATTCTAACTCTACTATTCTATGTTCTGCTTGAGCAAGTTTTTGTTCAAGCTCTGTATATCGGGTAGTAAAATCTTGAACTACTATGTCTTTTTGTTCAATAACAGTCTGCCACTCTTCATCCTGCTCCTCTAACTCTCGGATTCTATCCTCTAGTCTAATATTCTTATCCATCAGCTCAGCTAACATGTTATCCTCAATTGAGGTATCATCCTAGGGTATTTCATTTGAGTCCTCCACGGGCTCTTCTTCCTCAGGATCCTCTTCTAGTTCACTCTCAGCTGCTACCTCTACGACTAGCTCAGGTGCAACTATCAATTCTTCACTTATCACATGAATATCTCTAATTCCTTCTTCGCCTGACATTCTATAAACAAGTTTAAGAGCTTAATTAGTATCTCTCAATATTCAACTTTGTTTTAGCAAAAATATTATACTCATCACTTAAAACTCTAAATGAGTTTATCTCCTAACTATCTTCACTAATTTTTTCTATAGTTATATCCTAAGGTACGTCCACCTAAAGTTTATAATCTACAGCTCTGATACCAACCTGTGACGCCCCCAAATCCATGTACTAGCTACAGTGGACTGGTGCTCACTATTCAACCTGAACTTCTTCTAAATATATAAATTTTAAACTCACACTACTGGCAACCATGCAGTTTCCAAGAAAGAGATGGCTTTTCGTATGAACGGTGCGCAAGTAAATAACCCCTTTCCTTGACGGAACATTTTAGACATTGCCAATAATGTTAAATCTAAATTAACAATACATACACCTAAATAATCATAACTTAAATAGTTTATTATAAACATCTCCGTCTAGTCCCAAGGTTCTTATAACTTTTACAAATATACACACACATACATATATATATATATATATATAATGTAACGCCCCCAAAATCGGGACTAACTTAATCCCGACCTTGTGCGTTAATACTATCTTGTTCTAGCTTTAAAATATTATTCGATGTTAAAATAACTAAAAATGTAGAATAATGTTTTTTAAAAAAAAATTGTTTTTCATTCGTTCCCTGAATCGCAACCGTTACGATTCTCCTTTATTTTTCAGAATCATGATTATTCTATAATTCATTTTATCAAAGTGATATCGATTATATATAACCCATTCCTAAACACATATCCTCTCTTCTACTATATCGCTTTCTTTTACCGAAATAACTGCAACGCTATATAACCATCTTACAAAAAAAAATTCTTTGTATATTTGAATATTTCAAAATTTACATAATTGTACATCGTATATCGTACGTCATAATCACAATACAACACAATGTTCAACTAAAGAGACAATATTCTTTATCACACGCCTTTAATCTTCAATGTCTTGAAAGCTAGAGAGCCATATCATGTCTTTAATCTGCAAAAAGTATGTTTTTGCAAGGTTGAGCACGACGGCCCAACAAGTCTAGCAGTCTATCATGTTTCAAATAGCACACAACTTTATATTTACAGCATACAACATAATTCTTCTGCTAGGCATAATATAAATTTCATGCAATATATCTACACTACTTTATACATCTCAAATTCTCATACAACATATGTCATCTCATATCACATGTAAATTGGGTCCCATAACCCAAATATCTTAGTCGTATTTTGACTTTAGCCGTTTATAGAATACGGTATATAATTCAACACATACATGAAGATCTAATGTGAGAAAGATTTCACTTAATCAACAGTAAATCCGCAAACACAACAGAACTGAAAAACTTGCATGGCTCGATGATTACAGTTATAGCTTTTAGCTTAACTTGCTTCAAGAATTCCTCTTGGTTCTTTGATTTGGAATTCAATCCTTCTTAAGTCTTCTATTTGCTCGCTTACTTTCTCAATTCTTCTTTTTCACAGAGCCTTAGCTTGCTTCTTCTCCATTTTCAGTTTGTTATCCAGTTCTAAGTGAACTCACCAAGGTATACGAATTGGGGAGTAAAAGAATTTGAACTGAACTCATAAATTGAGAAGGAAGTCTCTCTTCCTCTCTCTGTCTGTGCAAACTAAGAACTCCAAAATAGGAGGACTGGGACTTTGATTTATAGAAAAATTTCTCTTGCTCAACAATTCATAAGCTTGCTCCTTACGAATATAGATTTGGCCAATACGCATATAGCCTAGCCTAGTATTAAGTCTCTTGCTTTAATATTTTACCAGCTCCTGCTCTCTAACATATGACTCAGCCTATAAATTCTTGGTTAGCACTCAAGTCATACATACATACATAATATAGGCTTATATGCCATATTCCTTATACATAATACATAACTCTTTTAATAAACTTCTTATTTCACCCATAATACATAAAACATATTTTACATTTATTACACATATTAGTTATAACATGTATTACATTATATTATACCAATATTGTAATAACTTTATAATCTTTCCAATAAAATGAAAGTTGTATACTAAATAAAAATATTATATTTACTGTGATAAATTCACTATAGTAAAATAATTTAATATTATAAATTATTTTAATTTATTTAATTAATGAATACAATAATTTTGTATTATTAAATCTAACCTCCTCTTTATCTTTAAATAAATTATTTTCCAACAATTCCTTACTTAGTCCTCACTTTCCCAATTTGGCTCCCACGAATTCTTGATCTTCACTCCAAATTCTTGGAGGTTACTCTTATAACTTGGCTTATCTGATTTTACTTAGAGATTACAAATATAAGCTTGGCTAAATATCAAGCCTACAGCTCTTATTAACCCCTCCCAAGCTCCGTCTTGTTTAATAATTTAGTTAATATCCATATTATAATATATTTTACATATAACATGCATTATATATATTAAAACACATAACGTACACCATATTTTACATAATACATCATACTTTATGTACTATATACATTACATCCATTATACATATAATATATTACATATATACATACCTCCGTACTTATCGGTAGAAAATTATTACACACTAAATATTATACCAAAAGTCTTTTCCATAAAAATGAAAACTATACATTAAATAAAAATAATTTATTTAATGTGATAATTTCTCCATATTAATAATATATCTTCATTTAATTTAATAACATACATTTTAATTAATATATTGTCATTACATATTCCTTCCAATAAAATGGAATTAATTCATTTAGTAAAACAACACATTTAGTGCAACGAACCAATTATATTAAAATAATTAATATGCAATTAATTATTTTAATACACTTGTTTAATGTATACAATTAATTTTATATAATTAAACTTAATCATCTCCTTCCTTCCATAAAATGTTTTTAACGATTTATTTCCATTCCATTCAATTTACACATTATACATTATTCCCATAAAACTTATTTAAATTATACAATCTATATTGTATAGCAAATTTTAATTTCCTCATTCTTCCCAAAATAAAAGTTACAAAATTCTATCAAATAAAATGGAGGTCATTAAATATATTTAATACCACCAATTTACTATATTAAAATAATTTAATACTATAAATTATTTAATAAACTTATAATAATTTCTTTCATAAAAATTTCACATATCTCATTACCTTTTATAAATTGTTCATTCAATTTAGATAATAAATATATAATAATAATATATTTATTATTCCAACAATTCACTTATTGTATAACACATAATAATATCACATAACATATTACCAAATAAAAATTTATTTATTTAATTCTTATTTAAATATTTTTCCAAAAACTCGGATCGTCACATTCTTCCTCCCTTATAAGGATTTCGTCCTCGGAATCACAACACTGAATCTCACCTATTTTGTGAAAATGAAATATATTATATTCTGTCAATTCCATGATTTGGAAATTTTTTTCTCTTAAAGTACTTTATCCTTTCTATACCCAACTGCCAGAATAGAAATCCTCCATAATTGTTCAATAACTGTGAAGCAATATGAATAACTCAGGAATTCAAAAAATTCGCTTGGAAGAGCTTTTTGTATCATGCTAAGGGTCATAAAGACCGTAAACTTTCTTTTTGAAAAGGTTTTAATAAAAATTCATCTGTAAACCGTCTGGATTACAGATGAATTTAGTTGAAAAGGTTTTTTTTCCAATTCAGGGATGTTCTGTAGTCCATACCAAATCAATTTAGTTGGACAGTTCTATATCTGTGTCTAGCCGATTCAAATGGCATTTGACAACTCTTTAACTATTAAAATACTGAAAATCATTTTATGACGTATAGTACCGCACTATTTTTGGCAGTCCGTTGAGAATGTCGTCATTTTATGACTTCGTTATACTACATCATACCATAGTGGACTGACGATCCTTAGATCACATTCAACACTAGGTTAGGCTGCATTGATGACTCCATCGTCTAACATACATTTTGAGATTTTTAAATCACTTTTGTCTAGCTGAAACAATAAGCATAAACTCTTCTTTAAACGGTTCAAACCTATTGAAAATCATTTTAGATATTATCATACTACAATAAGTACTGGTGTGTTAGTGGTTCTAAGTCCACATCCACACGCTTGTTACCGTATGTTGATGATTTTTTAAAATATGTTTTGATTTATAAATTATTTTTGTCTAGCTGAGACAAGTAACGTAGACATACAAATAACAGGACTTTAAAACTTATTGGTTCAATAATCTGATATAATATTTTTCCAAAAAAAATGCTTTTATTAGCACGATGTCAATACATTTCGAAATCTAGCATAGCTAGAAGATTTGAGAATATCCATTTCTTACTTCATCAGCTTCAACTTTTCCCCTTTGCTTCTTTATACAATCCTATCATCAATACATAATATACTGAAAATAATCACTTCTAAATCTATACTATTCCTATACCTTAATATGGTTCATCAAACTTACCACACTTTATGTGTTTAGGAACTTTCCATAAAAATATGAGTTTAAGAACTTATCCTAGTAATACGTAGTCCAAGAACTAATCAGGGACTGACCATGTGCCTAGGGGTTCAAAAACATACCATATGATTATGAGTCACAAACTTGCCATAAGCATGAGTTTCAAGAACTCGCACCTAATTTTATTCTCTAATTATCAAATATACATATGAGAAAAGAATTACCTTCTCACCATACATATACCGATAGCGCGAAACCAACATTTCAACGATTATCAATATGATAAACTAAGTGGTCGTTAAACGAAGCACAAAACCCTTGCCCATACAAAGGTTTGTACAACTTAGCTATCTCATGAGTTCTCAATTGAAATCTCACCCAATCCTATCTAGCTCTTTGCTCGATTTTTATAGTATCTTTCCTGTATAACATTCTGCTAAAATTTTCAATCATTCAATTGATCATCTGTTATTCTAAAGTCAGATCACGTTCTGATCTTTTCTGATAATTTGAGTCAGGTGTACCCTGATTCTCAAGCTCTATTAGATTCTTCTTTGAATCTTTGTGTAATATTCTATCACATTCTATCTGAACTTTCCGAATTCGTTTAATGTCATTTAAAACCTCAATCGAGTTTATTCTTAATATTTTCTTCTTTTTTATCTATCTAGTTTACGGTTATAACCTAGGGTACTGTTACCTAAGGTTTATAACCCAAAGCTCTGATACCAAGTGTAACGCCCCCAAAATCGGGACTAACTTAATCCCGACTTTGTGCGTTAATACTATCTTGTTCTAGCTTTAAAATATTATTCAATGTTAAAATAGCTAAAAATACAGAATAATTTTTTTAAAAAAAAATTTGTTTTTCATTCGTTCCCTGAATCGCAACCTTTACGATTCTCCTTTATTTTTCAGAATCATGATTATTCTATAATTCATTTTATCAGAGTGATATCGATTATATATAACCCATTCCTAAATACATATCCTCTCTTCTACTATATCGCTTTATTTTACCGAAATAACTGCAACGCTATATATCCATCTTACAAAAAAAAATTCTTTGTATATTTGAATATTTCAATATTTACATAATTGTACATCGTATATCATACGTCATAATCACAATACAACATAATGTTCAACCAAAGAGAATAGTATTCTTTATCACACGCCTTTAATCTTCAATGTCTTGAAAGCTAGAGAGCCATATCATGTCCTTAATCTGCAAAAAGTATGTTTTTGCAAGGTTGAGCACGACGGCCCAACAAGTCTAGCAGTCTATCATGTTTCAAATATCACAAAACTTTATATTTACAGAATACAACATAATTCTTCTGCTAGGGATAATATAAATTCCATGCAATATATCTACACTACTTTATACATCTCAAATTCTCATACAACATATGTCATCTCATATCACATGTAAATTGGGTCCCATAACCCAAATATCTTAGTCGTATTTTGACTTTAGCCGTTTATAGAATACGGTATATAATTCAACACATACATGAAGATCTAATGTGAGAAAGATTTCACTTAATCAACAGTAAATCCGCAAACACAACAGAACTGAAAAACTTGTCTGGCTCGATGATTACAGTTATATCTTTTAGCTTAAGTTGCTTCAAGAATTCCTCTTGGTTGTTTGATTTGGAATTCATTCCTTCTTAAGTCTTCTATTTGCTCGCTTACTTTCTCAATTCTTCTTTTTCACAGAGTCTTAGCTTGCTTCTTCTCCATTTTCAGTTTGCTATCCAGTTCTAAGTGAACTCACCTAAGGTATACGAATTGGGGAGTAAAAGAATTTGAACTGAACTCATAAATTGAGAAGGAAGTCTCTCTCTCTCTCTCTCTCTCTCTCTCTCTCTTTGTGCAAACTAAGAACTCCAAAATAGGAGGACTGGGACTTTGATTTATATAAAAATTTCTCTTGCTAAACAATTCATAAGCTTGCTCCTTATGAATATAGATTTGGCCAATACGCATATAGCCTAGCCTAGTATTAAGTCTCTTGCTTTAATATTTTACCAGCTCCTGCTCTCTAACATATGACTCAGCCTATAAATTCTTGGTTAGCACTCAAGTCATACATACATACATAATATAGGCTTATATGCCATATTCCTTATACATAATACATAACTCTTTTAATAAACTTCTTATTTCACCCATAATACATAAAACATATTTTACATTTATTACACATATTAGTTATAACATGTATTACATTATATTATACCAATATTGTAATAACTTTATAATCTTTCCAATAAAATGGAAGTTGTATACTAAATAAAAATATTATATTTAGTGTGATAAATTGACTATAGTAAAATAATTTAATATTATAAATTATTTTAATTTATTTATTTAATGAATACAATAATTTTGTATTATTAAATCTAACCTCCTCTTTATCTTTAAATAAATTGTTTTCCCACAATTCCTTACTTAGTCCTCACTTTCCCAACTTGGCTCCCACGAATTCTTGATCTTCACTCTAAATTCTTGGAGGTTACTCTTATAACTTGGCTTATCTGATTTTACTTGGAGGTTACGAATAGAAGCTTGGCTAAATATCAAGCCTACAGCTCTTATTAACCCCTCCCCAGCTGCATCTTGTTTAATAATTTAGTTAATATCCATATTATAATATATTTTACATATAACATGCATCATTTTTTACATAATACATCATACTTTATGTACTATATACATTACATCCATTATACATATAATATATTACATATATACATCCCTCCGTACTTATCGCGTAGAAAATTATTACACATTAAATATTGTACCAAAAGTCTTTTCCATAAAAATGAAAAATATACATTAAATAAAAATAATTTATTTAATGTGATAATTTCTCCATATTAATAAAATATCTTCATTTAATTTTGTAACATATCATTACATATTCCTTTCAATAAAATGGAATTAATTCATTTGGTAAAACAACACATTTAGTACAACGAACCAATTATATTAAAATAATTAATATGCAATTAATTATTTTAATACACTTGTTTAATGTATACAATTAATTTTATATAATTAAACTTAATCATCTCCTTCCTTTCATAAAATATTTTTAACGATTTATTTCTATTCCATTCAATTTACACATTATACATTATTCCCATAAAACTTATTTAAATTTTACAATCTATATTGTATAACAAATTTTAATTTCCTCATTCTTCCCAAAATAAAAGTTACAAAATTCTATCAAATAAAATGGAGGTCATTAAATATATTTAATACCACCAATTTACTATATTAAAATAATTTAATACTATAAATTATTTAATAAAATTATAATAATTTCTTTCATAAAAATTTCACATATCTCATTACCTTTTATAAATTGTTCATTCAATTTAGATAATAAATATATAATAATAATATATTTATTATTCTAACAATTCACTTATTGTATAACACATAATAATATCACATAACATATTACCAAATAAAAATTTATTTATTTAATTCTTATTTAAATATTTTTCCGAAAACTCGGATCGTCACATATAAAATCCTTCAAATTCATTACAAATATTATAATTATTTAATTATTGCATAACATGCTTCCTATTCATCCATCTTTTCTTTCCCTTTATCCTTACCCGATCATTTGGCTTTTTCATGTTTAACTGCAAATATTAGATTTAAGCAAGAATGAGCACAAATTGCCCAACAAATAATATGAGAGTTTAACATCGAACATCAAGAAAAGGGATCATCTACATCTGAGCTTCAACAATTTGGATAAAATTGAGAAGTATTTGAATATTAAGAAATAATGAGATTTCAAATTGTTACCATCGTACTGAGCGGTAATAAATATCTTGAATAAATAAATCATCAGGACGAATATCAACCACAAAGACCGGCAAACATCCTCCGCAGGTACTTTAGGGGATCAACCTATCGTACCATATATTGTGCACATATATAAAGATTTTTAACGCCTAAGCATAAATGAGACTATATGCCCGACATCTGTTATCCCTTTTTCAGGGTTGTTCATCTCAGTTTTATACCACGAGTCCGCACCAAAGCAATTTGGATTGGTTTAACTTTAAATAACATCTAAGATTTGAACGAATTCAACAATATATCATCGTACATCAATATTGTCTAGCCGAAATAATTGGCTTCAACGCATCTATTCAACAGTTCAGGAATATTAAGAACTTTAATAACATAAGATATTCGATAACGAAACAATGCTTTTAATGTACATAAGTATGAATACTAGCATCTATCATCAATTGAATAATTTATAATTCAACAATAAAGGAGACTTGCACAATATATAAACTTGTGTAAGTTATAACATCAACATCATAAGAACTTGTACAGAATAATAATTGCACAAGTTAGGAAACTTACATTTAATACAGAAATCGAATGTAGTTAGGATACTTGCCTGTTGTGTCGTTTAAATATAACGTTATTAACTTATCCTTCAAGTGACCTACACATTTAAGTCACGTTGAATAACTAATTAATCATAATCCGACTTTAATAAATCACTTCCTTTACTAAACACTTTAATATATTTCTTTTTATTTGAAATATAACCTTTCACCCATATTGTTTTTTTTAATTTTATTTCGGTCATTATAACCGCTTATAAATAAGACTCATTCTACTATACATGAAATAATTTCAGCATTATCACTGCTTATAATATGAATTTTCTAATAAATACTTGAAGAAAATCGAACATAGTAACTGCTTATAAAAATATATTTTCTATTTTATAAGAGAAATAAATCGGACATTATAACTGCTTGTAAATAGGACTTTTATACTATTTACTTAAAATAATTTGGGTATTATAACTGCTTGTAAATAGGACTTTTGTACTATTTACTTAAAATAATTTGGGCATTATAACTGCTTGTAAATAGGACTTTTATACTATTTACTTAAAATAATTTGGGCATTATAACTACTTGTAAATAGGACTTTTGTACTATTTACTTAAAATACTTTGGGCATTATAACTGATTATAAATAGGACTTTTGTACTATTTACTTAAAATAATTTGGGCATTATAACTGCTTATAAATATATAGAAGAATGAGAATAATAACCACTAGAGTAATACCTCTTGTAGTTGCTAGCTTTACTTCCAATAGCGTAACACTTTTATGCTTCGAAGTAATATATATCTATATATTATTATTTTTCTCTCACTATAGCTCTCAAATTATTTGTGTATCTAACTCTTGAAATGTATAAAAATAATGAATGGAGAGCTCTCTATTTATAGAAAAATCAAGTTTCATTAATTGTGCATTAAGGGCTTGACTTATTATACTTTGGTACCTCATTAATTACACCTTAGTACCTGTGACATCATTATGATGACATCACTTTTGTGTTTCTTTTGGCCTTATGTCATGCCACATCATGCTTACATCATCTGTTGTGCTTCTTTGAGACTTATGTCATGCTACATCATGCTTACATCATTCTTTGCTACGATTGGTCGATTATATATCACGAAGATTGGCCCCCTTAAACTAATCTAACTTAACCCTTAATTAGGGTTTAATTAGTTTAATTTAGTTTTTCTTTACTTATTTGCTAAATAATTTAGTTAGTTAACTTTTGTTAACTTTTTCTCCAAGTTCAACTTTTCGTATAAATGAATAGTATTTTCGTATGAATAGTACTTTCGTATTTATACCGTATAATTTTCGTGTCTAGCTCATATTATTCTTGCATTCTACTCGTATAATATTTCATATTATACTTGTATTTTACTCGTATAATATTTCATATTATTGAAACGATCCCAAAATTCATACAATCCAACTCACAACATCGGTCGTTATCAATACATCTTCATTCTGACTTTGCAACAATATTCAGTGTTAAACTTAATAAAATGCGGAATAATTTAAACTTTTCAGTTTTCTTTCTTTGCTTTCCCTAAATCATAACCTTAAATCATCTACGTATACTAGAATCATATTTACTTTATGATTTGCTTCACCAGAGTTATAATAAAATAAAAACTACTTCTAGATTCAATAGCCTTTTATACCTCGAAATAAATTAAGTTATAAGTCGATACAAATTTCACAACTCAACATCTGTTACATTTAATACATCATCAAATACATCATCCAGAACCTTAATCATGGTTCAAAAATATATTTTAAGCTAAAATAATTAATCTTCATGCATAACATCTGAATCATGTCATTCAAGCAGCACATAACGTTACCTTGAATCTTTAACCTGTAAAAGTGGTTATTTGCAAGAATGAGCTCGACAGCTCAACAAAATCTAACAGTTTGCATGTGTCATATAGCATATAGATAACATGCTCATTATTTAAATCATAAACATTTGGCTAAACGTGTCATACATAATGATCAACACGTACCAAATAGAGATTGAGTTCCATAACTCAATCAACATTCTCTATTCAACGAACGTAGTCATAAGTTGACCTTGTTGTTTCATACATGCAACACATAGAATACATCATGCATTTACGTCATAGATTTAAAACAATTAGTCATTTAATTTGTAATATCCGAGAATTTTCAAACTTCATTACTAATTAAATATAAATTTTAATTTTTAATGAGTTAGCTTTGTAAGCTCATTTAGAATATTGTGTGATTAATTGGTTATGTGAGTATGTGATTGCGCGTAATTACTAGAATTAATTAAAGGGAGTCACTAATGGGTTAATTAAATTAGTAGACTAGCACTAAGGTTTAATATCAGAAGAATTGATAAAGTTGCTTATTATTTAAATATTCAATTTATTTGAATATGGTAGGGGAATTTAAATTGCCTTAATTAATTAATATAATTATTAATTAATGCGTGCAATATTGATATTGTTATGTACTAGCCTATTTAGTAAATTAATACTAAGTGGACTAGATTAAGTTATTAATTCTATTTTTATGTAATTACGAATTTGGTATTAAATGTATACTAGATTAATTGGGTTTTTATGATATGATTTATTTAATTAACTGAGTAGCAATAAGTTGGGGCAATAATTTTGGGACATATCCCATTTTATTCCAACCGTGATCTGTAAAGAGAGAGAGAGAGAGAAATCAAATTTAATAAAATGCACAGTGGGAGTCCAATCCCCTCTTTTCCTCCTTTTTCCAGCCGTGCCTATTGCTTGTATTAGTTGGTAGCATGATGACTGAGGGAGTGGGGTGAATTGATTAGTTGCCTTGTCCAGCATCTTCTTCTTCCTTCCATTGGTTAACCAAAATGGATAATAGCATTGTCTGTGTAATTAAGTTTCTATAAATTGGAACCAATTCTCCACAATTCCAGTTGATAAATCTTCTGTTAGTTCATATAGAGAGAGGAGTATTGCTGTGAGTGAGAGCAATCTGAATTAAGCATTTAAGGAGCATCAATTTAACATCAAGAAGGTATACGACCACTTTAATTCTTAATTTGATGAAGTCTAATGATTCCATGAAGCTTGTTAATTAGTTTGTTTATTGATACCATGATGTTATCTGGGTTGTATATGGCTGTTATAAACCCTTTGGTTGGTCTGAATTGAGTTTAGAAAGGTTAGGCCATATTAATTTTCGAGTTCTGCAGAAGGAGGGCCGAACTTGAACCAGTGCAGGAGTGGCACGGCCGCGCCACTCCCAAGGCTAAAAACTGCGCGGTTGTGCAGGCTGCCAGTTCTTGTTGCTGTGTTATAATGCTTTGAGCATGTTAGCTTAGTCCATTGATGCATGAAAATAGGGTTGCCATGTTACTTAGTGTCCCTATGAATGCCATGACTTGCACACGTTGTTCTAGCATATGTTTTCGAAAGGAAACTTAAGAACTTTGGAATGAACTTGTCAAATCCATGTCTTGTATATCTGACCATTTGAGTATATGTACATAGCTTATGTATGTGTTCAAATGCATGTGAGTTATGATTTTCAAGTTGTCTTCTGACTCATTATGCCTCTAGACGTGATTGACATGAGCACCATTTAACTAAGCATGATTTTGACATGTGCAAGTACGTTTAAGGCATGAGATTCTATGTGGAAGCTATGTATTTAACATGTAAGTGTGTTGTTACACTCGAGCATGCATATCAAGTATTGTTTAGTCTCACTATGTGGCATTATGACCATAATTGCGAATTACTCGTGAGATGGACTTGTTTGGCCTAAAGTGTAGGAATTTCCGACATAAAACCTTATGACTTTGAAATGGATTTAGAATGAGCATGCTAGGGTCCAAACTCAAGTTAATAACATTATGAACATGTGTATTTGAGTTATAGCGGTAACCTGTATGCTAAGGATAAACTAGGTTCCTGCTGAATGACATTTCATTCTTGGACAGTCCGGAGAGTGGCGTGGTCGCGCCACTCCTAAGGTAAATACTAGCGCGGCCGCGCAGGTCGCCAGTTTTGCCCAGTTGTTTTAATTTGTGAACAGAGTCTTGCAGTATGTATGTATGTATGTATGTCTTAAGCTGTATTGCATGATTTAACTGGTATGCTATGCGTTCAAGCTTACGTTGATGCTTAGAATCGAGGTGTTCTAGATTTGTTATTCATTTAGCTAAGATTGCAAAATAATGAATAGGGACTTAGTAATAATGGTTCCATCTACGTGACTATGTGTTAGGATTACTTGGTGTGTAAGAGTAAACTCATTCTAGTTATACGGTACTAATTGGGAGACCGACTTGTTAATGTTAGGTCGTCTCAACGCAATTTAATTTAAAGCTAGATTATTGTAGCTGAGCAAACAGGCAAGTTTCTAAACCTTATGCACTACTTTTATTTTCGTGCAAATAGGTATATGTTAAGCAAGTTCTCTACCCCGAAACCTAAATTGTTGCAAGCTCCTATTTCAAACTGCTTACCTATTGCAAGTTCCTTTTTACCAAAATTTTAATTGTGCAAGTTTTCCCCGAATGCATTCTTATATTATTCATTGCAAGGTATCATTTAAGGTTGAATCTTTAATTCTTCAAGCATGCTCTAAATGGTTTAATTACTTAACAATTATTCTACATCATTGTTATTGACACTCGCACATTGTGCAATTGTTTTCGTGCCGATATTGTCGGGCACTTTATTAAAGTTCTAACATTGATGAACTGCCATAGTTAAGTCTTAGCCATTGTCCAGCTAGACATATGTAGTAATAGATTTTAAAAGCTGTCCAAACTGATTTATGGTGCGGAAATCTTGGACTTTATGAACACCCTTTCAATATAGAGGAGTATCTCACGTATCGAATATAAGATACAAATAGCAGAATTAAATGTTATGCATACACATAGAGTACGCGAGGCTGATCCCCTCAAGTACTTATTCTGTAGCCAGTAACCAAGGGGTCAATTAGCTATTGACTTCCTTGGACGTTTATTGTTCAAAGTCTACTTGACTATCATTCATTCTAAAAGCAATTATCATTCTTGCTTCCGATATTCATATTGTTGAATTTCTCTATTTAAATTCCGTTCATCATGATATATCCTTTATTGTAGTATTTTAACTTACTGGGCAAACTAGTTGTTCACCCTTGCTATATCATGAACCCTATTGCAGTTAAGCCCGAGACCTCAGGCAAAGACAAGGGCAAAGAGAAGCTGAAATATTAGACTTCGAGTAGCTGATTTCATTCTATGCTTAGTAAAATTTTACTATTAATGTAATTCGAACCCTGATTAATATTTAAGGTACGGTTTATGTTCTGTATTTGAGGTTATCGAATCTTAGGACTAGTAACACCTTTTGAATGAACAACATATGTTTATTATATTCTGCATTTAGTCATTTTATGTTGTTTGGAGGTGAATGTTTGCATTGAATCGTGATGACCAAATCTGGGTATTGAGACCCGAATTTGGGGGCGTCACAGATTGGTATCAGAGCTTTAGGTTATAAACATTAGGATTGCAAAACCTAGGTTATAACCTTAGTATTAAACTCGTATTGAGTGCAGTAAGAGATAAATCAGGGAGATTTATCATATTTGGTATTTTGATGAATTGGGAAATTCATCGAGTCGAGTAGTACCCAATGAAATATAACTGAATTCCTTCAATGAATATATTTTATTGCTGTACTAATGTTAGTTTTGTGTGTTTATAGGATGATTGCCGTAGGAGAGACCAGTGGAGTTAGGGAGGAGGAGGTATTCACTGACATACCCGTTGTTACGGAGCAGCTGGTAGGCTATGCACCTGTTGCCGTAGTAGTACCATCGAGTGGGTCCGAGCAAGGGGATGACTACTTGATGGATTTGGTAGAGCCTGTTAGGGGCAGAGTGTGGAGATCTGGTAGTCAGGACAGTGAAGACTTGCTCGGGGATTATGCCGATCACATAATGGAGCAGGAGCAGACTATCGACTAGCAGAATGATTGTATTGCACACTTGGAGGAGGAGAATTCTGTCCATCAGGAGATGGAAGATCAGTATAAGGTAGAGGCATATTCTCTACAGTTCCAGGTAGCTGAGCTGAAGGCTCAGATACAACAGTTAGAGAGTGCTACACCTCAGTTGAGCCACACGGTGCAGCGGCTGATGCTACAAAATAGTCAGATGAGGCAGGCATTAGAGTAGTCGGATGCCGAGAGGTGGAGCTACAGTTGGCGTTACAGGCTGCCAGAGCTGAGAGAGACTTAGAGCGGGCAGATAGGATTCGAGTACAGGAGTTCTGGGTTCGCGCAGCCACAAGGGTGGATGTGCTGGAGGGAGAAGTTTGAGATGGATCCGCTAGGATCGATACCTTAGAATATGCTATATATACGATAGTGGCCAGAATGCAGGACCGAGTCAGAAGATATCCCCGGGAGGAGGGCAGTAGTCGGCGCAAGATCAAACGCCGAGTGGTTGATCGATTGGCTCGACAAGCACTCCGTCGGGCAGTTCGCCGTAGTGAGCATTAACTGATAGTGCAGTACCCGTGTGTTTACCTGATCGTTGTTATGGGTCCCACTTTTGTTTAATAGGGACATATTTATGATTAGAATTCTGATGCCTTATTGTATGCTTAGAATGGTAGTCAACCCCAACTTTTGTTTGGATAAAAGGGGTAGGTAGTAGTAAGTCCTCACCTTTTTGCTTAATAGAGGATAGTTAGCAGTAGGCAGTTTATGCCATTGAGCATTTATAGTAGTATGCCAAATGTGGGGCCAGTTTGTATTAAAACATTTGTATATGAATATAAATGCAGTTATTTCTTTTGAATCAAATGTGTTGATAGATGTTTTGACTATTAAATGTTGACTTAACTGACATATTGCGAAAAGCGTATCATAATAAGCAAATGTCTAAGACTTGCTCTTTAGCAGATTATAATGCCAAGAGGTAGACCCCGCAATCAACGTGTCGTCGAGTCAGAAAGTGAGGTTGGAGATCAACCTGACCCCATGAGAGTATTCGTTGAACTGCTGGCCTAGGCTATGCATGCTAGACCCCCGCCAACAGCAGGTCAGCCAGCATTTCAGCCAGTGCACCACTTGGCCAACTTTAAGGATTTCAAGCTAGTTGGACCACCTGAGTTCAAGGGAACTCTCGACCCAATAGAAGCACAAACTTGGGTTGAAGAGATGGAGAAAGTCTTCGAGGTCGCACGAGTGGCCGAGGAGCAGAAGACCGGATTCGCCACCTTCATGATGAAGGGCGAAGCTAATTATTGGTGGAAAGCCAATAAGGGGCGAGCAGGCAATGGAGTTATCCCTTGGGACAAGTTCAAGGAGTTATTCTTCGAGAATTACTTCTCGGAGAATACACAACAGGAAATGGAGGTTAAATTCCTAGAATTGAAACAGGGTGGTATGTCAGTCGCGGAGTATGCGGTAAGATTTAACGAGTTAGCCCGTTTTGCTCCACATCAGGTGGACATAGAGGCCAGGAAGGCAAGAAGGTTTGAGTTAGGGTTGAAGACGTGGGTGCAGAAAATCATCGTTGTGCTAAAAATTAAGAATTTCTCTGAACTTCTGGAAAGGGCCATCATTGCGGAAGGAGGCAATGAAGCCATAGCACGATTTAAGCAAGAAAAGAAGATCGGTCAGGAAGGGCCGAAAGGGGGAAGTAGCGGAGGCAGCAACCCCAATAAGCGTAAATGGATGGAGAGCCAATCCTCCAGAGGCAACAAGTCCGGGGGAGAAGCCAAGTCGAGTGGGAAGTGCAGCAGCTGCGGAAAGAACCACACAGGGGAGTGTATGAAAGGAAGAAGCGTTTGTTATCGTTGCGGACAACCGGGGCACCTGGTTCCTCAGTGTTCGAATAGGCAGAAAGGTGGGTGTTTCTCGTGTGGAGCCCCAGATCATCAAATCAAAGACTGCCCGAGGAGGAAGGGCGATACAGCTAGCGGCAACCGCAACAGCAACAACAACAATAACAACAATAGGCTGAGCTTCGGAGGGCCTGATGAGTGTGTTTTATACACACAATTTTGGTACTTTTGGCCTTGATAATTTGCAAGTCTTTGGGTATTTTATGTGATTTTATTGTATTTTTATCTTATTTTTAGATATTGTTGTTTTAGATTTCTTTTACGTGTTTCTATTAATTTTGTGTATTTTTATTGTGTTTTGTAGGAATTGAAATAAAAATCGTCAGATCGTTGTTTTGTAATGACATAAGGCCCGTGTTTGGTAATCTGTGGTTGGCATGTTTTATTTTGAAAATTAGTGTTTGGCGACGCTCGGTATGAAAGTTGATGACATTTGTGCTTTGGGTGTGCACGGCGTCGACCAAGTCGCAAGAGTGCTGACTTAGGCACCAGCTACAGCAGGCCAGCGGGGCCTTGCCACAAACCAGCGGGGCCTTGCCAGTCAGGCAGCGGGGCCTCACCAAGAAGCAGCAAGGCCTTGCCAGGGCATCCAGGGAGTTGCAGTAGGCCAGCGGGGCCTCGCCACATACCAGCGGGGCCTCGCCAATCTGCTGAGTGCGATTCCAGCTGTCGGGTTTGTGCGATTTGAGCGGGTTTTTGACCAAATATCTGATGCTTGGCTAGGGTTTTGGTAGAGGCACTATATAATATCTCATTGGGGCTTCATATATGCTAACGAGGGATTGGGAGGCTACACTAAAACACCAATTTAAGAGTAAAAGTGCTGCAATACAAGGAAAAACTCAGCACAAGCCAAAGAACCAAGAAGGAAGGGATTGTCAAGGCATATCTAGACCTTGGGAGGCTGCACATACATCATTAAGAAGAGCTTGAGGGCTACAAATCAAGAAAATTCCAGCAACAAGCTCAGGAGCAAAAAGAGAAACGAATGCCAAATGAAGAGGAAAAGCTAGAGATTGACATCAACCAAGCAAGCAACATATGAATATCTTCTAAATGGGTTTTATCATCTCTTTCTTTCCTTTGAATTTGTAATTCTAATTTATGATGAACACCATGTGTTTGATGTTTTGCTTAGCTACCATGAACTAGACCTTAATTTCTAAGATTTCAATGGAACCCAACACATAGTTTGAATTAATTTCTCTCTCTTTGTTATTAATTACTCATTTGTGAATTGTATGTCATAATTTATGCTTCATATATTAATTGCCTAGCTAGTAATTACCGTGGGAACCTATATGAACTTGACGAACGGATTATAGTGTTTAGACCTTGTTATGATATCATGCGAAAGTTAAAGATTGTTGTGGGTTATTAATTGAGATTTAGTGACATGTGTCTTATTGATTATCCTCAATGATAGGTAACTTGATAGTATTTAGGATAGATATATACCTAGATACCGTGTGCAACCAATGGAGAATCTACTCTTAATGACTTCCTATGTGAAAGTTGGTAATTGAAAGGACGTTTAATGAGATTTAGTGACACGTGTCTTGTTATTGTTCTTGAAATTGGTCTCTTGATAGTGTATAGGATAGACATATACCTACATGCCGCATTAGGAAGATTCGAATTTGACCATCGACAGAGGCTTATAAGTAGCTTTGATTTCTCGGTTGACATTTTTATGTTGTTAATTAGTTCAAATGAGAGAGTTAGGATATTCAAATGAAGTGTTGGGGGTAATTGCAATCTTAGACTTGTTAATATTAGAGTTTAATTATTTTAATGCTTTTCATATCTCTTAATTATTATCAAACAACAAAAACATCAAATCATCAATTGTCTAAATAAAATCGAGACGATATATAGTTGGTACTTGGGATACACTAGAACAATTCCCTGTGGGTTCGACAACTCTCTTATCACTTTATTACTTGTTGACCGCATATACTTGCGCGTATTTTTTGGTTGTGAAATCGATCAACAGGGCTAGCCACTCAGGCCAACAGACCAACGACATGCACGTTCAACATGACCGTCAAGGACACGGTAGAGTCCAAGGACGTAGTGTCAGGTATCATCCCAATCAATGATATAAATGCATATGTATTATTTGATTCGGGTGCTACTCGCTCTTTCGTGTCTGAAGAATTTGCTAGAAGGTTAGACTTACCTCGTGAAAGGTTAGAGCACCCTATGAGCATAGAAGTAGCAAACAAAGAGATTATCCCTGTAGAATAAATTCATAGGAACTGTTGCGTCAAATTGCGAGGATTTGAGCTCAGCGTGGACTTGATGCCAATTTGTTTGGGGGAGTTTGACGTAATCCTTGGGATGGATTGGTTATCAAGTCACGGAGCAGTCATCGACTATAAGAAGAAGTGTGTACACCTGTAGACTCTAGATAAGTCAAAGGTGGTATTCTATGGTAGTAAATCGCCAAGACAATCTTGTTGTCTGACGATGATGCAAGCAAGGAAGTTGCTTAGAAAGGGTGGCATAGGTTATTTGGCTCACGTGGTCGATACTCGACGAGTCACGGATGAACTGAGTCAGATACCTGTCGTAAGGGAGTTCGCTGATGTCTTCCCCGACGAAATTCCCGGACTGCCACCAGATAGAGGGATATAATTTGTGATTGACTTAGTACCCGAGACAACACCGATATCCAAGGCGCCTTACCGAATGGCCCCAGTAGAGATGAAAGAACTAATGGTTCAACTACAAGAACTGCTAGATAAGGGTTATATCAGACCAAGCGTGTCCCCATGGGGAGCGCCAGTGCTATTTGTAAACAAGAAGGATGGTTCGATGAGGCTTTGTATCGGCTATCGTGAGTTGAACAAAGTTATAATTAAGAATAGGTATCTGCTGCCCAGGATTGACGATATGTTTGATCAACTTAAGGGAGCGAAATACTTTTCAAAGATCGATTTAAGGATGGGTTATCATCAACTGAAGGTGAGAAAGGAAGATATCCCGAAGACTGCATTCAGGACTCGTTATGGGCATTTCGAGTTTCTGGTAATGTCATTTGGATTAACGAATGCACCAGCGGCATTCATAGATATGATGAACAGGGTGTTCAAGCAGTACTTAGACAAGTTCGTAGTCGTATTCATCGATGACATTTTGGTGTATTCGGAAACAGAGGAGGAGTACGCTGAACAATTAAGGATTGTATTGGAGGCTCTCAGAAGAGAAAAACTGTACGCGAAGTTTTCTAAGTGTGAGTTTTGGTTGCAGAGGGTACAGTTCCTAGGTCACGTCATTGACAAGGATGGTGTTTCGGTGGATCCAACAAAAGTAGAAACCGTTATCAATTGGGAGCAGCCGAAGACGCCTACGGAGATCAGGAGTTTCCTATGGTTAGCGGGATACTATCGGAGATTCATCTGTGAGGAGAGTTTCATGGAGCTAAAGAAGAGACTTGGTCAAGCACCGATGTTGGCCTTACCGGACAACACTGGAGGTTTTGTAGTATACAGCGATGCGTCACACAAGGGCCTTGGTTGTGTGTTAATGCAGCACGACAAGGTTATTGCGTACGCGTCACGTCAGCTAAAGGATTATGAGAAGGGTTACCCAACTCATGACCTGGAGTTGGCCGCGGTAGTTTTCGCCTTGAAAATTTGGAGGCACTACCTATACGGAGAGAAGTGCGAGATATATACGGATCACAAAAGTCTAAAATATATCTTCACTCAGAAGGAGTTGAACATGAGGCAACACCGATGGTTGGAATTGATCAAAGATTACGACTGTGACGTTCTGTACCATCTAGACAAAGCAAATGTAGTGGCTGATGCCTTAAGCAGAAAAGGCAGAGAAAAGTTGCTGAAGCTAACCACTCAAGAAGAGTTGGTAAGGGATTTTGAACGACTCGAGTTAGAGATCGAGTACCCGAGAGAGTCAAATGAGAAATTATGTACAATAACAGCAAGCCCGACCTTATGGGATAAAATAAAGGAGGCCCAGGAAAAGGATGAAGATTGTGGTAGTATCAAGAAGCGTATTTCCGAAGGGAAAGAGCTCAAGTATAAGATTGATAGCACAGGGTTGCTAAGGTTTGAAGGAAGAATCTGGGTACTGTTGAATCCGGAATGAAGAGAAGAGATTCTCTAAGAAACTCACAGTACGAGGTACTCGGTACATCCCGGTAGCACAAAAATGTATCAGGATTTGCGACCATACTTTTGGTGGCCAAATATAAAAAGGGAGGTAGCAGAGTGCGTCAGCAGATGTCTGACCTGTCAACGAGTTAAAGCAGAACACCAGCGTCCAAGCGGACTGCTTTAACCATTAGAGATACTGGAGTGGAAGTGGGAGCACATCACCATGGACTTTGTGGTGGGTTTGCCACCAACACAAAAGGGTTTAGACGCCATCGGGGTGATCGTGGACCGTCTGACCAAGTCAACTCATTTTCTACCGATCAGGATACGGTACAATTTAGAGCAATTAGCTAAACTCTACGTGAAAGAGATAGTGTCGCGACATGGAGTGCCGGTATCAATTGTATCAGACAGAGATCCGCGCTTCACGTCAAATTTTTGGAAGAGTCTATAAGAAAGATTGGGAATACAGTTGAGGTTGAGTACGATATACCATCCTCAAACTGATGGCCAGAGCGAGCGAACGATTTAAACCTTGGAAGATATGCTTCGAGCAATCGTGATGGATTTAAAGGGCAACTGGGATGACCATTTGCCACTAGTAGAGTTCGCTTACAATAATAGTTATCACGCTAGTATCGGAATGCCACCGTACGAAGCGCTATATGGGAGAAAGTGTTGAACATCGTTATGTTGGGATGAGGTTAGAGAACGAAGACTGCTAGGACCTGAAATGGTGCAACAGACAGCAGATACAGTGAAGCTGATCAGGAATCGCCTGGTAGCAGCCCAAGATCGTCAGAAGAAGTACGCTGATCTACATCGTCAAAAGCAGGACTTCGACGTGGGTAGTTTTGTGTTTCTGAAGGTATCTCCCTGGAAAGGGAAGATTCGTTTTGGTAAGAAGGGCAGGTTAAGCCCTAGGTTCATAGGACCGTTCGAGATTCTGAGGAGAGTCGGTGAAGTGGCGTATGAGGTAGCGTTACTTCCTGAACTTGAGCACATTCACAATGTGTTTCATGTGTCAGTGTTACGGCCATACAAACCGGATTACAAACACGTTATCTCCTATGAACCAATTCAAGTCGAGAGGGACATATCGTACGAGGAGGTTCCTGTCCAAATACTCGATAGGAAGGAACAAAAGCTAAGGAATAAGATTATTCATTCCGTTAAAGTTCTCTGGAGGAATCACGCAGTCGAGGAAGCTACGTGGGAACTCGAGGAAAAGATGAGAGCGAATTATCCGCAATTATTTGAGTAACCTTATTTTTACAATTCCGAGGACGGAATTTTTATAAGGGGGAGAGGATGTAATATCTGAGAATTTTCAAACTTCATTACTAATTAAATATAAATTTTAATTTTTAATGAGTTAGCTTTGTAAGCTCATTTAGAATATTGTGTGATTAATTGGTTATGTGAGTATGTGATTGCGCGTAATTGCTAGAATTAATTAAAGGGAGTCACTAATGGGTTAATTAAATTAGTAGACTAGCCCTAAGGTGTAATATCAGAAGAATTGATAAAGTTGCTTATTATTTAAATATTCAATTTATTTGAATATGGTAGGGGAATTTAAATTGCCTTAATTAATTAATATAATTATTAATTAATGCGTGCAAAATTGATATTATTATGTAGTAGCCTATTTAGTAAATTAATACTAAGTGGACTAGATTAAGTTATTAATTCTATTTTTATGTAATTACGAATTTGGTATTAAATGTATACTAGATTAATTGGGTTTTTATGATATGATTTATTTAATTAACTGAGTAGCAATAAGTTGGGGCAATAATTTTGGGACATATCCCATTTTATTCCAATTGTGATCTGCAGAGAGAGAGAGAGAAAAATCAAATTTAATAAAATGCACAGTGGGAGTCCAATCCCCTCTTTTCCTCCTTTTCCAAGCCGCGCCTATTGCTTGTATCTGTTGGTGGCATGATGACTGAGGGAGTGGGGTGAATTGATTAGTTGCCTTGTCCAGCATCTTCTTATTCCTTCCATTGGTTAACCAAAATGGATAATAGCATTGTCTGTGTAATTAAGTTTCTATAAATTGGAACCAATTCTCCACAATTCCAGTTGATAAATCTTCTGTTAGTTCATATATAGAGAGAGAGAGGAGTATTGCTGTGAGTGAGAGCAATCTGAATTAAGTATTTAAGGAGCATCAATTTAACATCAAGAAGGTATACGACCACTTTAATTCTTAATTTGATGAAGTTTGATGATTCCATGAAGCTTGTTAATTAGTTTGTTTATTGATACCATGATGTTATCTGGGTTGCATATGGCTGTTATAAACCCTTTGGTTGGTCTGAATTGAGTTTAGAAAGGTTAGGCCATATTAATTTTCGAGTTCTGCAGAAGCAGGGCCGAACTTGAACCAGTGCAGGAGTGGCACGGCCGCGCCACTCCCAAGGCTAAAAACTATGCGGCCACGCAGGCTGCCAGTTCTTGTTGTTGTGTTATGATGCTTTGAGCATGTTAGCTTAGTCCATTGATGCATGAAAATAGGGTTACCATGTTACTTAGTGTCCCTATGAATGCCATGACTTGCGCACGTTGTTCTAGCATATGTTTTCTAAAGGAAACTTAAGAACTTTGGAATGAACTTGTCAAATCCATGTCTTGTATATCTGACCATTTGAGTATATGTACATAGCTTATGTATGTGTTCAAATGCATGTGAGTTATGATTTTCAAGTTGTCTTTTGACTCATTATGCCTCTAGACGTGATTGACATGAGCACCATTTAACTAAGCATGATTTTGACATGTGCAAGTACGTTTAAGGCATGAGATTCCATGTGGAAGCTATGTATTTAACATGTAAGTGTGTTGTTACACTCGAGCATGCATATCAAGTATTGTTTAGTCTCACTATGTGGCATTATGACCATAATAGCGGATTACTCGTGAGATGGACTTGTTTGGCCTAAAGTGTAGGAATTTCCGACATAAAACCTTATGACTTTGAAATGGATTTAGAATGAGCATGCTAGGGTCCAAACTAAAGTTAATAACATTATGAACATGTGTATTTGAGTTATAGCGGTAACCTGTATGCTAAGGATAAACTAGGTTCCTGCTGAATGATATTTCATTCTTGGACAGTCCAGAGAGTGGCGCGGCCGCGCCGCTCCTAAGGCAAATACTAGCGCGGCAGCGCAGGTCGCCAGTTTTGCCTAGTTGTTTTAATTTGTGAATAGAGTCTTGCAGTATGTATGTATGTATGTATGTATGTATGTCTTAAGCTGTATTGCATGATTTAACTGGTATGCTATGTGTTCAAGCTTACGTTGATGCTTAGAATCGAGGTGTTCTAGATTTGCTATTCATTTAGCTAAGATTGCGAAATAATGAATAGGGACTTAGTAATAATGGTTCCATCTACGTGACTATGTGTTAGGATTACTTGGTGTGTAAGAGTAAACTCATTCTAGTTATACGGTACTAATTGGGAGACCGACTTGTTAACGTTAGGTCGTCTCAACGCAATTTAATTTAAAGTTAGATTATTGTAGCTGAGCAAACAGGCAAGTTTCTAAACCTTATGCACTACTTTTATTTGCGTGCAAATAGGTATATGTTAAGCAAGTTCTCTACCCCGAAACCTAAATTGTTGCAAGCTCCTATTTCAAACTGCTTACCTATTGCAAGTTCCTTTTTACCAAAATTTTAATTGTTCAAGTTTTCCCTGAACGCATTCTTGTATTATTCATTGCAAGGTATCATTTAAGCTTGAATATTTAATTCTTCAAGCATGCTCTAAGTGGTTTAATTACTTAACAATTATTCCACATCATTGTTATTGACACTCGCACATTGTGCAATTGTTTTCGTGCCGATATTGTCGGGCACTTTATTAAAGTTCTAACATGGATGAACTGCCATAGTTAAGTCTTAGCCATTGTCCGGCTAAACATATGTGGTAATAGATTTTAAAAGCTATCCAAACCGATTGATAGTGCGGTAATCTTGGACTTTATGAACACCCCTTCAATATAGGGGAGTATCTCACGTATCAGATATAAGATACAAATAGCAGAATTAAATATTATGCATACACATAGAGTACGTGAGGCTGATCCCCTCAAGTACTTATTCTGTAGCCAGTAGTAACCAAGGGGTCAATTAGTTATTGACTCCCTTGGACGTTTATTGTTCAAAATCTACTTGACTATCATTCATTCTAAAAGCAATTATCATTCTTGCTTCCGATATTCATATTGTTGAATTTCTCTATTTAAATTCCGTTCATCATGATATATCCTTTGTTGTTGTATTTTAACTTAATGGGAAAACTAGTTGCTCACCTTTGCTATATCATGAACCCCATTGCAGTTAAGCCCGAGACCTCAGACAAAGACAATGGCAAAGAGAAGCTGAAGTATTAGACTTCGAGTAGTTGATTTCATTCTATGCTTGGTGAAATTTTACTATTAATGTAATTCGAACCCTGATTAATATTTAGGGTACGGTTTATGTTATGTATTTGAGGTTATCGAATCTTGGGACTAGTAACACCTTTTGAATGAACAACATATGTTTATCATATTCCGCATTTAGTCATTTTATGTTATTTGGAGGTGAATGTTTGCATTGAATCGTGATGACCAAATTCGGGTATTGAGACCCGAATTTGGGGGTGTCACATAATTCACATAACAATTAGGAACTGAAAGACTTGCCTGGTTTGTAGATTACCAATTACCACAACCTACTTATATTTATCTGCACTTCATGTATCCTACACGATATATATAATCATATACATCATTTATTAGTCACATAACAACACTTAGAAAACAAACCACACATTCCGCTTATAAAGCGGTAACAATAATTAGTTACAATTGTATTATCACTTCAGGATTTACTCTCATCTAATTTTATTATAATATCTCGATTGTTTTCTTGTTATCAATCTCACTTCAGAAGTTGTAAGCTTAATTATAACAATATCATCTTTAAGAATTCCTAAAACCCAACGTTAAGTTAAGGTTCATCAATCTCTACATTTATAATCAGTGATATATGCTTAGCATCCAATTCAACATCTTGGTATTCATTCAATACATTAATATAAGTTTTAAACATGCATAGGATGACATAGCACGACTACAAAGAAAGAAAGAAAATAAATTATGGTTTCCTGCAATGAGCTCGCCGGGGCGAGATTTCCTTCACAAAACTCTCGCTGGGGCGAGCCTTCGCCGGGGCGAGAATTTCCTTCACAATAAGCTCGCTGGGGCGAAAAAACTTAGTACAAAACTCTCGTCGGGGCGAGACACCACCGGGGCGAGAAATTTAGCTTAATGAGCTCGCCGGGGCGAGCTTCCTGAATTCCAGATTCTGTAGTTCGCGAAGAACACAGAAAAATGCCAAAAATTCTCAATTTTCTTCATTTTATAAGCAAATTAAAATTACCCAATCACTATAACTTATATATGATCATTACCCAAACCCATTTTAAAGACTCAAAATCAAAGTTCATGCTAGTTTTTCATATTTCAACACATTTAGCGAATCAAACTCTCACGAATTCGTTTCTGAACCAAATTGTTTCATTCAACTTGCATTCTTTTCGTATTTCAACGAATTTCAACAACCCACCATCAATTTCAGATTCTATACATAAATTATTAGCCAATTTTAGTCTTAAAATAGACCAAAACATACATATTACAACAAAACTCAAATTTTTATATTTTATACATCTTTTTCATGGACTTGATGACTAAAAACCCAATTATAAACAACATAAAACGATTTGCACACCCTCACTAACATAAACAACCAACATATTCATAAATCCTTCATCAAAACCCAATTTACAAAAGAAAACTTCAAAAGAAAAGAAAACTAAGGTTTAGAGTAATTTTATACCTTTGATTTCTTCTTTAGACTAGGTTAGATGATTAGGAGAGTTTGATTAATCTCCTTCTTCCTCTTGATTATTAGAATTTCTCCTCAATTTTCACAGAACTCTTTCTCTCTCAATTTCTCAATTTCCTCAGCCTTATGAAAATAGGCTGACATTCTCAATAACACGTGAATTCTAATTTGGCTAAATCAGTTATGGAAACAAAAGGTTTTAGCTGTTACAGAATAGAAAGGGTCACAAGGCCATGTTTGGTAAACACCCTCTTTAACCCTCTTTTCCCTTTATTTTAATAATCTTTCTATTATATGGTACATATGTCACACTTGATTTTATTAAACTTATTATATTAATAAATCTAATTAAATCTTACTAACAAAATTTATAATCTTCAATTAGACAATTATAGTTATAATTTCATTTAATAAATTATTATTCCTCTAATTTAATTATTAAATTAAATTAGAATATTACTCGCGTAATAAAATACGCACTAATACTAAAATTGTTTATCATCAATTTACTTAATATTAACACGCTTAATTAAATTATTCTACAATAATTTTCATCAACTGTTTATTCGATAAATATTTTAATCTACGAAATTCACAATCATACTACATTAACATGTTACATTTATATGTAACACATTACTTTCTCATTTTATTAAAATAAATAAATAAATATATATATATATATATATATATATATATTCATTTAAGTGAATTACTCTCATTATTCATAAAATTTAATTCATAACAATTCCATTGCCCACAAGACATAACAATTACATTATATTATTTCATAATATAATTTTCAACTTACTAATACTCAGTAAATATCTTTTTCGTAACAATTTCCTTCACTTCATTCAATGGTTTAATTAACTATTAAACCTCTTTTCCCAAATACACGAATATATAATTCTCTTCACACCAAATCACATATTTCACAATACATATCACATATATACATATATTCAAACCCAAAACATCTCGTAACAAGAATTTTATTTATTAAATTCTTATTTAATAATCTCTGAAAATCTGGGTTATCACAATTATACTCAATTAACTTCCGTATTTGGATCGATTAGCCGAAAAAAAACTAATTCTTTTCTTTTCTGAATTTCTATTAGATATTACATCTCGTGACCTCATATAAACGCTATGATGTAATACGAAAATCGAAGAAAATGTAAAAGCATTTTTACCGTGAATAGTCCCCACGTGAATAGTGATCGCGTGAATAGTACCCACATGAATATTGATCACGTGAATAGTACCTACGTAAATAGTGATCACGTGAATAGTGCCTATGTGAATAGTGATCACGTGAATAGTGCTTACATGAATAGTGACTACGTGAATAGTGATCACGTGAATAGTACTTACGTGAATAGTGATTTAGCCTTATTACTAGACTTCTCAATTGTCACATGCCTAATTCAATTTTCATTGAATTAACCATAACATATATGCATATATGTGTCCACACAACCAATTTTTAAAACATTCTCATTTTTTATTACAAAATTTATTTAAAAAATTCTCGGGTATTACAGAATGCATTATACTCTGATCTTTAAATTGTTTAGAATAGTTGTACTAAGTTAATACAGTATCTATATGAACTATACATCTGAATCAGGGTATTTGAATAATATTGAGAGTTCTATAAGCTCCGGGGTTACATTTAATGAGCGCCGGTAAGGTGCCATATTTACCAGAATGCGCCCCTCTGTTCTAGGGACAATCTTATTATTAATACTGTGAATGTCAGATAGATAGGAACTATCGATATGAAAGAGATATATATCAGATATAAATCTATATATCCAAGTGAGGGTATCCAAACACAGTTAACGTTCTGACGAGAACTATTATCTGTTATGGGATACTGTGAACCTTGGATAGATAGAAGTTATATATATTATAGAATATCTAATAGGTGGTTAACTAGTTAAGCTTGAACGCCAAATTTGTTACAGAGGTATAAAGATTTAAGTTGAAGATGTAGAAGTCATTTAAATTATACTAGATTAACATTATTGGTAATGTCTAGAAAGTTCTGACGAGGAAAGGGGTTAGGTCATTTAATTGCGCGCCGTTTTAACGGAAAACCCCTCTTCCTAGGAACTAACTGGTTGCTAATACTGCAAATCTCGGATAGATAAATAGAGATTTATTTTTAAGTCTTTTAGGACTTATTTGTAATAAGAACAAGTTATCTGGGAATGTTGTAACAATGAATAAATGATATTTTATAATATTATCACTTTTCCGCACTTTATCTGATTATTAGAAGTCAAGATTTCTATAACATTATGTAAAGATTGTACACGTGAGTACGAAGTCCGACCTGGCTAAAAGAAGTTAGCAGGTGGATTTTCGGGGCTTCACATTATGGTATCAGAGCTATAGATTATAGCTCGAAGGTAGGAAGTGCCTTAGGATATAGTTTATTAGATAGCAATACTGGATTTGATATACTCATAAAAAGAAGGTTAAAACTGCTTATACTGGAATTTTGAGGACGAAATTCTTATAAGGAGGAGAGAATGTAATATCCTGAATATTTTTAGAATATATAAATATGATATTGAATGACTAATGTTAGTTGTAAAGTTAATTTTGAGGACAAAATTCTTTGAAGTAGGGGTGAATGTAATACCCTGAATATTTATGAGGCTTATAAATATGATCGTATATGGTTAGAGGTTAATTTAATGACCTAAAACTAGGTATCAAGAAGTTTAAAACCTTAAGCCCTGATGAGATTCAAATTTTGTAACATATGTGCTTAATAAAGATTGAAATGATATTTCAAAGCAGGTGTTTTGTGATTATATTATGTAAACGATGAATTAGGTCAAGTAAAATTTTTTTTGTCAAGCTGCTTAGTTGTGCTTACATTGACAAAATGATTTGTCGTGTTTTTCACCATTTCACCAAGAAGCATCCTGACAAATTATTTTTGACAAGTTGTTGTGTCGTGCTTGAAAATGACAAAGTGATTTGTCGTGCTTATGGTAACAAGCTGCATTGTCGAGCTTGTAAGATATTTTCATTGAGGAGCTTAGAAGATAAGTTCAATTGCAAGCTGCATTGTCGAGCTTGGAAGATATTTTCATTGAGGAGCTTAGATTGCAAGCTGCATTGTCGAGCTTGTAAGATATTTTCATTGAGGAGCTTAGAAGATAGGTTCAATTGAAAGCTGCATTGTCGAGCTTAGAAGATATTTTCATTGAGGAGCTTAGATTGCAAGCTGCATTGTCGAGCTTGGAAGATATTTTCACTAAGGAGCTTAGAAAATAAGTTCAAATTGTAAGCTGCATTGTCGAGCTTGGAAGATATTTTCATTGAGGAGCTTAGAAGAATATTTTAAGAATATGCTAGGGTACAAAGTGTAATAAGCCGAGCCCCTAACGTGCAATTATTGAAACTTAGTTTTTCTATAAATAGCAAGCTCAGTTCATTCATTCCTTACTATTTTTCAAGAGCAGTTCAAGAGCAAAAACACTCTATATTTATATTCTAAGAGATATTGTTAGATAAAAATTACTTTCTAAGCATCGAAGCGCTGCGTGATTGGAAGTAAAGCTAGCAACTACAAGAGGTATTACTCTAGTGGTTATTATTTTCATTATTCTTTATATATTTAGTAAAAATATACTTTTATAAACAGTTATAATGCCCAAATTATTTTAAGTATACAGTACAAAAGTCCTATTTACATGCAGTTATAATATCCGATTTATTTCTCTTATAAAGCTGAAAATATACTTTTATAAGCAGTTACTATGTTCGATTTTCTTCAAGTATTTAGTAATAATATTCATTTTATAAGCAGTTATAATGCTAAAAAAATTTCAAATATAATAGCCGAATATTCATTTTATAAGCAGTTATAATGCTAAAATTTTCTCAAATATAATAGCCGAATATTCATTTTATAAGCAGTTATAATGCCCAATTTATTTCAAATATAGTAAACGAATATTCATTTTGCAAGCAGTTATAATGCTCAATTTATTTTAAATATAGTTGAGAAATATTCATTTTATAAGTAGTTATAATTCTAAAATTATTTCATGTATAGTAGAAGAAGTCTTAATTATAAGCGTTAATTGTTAATTATTAAACGTTTAACTAGTTATGTACGCCGATAATCGTATAGGATTTACGATGAACGTTTAGATCGTTATATTTATCTTTAAAAGATATACGAGGCAAGCCTTCTATTCCTTTAAACTATGTGCAAGTATTCTAACGCTTATTATTGGTATAAATAGACATAAATAGACTACGTGATGTAGATAGACAACATAAACTAAACGTACTACGCACATGCAAGTCTCCAAACTTTATTACCTTTATGCAAGTCTCCAAACTATGTTAACTTTATGCAAGTCTTTTATATCTTGCTATCAATTATTGTGAAGTTATTGCTTCTTGTTCAACATAACTTAAGAAATCAATTATTATTCATATATTGTTTATTCGAGCGTAAAATGTTGTGTCAAACCAAATTGTTTTGGTACGACATCTTATACTGAGAAATGGAACACCTTAATATAAGGTGAACTGAAACACCTTGATATAAGGTGGTAAATGTTGATTATATATTGACGCAAAATCGTCAGATGATATGCATACTCCTAGGATATTGGTGAGACTGATCACCTACCAGATATCTGAAATCAAGCTTTTTTAAGTCATTGAAGACTGATAGAACTGATTGAAACACATGGTTCATGTACAGAACCCTCAGTTATACATCTTTGAAATCTTTCAACTCAAACACATTGTGTTTACGTTTTCAAATAAACTTGCGGAGCATTTGTAGCTCATTCTTGCGTATAATCTTTTTTGCAGTCTTAAATGATAATTCCAGAACTTCAGAGACGACCAAAGGGAAATGACCGTGTTAATTAGTTTTACTTTATTTAAGTCTTTTAAAGGCTTTGTTGTAATAGCTTAGTACTGATAATGATGTAACCGAACTTAACGATATGAAATATATTATCATCCTTTATTATATCGAATGCGTTATACTCTGATCTTTAAATTGTTTAGAATAGTTGTACTAAGTTAATACAGTATCTATATGAACTATACATCTGAATGAGGGTATTTGAAAGATATTGAGAGTTCTATAAGCTCTGGGGTTACATTTAATGAGCGCCGGTAAGGTATCATCTTTACCGGAATGTTTCCCTCTGTTCTAGGGACAATCTTATCATTAATACTGTGAATGTCAGATAGATAAGAACTATCGATATGAAAGAGATATATATCAGATATAAATCTATATATCCAAGTGAGGGTATCCAAACACAGTTAACGTTCTGACGAGAACTATTATCTGTTATGGGTTACTGTGAACCTTGGATAGATAGAAGTTATATATTATGGAATATCTAATAGGTGGTTAACTAGTTAAGCTTGAACGCCAAATTTGTTACAGAGGTATAAAGATTTAAGTTGAAGATGTAAAAGTCATTTAAATTATGCTAGATTAACATTATTGGCAATGTTTAGAAAGTTCTGACGGGGAAAGGGGTTAGGTCATTTAATTGCGCGTCGTTTTAACGGAAAGCCCCTCTTTCCTGGGAACTAACTGGTTGCTAATACTGCAAGTCTCGGATAGATAAATGGAGATTTATTTTTAAGTCTTTTAGGACTTATTTGTAATAAGAACAAGTTATGTGGAAATGTTGTAACAATGAACAAATGATATTTTATAATATTATTACTTTTCCGCACTTTATCTGATTATTAGAAGTCAAGATTTCTATAGCATTATGTAAAGGTTGTACACGTGAGCACGAAGTCCGACCTGGCTAAAAGAAGCTAGCAGGTGGATTTTTGGGGCTTCACATTTGCTGTACCAGTTCGACTCCCAATAGTCGACGTTCACCAACCTCATCCCAACATAACGATGTTCTGCACTTTCTTCCATACAACGCTTCATAAGGCAGCATTCCAATACTTACGTGATAGCTATTATTATAGGCAAACTTGACCAGAGGTATAAATGATCGTCCCAGTTGCCTTTAAAATCCATGACACATGCTCTTAGCATATCCTTCAACGTTTGAATTATTCTTTCGCTCTGGCCATTAGTTTGAGGATGGTACACTGTACTCATTCTCAACTGTATCCCTATACAAGCTTGCAGACTCCTCCAAAATTTTGATGTGAAACGTGGATTTCTGTCCGACACAATTGACACTGGAACACCGTGCCTTGAAATAATCTCCTTGAAGTATATTTTCGCCAACTGATCTAGAGTGAATCTAATTTTGATTGGCAAGAAATGCGCTGATTTTGTCAGTCGATCCACGATAACCCATACCCCGTCATAGCCTTTTTGAGTAATTGGAAGACCTACCACAAAATCCATCGTAATATGCTCCCACTTCCATTCTGGTATCTCCAAGGGCTATAATAAACCACTTGGCCTCTGATGCTCTGCTTTGACTTTCTGACATGTTAGGCACTTTGCAACACACTCAGCAACGTCACGTTTCATATTCGGCCACCAGAAATATTGTCGAAAATCCTGGTACATTTTTGTACTTCCTGGGTGAACCGAAAATCTTGAACTATGAGCTTCGCTTAAAATTTCCTCCCTGACCTCCGATACTGGCGGAAACCAGATTCTACCTTCAAATCTCAGCAACCCTTTAGTATCGATTTTGAATTTAAGCTCTTCACCCTCAAGCACCCTCTTTCGTATTTTATCACACTCCTCATCCTGGAGTTGTGCTTCCTTCACCTTGTCCACTAAGGTTGGTCGGGTTTCCATCTGGAATAATTTTTCATTCAAATTTTTCGGACATTTTACCTCTAACTCCAACTTAGCCATTTCCACTATGAGCTCTTCCTGAGCAGTTAACAAAAATAACTTATCCCGACCCTTTCTGCTCAATGCGTCGGCAACCACATTAGCTTTCCCTGGATGGTATAGGACTTCACAATCATAATCTTTAATCAATTCTAGCCATCGCCTCTGACGAATATTTAAATCCTTTTGTGTGAAAATATATTTCAGACTTTTATGGTCCGTATATATCTCACACTTCTCCCCATAAAGGTAGTGCCTCCAAATCTTCAAAGCAAACACCACAGCAGCTAACTCCAAATCATGGGTCGGATACCCTTTTTCATAGTCTTTTAATTGTCGTGACGCGTACGCAATAACCTTGCCATTTTACATAAGCACACAACCAAGTCCTTTGTGCGATGCGTCGCTATACACCACAATATTCCCCGTATCATCCGGTAAAGATAACACAAGTGTCGTACTCAGTCTCTTTTTTAATTCTTGAAAACTCTCTTCGCACTTCTCCGTCCAAAGAAACTTTACCGCTTTCCTTGTCAAATTCGTCAACGGAGTGGCTATCTTCGAGAAATCTTGAATAAATCGTCTATAATATCCTGCCAATCCTAGAAAACGCCTCACTTCTGATGGGGTTCTCAGCTGATCCCAATTTATCACAGCTTCTACCTTTAATGGATCCATCGAAATTCTGTCCTTATCAATCACATGCCCAAGAAATTGAACACGCTCCAACCAAAATTCGCACTTTGAAAATTTCGCATACAACCTCTCTCTCCTTAACACTTCCAATGTCACCTTCAAGTGTTCCACATGCTCTTCTTGGGTTTTGGAATATACCAGAATATCGTCTATGAACACCGCTAGGAATTTATCCAAAAATAGTTTAAACACCCTATTCATTAGGTCCATAAATGCTGCAGGCGCATTCCTTAAACCAAGTGACATTACTAGAAACTCGTAATGACCATACCGAGTTCTGAATGCCATTTTTGGTACATCTTCCTTTCTCACTTTCAACTGATGATACCCACTTCTCAGATCTATTTTCGAGAAATATTTCGCGCCCTTCAACTGGTCGAACAAGTCATCAATTTGTGGCAATGGGTATTTATTATTAATAGTGACTTTATTCAATTCCCTATAATCAATGCAAAGACGCATCGATCCATCCTTCTTCTTGACAAATAACACCGGCGCTCCCCATGGCGAAACGCTCGGTTGGATATACTTCTTATCTAATAACTCTTGCAATTGCACCATCAACTCTTCATCTCCACTAGAGCCATTCGATACGGGGCTTTTGATATAGGGGCGGTCCCTGGTGCTAGATTAATTACAAATTCAATTTCCCTATTTGGCGAAAGTCCCAGCAAATCATCTAGGAATACGTTTGCAAAATCTCTAACGACTGGTATTTCCTTCAGCTTCACACTCTCTTTCTGAGTATTAACTATGTAGGCTAGATATCCTACACATTCTTATCTTAACAACTTCCTGGCCTGCATCATCGTCAGATAACTCGTTTGTCTGGGCGACTTGCTGCCGTAAAACACTACCTTTGACGGAGTCGTAAAGTTCACACACTTCTTTTGGCAATCAATTACTGCCTCATGGTTGAACAACCAATCCATTCCCAAAATAACGTTAAACTCCCCAAGTCGAATTGGAATTAAATCTACAGTCATCAGATGACCCTTAATATCTATCCAACAACTCTTGTGTACAACCTTAACAGGAATCACTTCCCTATTTGTAATTTTTATGTTCAAGGGGTAGTGTAACTCTTCCTGAGGTAAATCTAATTTTTTAGCAAAATCATTGGATATAAATGAACAAGTAGCACCTGAATAAAATAATACGTAAGCATTTATACTATTGACCAAAATGATACCTGACACGACATCCTTAGACTGCACAACATCCTGCACCGTCATGTTGAATGTTCTGGCAGTGGGTCGATTTGATGGCGTTGGTCCAGTGACAGTCAAGTTGCCACCACTGCTGTTTCCCTTTCCTCCGCTTGCTCCTCCTGTAGTTTTCTTAGGGCAGTCTCAAGTAAAGTGATCCTTCGATCTACAAGTGAAACATGCACCTTTCTTCGGATTGGGGTAATTCGGTGCGATGTGACCCTCTTGACCACAATTATAGCATACCCGCTTCCCCTTCATACACACACCCGTATGGCTCTTTCCGCAGTTACCACACATGTGACGCCCCCAAATTCAGGTATCCAAATACCCGGATCCAGTCATCACGATCCAATACATCATTCACCTCCAACAACATACATTGACTAAAATGCGGAAATAAACATATGTTGTTCATTAGAAAGGTGTTACTAGTCCCAGAATACAATAACCTTAAGTACTGAACACGAATTCATACCCCAAATAACTGTCAGGGTTTAAATTACATTTATAGTAATTAACTACACATAAAATGAAATCAGCTACGTGAAGTCTATCACTTCATCTTTTCTTTCCCTTTGCTCTTCCCTGATGTCTTGGGTTTAGCTGCAATGGAGTCATGATATAGCAAGGGTGAGCAACGAGTTTGCTCAGCAAGTTTAAAGTAAAACAATAAAGGATATATCATGATGAAGGGAATATAGAGAGAAAATTCAACAATATAATTATCAGAAGCAAGAATAATAAATGCTTTTAGAACAGTTGATAGTCGAGTAGACTTTGAACAATAACTTCCAAAGGAGTCAATAGCTAGTTGACCCTCTGGTTACTGGCTACAGAATAAGTACTTGAGGGGATCAGCCTCGCGTACGCTATGTGTATGCATAACATTTAACTCTGCTAGTTGTACCTTATATACGGTACCTGGGGTACTCCCCTATAAATAAAGGGGTGTTCATTCAGTCTAAGAATCCTCACCATTGATTGGTTCGGATAGCTTTTATAAATTCTCACACACTTGCCTGACCGAACAAGGGTTCAGACTTAATCATGAATAGTTCGTGAATTTCGGAACTTTAATAAATGTACGAATTCAAATGCATCGAATGCGAATGTCAATAATATCATAGATGTGGAATAACTGTAAATTAATTGAACCACTTAGGCATTCTTAGAATAACTTTCAACCTACAGTACGATAGTAGCCCGCTCGAATGAAAAGAAACTTGCCACAATTAAAGTTTCGATATAAGGAACTTGCTCAATGTAAAAGTTGAGTAAGATGAACTTGCCTGTTTGCTCAGCTACAATTTATCTTAGCTTTAATTAATTGATCTTGAGTGACCTATCATTGGATAAAGTCGACTTATCAATTAATATGGTATAGTTGTATATTGACACACCTTACTATACCATTTACTTATGAAATAAACAATTTCATCATCTATATTTAATTACTATGTAACATTAACTAAACAAAAATTAATTAATGACCTTTAGCCATTAAAAATAGATAATAGCTAATCATGATTACTTATTATTTCAATACTCAAACTATTACCCTTATTTGTCTCTAAGTATGGGTTAATAATTCTTATTTATTATTTATAAAAATAAATAATAAATTTATCATGGTTTAATAACAATTAATCACTTATTTAGTTTTATTTGCGCTTAATTACCATTCACCCTTAAGGGGAATTAAGTAATTATGACCCCTTAGTCATTAATAAAAAGAATTTAATGCATTGACTCTCTCCACACTTAATTACTATTAAACACTTATTAAGTAACCATTTTTTTAACTTGTTCATACTTAATTATTATTTAATAATAACTAAATATTTATTATCTTTATTTATTATTTAGTGATAAATAATAAATAATTACTTTATTAACTTCATTCATACTTAATTATTATTAAGTAAATAATAATTAAATATTTATTATCTTTATTTATTATTTATTGGGAAATAATAAATAATTATTTATTAACTTTTTTATTATTTAATATTAATTAAATAATATTTATTATCTTAATTTACTCATACTTAATTATTATTTAATGTTAATTAAATAATAATTAAATATTTTATTATCTTTATTTATTTCTTAACGATAAATAATTAAATTATTAACTTTATTCATACTTGATTATTATTTAATAGCAATAATCAAATATTTATTAGCTTTATTTATTATTTAAGGATAAATAATAAATAATTAAATTATTAACTTTATTTATGCTTAATTATTATTTAATATTAATTAAACAATAATTAAATATTTACTATCTTTATTTATTATTTATTGATAAATAATAAATAGTTACTCTAGTAATTACATTCATTATTATTTAACATTAATTAAATAATGATTAAATATTTATTAATTTTATTTATAATAAATAATTATTTGATAAGTATATTCATACTTAATTATTACTTTATAATTATTTGTTAATTATATACATACTTAATTATTATTTACTATTAATTAAACAATAATTAAATATTTATTATCTTTATTTATTACTTAAGGTTCAATAATAAATAATCATTTTATTAATGCATGCTTTCTTTATAAGCACACCACAATTTAGCAACACACTATTCATATAGAACAATTGACGGAAATCATTTTCTTTTTAAACCAATTAGGCAATTGTTCAACATAGTAAAGAAATTACCTTACTGATTCCAGTTTTATATGAATGGCCAACCAAAACCAATTCCTACAAAATTTTATTTCACTTGTCCAGTTCATTACCCAACCCAACAGGAAAGGCTCCTATCAGATGTATAGCCAAAGAAAAAGAATATCGAGTTTGCTGTCGACAGAAAATTCTAAAATGAAGAATGATTTTCGTTCAAGCATTTTAACAACCACTTGGGGGGCATTACAAGGGTTCAACACTGACCTAATCGTTGTGCAAAATCAAAACTGCCAGAACCTATGGTTCTTTAACATACAGAGTCTCAACCAAGCAGCATAACCCAAGCAATACCAAAAACAATTGAATCCAATACAAAGGATAGTTCAATACAGTACCCAGAACAATTTACCCCAAACAGAGGAACAAAAATTTCTCCAATGTAGTGGACGATTTCAACTCAATACAATTACCAAAAACAATATACCCAATACAATTACCAAAAACAATATACCCAATACAATCGAGCCACACAATCTGAATACCGAACGAAGAAAAGAAAGAAAAAAAAATAACACAAAACCAATTAGACTACAACGGTTCACTGATATACCTTGAGCTCGATCGAATTGCAGTCTTTCTCCTTCTTCCAAAATAAGTAACCAAGCTGGACATTCACAGTAGCTTCCTCCCTATTTTTTTTTCTTCTAATTTGGACTCACAATCAAAGGAATCGACAGTTTTGGTTTAGGGCATGGGGGGTTCAATATATAGTGAAATTTTTACCCAAATTGGCTGGGTATTACCTTATTTCGCCAGTTAAGGACCATCGGTCGGAAGGAGATAGGCGATTGATGGTATACATCACGTCGACTGTGAACTCGCCGACCAATTCCTTGAGCGTCGTACCCCCACCGGTCGCGTCACCGAATTTTTGGGACCTTTGGTCCGTTTGGTGCCGCTCGGTCGGTCGTTACCCTCACTCGCTTCACCCGCTGGTTAAACCGTGGTAACCGCCGATCGCAGCTTTATCCGCCGGTTGCTTCACGCTGTCGCCGGCGCACGCCTGGCGACCCTCCTTCCCGTCACTCGCTCTGTGGCCTGATTGATTGAGGGTTTGGGCGCTTAGCTCGATTTTGGTTTGAGGTGTCTAAGGCTTAGGATTGCTTGGTTACAACTGATCTGAGAGTTTGGCTCGGCTGAAATCCCCAATTAATCCCACCGATTGTCCCAATTTCGTTGCTCGGTTGTAACTTAAAGCAATTACCCGGTTTCCCCATTTTAATCGGATCGACCTGGTGCAATTTGTCCAACCTGCTGGAAATTAATTTGGGCTTAACCCAATAGTTGGGTCGGCTGAATTAATTAAAAATAAACAACCCAAGTGGCCCAACAAGGAGAATAACAAAGGAATTTGGGCTCAGTCCAAATTAAAAAAAAATGGCCCAATTATTTTAATCACCTTGTTCTTCTTATGTTTTAAATTAAATAACTAAACACTTAATTATTTATTTCAAATATTTATTTTAACCATAATTCTGTATTTAAATTATTTAATTCGAAAATGATAAAATTATTTATTTACTCTCCCCAATTTTCTTGCCAATCAAATGTCAGGGTTAACTCATTAATTTATTCAAACTATCAGTGAGTCCCTTTACGACAAGAAAATTTATTGGACCATGCATTTATATAATTAAATAGTTGTACCTACACGAATCTAATTAAATTTGAAAAATTAAAATTAAATAAAACGAATTTCATATATTAAAATAATTTGTTCAAGGCTTAAAATTTCTTGGACATTACATCCTCTCCCCCTTATAAAAATTCCGTCCTCGGAATTTCAATCTAAGGTTACTCAAATAACTGGGGGTAATTTGCTTTCATCTTCTCTTCGAGTTCCCACGTGGCTTCTTCCACCGCGTGATTCCTCCAGAGTACTTTAACCGAACGAATGATCTTATTTCTGAGCTTCTGTTCCTTCCTATCAAGTATTTGGACAGGAATTTCCTTATAGGATAAGTTCTTCTCGACTTGAATTGGCTCATAGGAAATAACGTGCTTGTAGTCTGGCTTATATGGACGTAACACCGATATATGGAACACGTTGTGAATGTGCTCAAGTTCAGGAGGTAATGCTACTTTGTATGCCACTTCGCCTATTCCCCTTAATATTTCAAAAGGTCCTATGAACCTATGGCTCAATTTGCCCTTCTTCCCAAAACGGATCTTCCCTTTCCAGGGAGATACCTTCAAGAACACAAAGCTACCAACTTCAAGGTCTCGCTTCTGACGATGTAAGTCAGCATACTTCTTCTGACGATCCTGAGCTGCCACCAACCGTTGCCTTATTACTTTAATGATTTCCACGGTTTGTTGTACTAACTCTGGTCCCAACAATCTCCGTTCACCAACTTCATCCTAACATAGTGGCGTTCGACACTTCCTTCCGTACAGTGCTTCGTACGGTGGCATGCCTATGCTAGCATGATAACTGTTGTTGTAAGCGAACTCTACCAAGGGCAAGTGATCGTCCCAGCTGCCCCCTAAATCCATCACAACTGCCCGGAGCATATCCTCTAGGGTCTGAATTCTTCGCTCGCTCTGACCATCAGTCTGAGGATGATACGTCGTACTCATTCTCAACTGTGTTCCCATTCTTTCCTGTAGACTTCTCCAAAAATTTGACGTGAAGCGCGGATCTCTGTTAGATACAATAGACACCGGCAGTCCATGTCGCGATAATATTTTCTTTACGTAAAGTTTCGCCAACTGCTCCAATTTGTACCTGATCTTGATCGGTAGAAAATGGGCAGACTTGGTCAAATGATCTACGATCACCCAGATGGCGTCTAGACCCTTCTGTGTTGCCGGAAGTCCTACCACAAAATCCATTGTTATGTGCTCCCACTTCCATTCCGGAATCTCCAAAGGTTGAAACAATCCGCTCGGCCGCTGGTGCTCTGCCTTAACCCTCTGGCAAGTTAAACACCGGCTTGACGTATTCCGTAACTTCTCCTTTCAAATGCGGCCACCAATAATGCTGATGAAGATCTTGATACATCTTGGTGCTACCCGGATGTACCAAAAATCTCGTATTATGGGCCTCCTGCAATATTTCTTCCCTTAGGTCTGGTACGTACGGTACCCAGATCCTTCCCTCGAACCTCAGCAATCCTGTGCTGTCAATCTTGTACTTCAACGTTTTTCCCTCCGATAGCTGCTTCTTAATGTCAATGCACTCCTCGTCAAAATCTTGAGCCTCCTTTATCTTATCCAGTAGAGTCGGACCAGCTGTCACGGTAAACAGTTTTTTGCCCGTCTCCATCAGATACTTAACCTCCAGTTCCAGACGTTCAAAGTCCCTTATCAATTCCTCCTGAACTGTCAGTTGCATTAATTTCGCCTTGCCTTTCCTGCTTAGGGCATCAGCCACTACATTTGCTTTGCCCGGATGGTACAGAATTTCACAGTCGTAGTCTTTGATCAATTCTAGCCATCGGCGCTGTCTCATGTTCAGCTCCTTTTGAGTGAAGATATATTTCAGACTTTTGTGATCTGTATATATCTCGCACTTCTCCCCGTATAGGTAGTGCCTCCAAATCTTCAAGGCGAAAACTACCGCTGCTAACTCCAAGTCATGAGTCGGGTAACCCTTCTCATAGTCCTTTAGCTGACGTGATGCGTACGCCACAACCTTGCCGTGTTGCATCAGCACACAGCCAAGACCCTTGTGTGACGCATCGCTATACACTATGAAACCCCCAGTGTTGTCAGGTAAGGTCAACACCGGTGCTTGACTACGTCTCTTCTTCAGCTCCATAAAACTTTCCTCACATTTCTCCGACCAAACAAACTTAACTGTTTTCCTGGTGAGGTTGGTCAACGGCGATGCTATCTTTGAAAAATCTTGTATGAACCTTCGATAGTATCCTGCTAATCCCAAGAAACTCCGGATCTCTGTTGGCGTCTTCGGTTGCTCCCAATTGATAACCGCTTCTACTTTTGCTGGGTCCACCGAAACACCATTTTTGTCGATGACGTGACCTAGAAATTGTACCCTCTGCAACCAAAACTCGCACTTAGAAAACTTCGCGTACAACTTCTCCCTCCTGAGAGCTTCCAATACAATTTTTAAATGTTCAGCATGTTCCTCCTCTGTTTCCGAATACACCAAGATGTCATCAATGAATACAACTACGAACTTGTCCAAGTATTGCTTGAACACTCTGTTCATCATATCCATAAATGCTGCTGGCGCATTCGTTAATCCAAATGACATCACCAGAAACTCGAAGTGCCCATAACGAGTCCTGAATGCAGTCTTCGGGATATCTTCCTGCCTCACCTTCAGCTGATGATAGCCTGTCCTTAGGTCGATTTTCGAAAAGTATTTCGCTCCCTTAAGTTGATCAAATAGATCGTCAATCCTAGGAAGCGGATACCTATTCTTAATCGTAACTTTTTTCAACTCCCGATAATCGATACAAAGCCTCATCGAACCATCCTTTTTTTTTACAAACAGAACTGGCGCTCCCCATGGGGACACACTCGGTCTGATATAACCCTTGTCTAACAGTTCCTGTAGTTGAACCATCAACTCTTTCATTTCTACAGGTGTCATTCGATACGGTGGCTTCGATATTGGTGCGGTTCCCGGTGCCAAATCGATAACGAACTCGGTTTCCCTATCCGGCGGTAGTCCCGGAAGCTCGTCTGGGAAGACATCGGCGAAATCCCTCACGATTGGTATTTGACTCATCTCATCCCCAACCTGACGAGTATCAACCACATGGGCCAAATAACATACGCACCCTTTCTTAAGCAATTTCTTGGTTTGCATCATAGTAAGACAACAAGATTATCTTGGTGATTTATTACCATAGAATACCACCTTTGACTTGTTAGGAGTCTTCAAGTGTACACATTTCTTCTTACAGTCAATGACTGCTCCGTGAATTGATAGCCAATCCATTCAAGGATTACATCAAACTCTCCTAGCTGAATTGGTATCAAATCCATATTGAGCTTAAATCCTCGCAATTCAGCACAACAGTTCCTATGAATGCATTTTACGGGAATAATTTCTTTGTTTGCTACTTCTACGTTCATAGGGTGTTTTAACTTTTCACGAGGTAAATTTAACTGACAAGCAAATTCTTCGGAAACAAAAGAGCAGGTAGCACCCGAATCGAATAACACATATGCATTTATATCATTGATTGGGATGATACCTGACACCACGTCCCTAGATTCCATTGCATCCTGCACGGTCATGTTGAATGTGCGTGCCATTGGCCTGTAGGCTTGACTGGCTGGTGCCCCGTAGCTCGGCCGGTTGCTGTTTCCGCTGTTAGTGTTGTTCCTGTTGCCACTCCCGACATCACCCTTCCTCTTCGGGCAATCCTTAATCTGGTGGTCGGGTGATCCACAAGAGAAACATCCTCCCTTCGACTTGTTCGGACACTGGGGGGCCATGTGCCCCGGTTGTCCACATCGGTAACAAACACTTTTCCCCTTCATGCACTCCCCCGAGTGACTCTTGCCACAATTGTTGCACCTGCCTGGTTTCTTCACCTCCCCTCCAGATTTGTTTCCCCCGGATGACTGACTCTCGAGCCACTTACATTTGTTGGGGTTACTACCTCCGCTGCTCCCTGCCTTGGTTACCTCTTGATTCTTCTTTCTCTCTTAGTTAAATCATGTCACTGCTTCATTGCCCCCTTCCGCAATGATAGCCCTTTTCAGCAGTTCAACGAAGTTCTTAATTTTCAATATTGCAACTGACTTCTGCCCCCAGGGTTTTAGTTCCAATTCAAACCTTCTTGCCTTCCTGGCCTCGGTGTCCACTTGATGTGGGGAAAATCGGGCCAACTCATTGAACTTTGCCGCGTACTCGGATTCCCCTGTTTCAGTTCCAGGAACTTTACTTCCATATCTTGCTGTGTATTCTCCGGGAAGTAATTTTCGAAGAATAGTTCTTTGAATCTATCCCATGGAATGACTCCCTCACCTGCTCGACCCTTATTGGCCTTCCACCAATAGTTAGCCTCGCCCTTCATCATGAACGTGGAAAATCTTGTCTTTTGTTCCTCGGCCACCCGTGCGACCTCGAAGACCTTCTCTATCTCTTCTATCCAGGTCTGTGCTTCTATTAGGTTAAGAGTTCCCTTGAACTCGGGTGGTCCAACCAATTTAAAATCTTTAAAATTTGCCAGATGATGCACTGGCGCGGGTGCTGGTTGGGTCCCTCCAGGTGGCGGCCTTGACTGCATGGCTTCTGCCAGCATCTTCGCGAACATCCTCATTGGATTGGGTTGATCCCCAACCTCCCTTTCGGACTCCTCGACTCGCCGGTTACGTGGTCTTCCTCTCGGCGGCATGATTTGATAAGGAAAAACTGCTGACTTTTACCTATAGTTTTATATTTTACACAATATGTCATTAAAATCAGCGATCAAAAGTAGAAACATTTATCAACACGTTTGATTTAAGTGAAACATCTGCATTTATATTTATATACCACTGTTTGTTACATTCAGACTAAACATGTGGCATACTTTTATAAATGCGCCACTACATGCCCTATTCATCATTAAACATTCCCCTAAGACAAAAGTGGGGAATCCTAACTTTCTATCTCTCAAGACAACAAAAGTTGGGGTTTAACTGCTACCCCAAACATGAAAACAAATATAGAGTTTCATAAGACAAACATGAATACGTCCCTAATATAACAAAAAATGGGACTGGCTATACTAAAGACAAAACAACCATCATATCACGTCACTGTACGTCGTGACGAATCTGTGCCTGCTGACTAGAAGAGAATGCCCCACCCATGACCCTTCGACGAACAGAGCGGCTAGACTCCCCTACCTCAGTCTGGGGCCTCCTGTAGGCAGCATCCAAGGCAAAACCTAAGGTCTCGATCCTCACTGCTCTGGCCTCCAACTGGTCCTCCAACTGGTCAACCCTCCTCGCCTCTCTGACCCAAGCATCTCTGACCCGCCTCCTCTCCGCAGTCTCCAGCCCAAACTCGAACTTCATGGCCTCCTGCTTGGCCTTCAGATGGGCGATCTCCATATCCTTCTGCTCTAATCTCTCTCTCAGCTCAGCATTCCGGGCCACCATCTGATGTAGCAGTGGTCCAATCTGCTGCGTTGAGGTCTCATAACCCTGCAGCTGCGCCTTTACCATCTCTAACTCATGCTCCAGCTGATAAGCTAGCTCCCTATACTGATCCTCCGTGATCTGGTGGGTCTGGTTCTGCTCCTCTAGATGAGCTACCTGGTCCTCCAGCTCCTCGTTCCTACTGGTCAGTCCCTCTATGAAATCATCTGCAGTAGAGCCCATGCCATCAACATAAGCAGGTGGCTCATCACCGCCAGTCTCCGAGTCCTCCTCACTGTCATCCGGGTCCTGACTACCGGATCTCATCACCCTACCTATAACAGGCTCTGGTAGATCCCCCTGATAGTCCTCCTCTGGCTCGGACTCCTCCAGCGGTACTCCTAGGGCAATAGGAGCATACCCCACCAACTGCTCAGCAACTACTGGTATATCTATGAATGTCTCCTCCTCCTAGGTCCCACTAGTCCCTTCCCTGTCAGCCACCCTACAACACAGACAGAGACAACGATATCAGTATCATAATAAAAATATATTCATTGATAAAATGAAATAATATTTTATCATGTATAACTCGGCTTGGCAGATTTCCACAATCCACCCCCAGACAAGGCCATTATCTGAATCTTCTTGATTCATATCCTAGCGTACTCAATACGAGTTTAAGTCTAAGGTCATAACCTAGGTTTAGCGATCCTAAAGTTTATAACCTACAGCTTTGATACCAACCTGTGACGCCCCCAAATTTGGGTCTCCAAATATCCGGATCCGGTCATCACGATCGAATACATCATTCACCTCCAACAACATACATTGACTAAAATGCGGAAATAAACATATGTTGTTCATTAGAAAGGTGTTACTAGTCCCAGAATACAATAACCTTAAGTACTGAACACGAATTCATACCCCAAATAACTGTCAGGGTTTAAATTACATTTATAGTAATTAACTACACATAAAATGAAATCAGCTACGTGAAGTCTATCACTTCATCTTTTCTTTCCCTTTGCTCTTCCCTGATGTCTCGGGTTTAGCTGCAATGGAGTCATGATATAGCAAGGGTGAGCAACGAGTTTGCTCAGAAAGTTTAAAATATAACAATAAAGGATATATCATGATGAAGGGAATATAGAGAGAAAATTCAACAATATAATTATCAGAAGCAAGAATAATAAATGCTTTTAGAATAGTTGATAGTCGAGTAGACTTTGAACAATAACTTCCAAAGGAGTCAATAGCTAGTTGACCCTCTGGTTACTGGCTACAGAATAAGTACTTGAGGGGATCAGCCTCGCGTACGCTATGTGTATGCATAACATTTAACTCTGCTAGTTGTACCTTATATACGGTACCTGGGGTACTCCCCTATAAATAAAGGGGTGTTCATTCAGTCTAAGAATCCTCACCATTGATTGGTTCGGATAGCTTTTATAAATTCTCACACACTTGCCTGGCCGAACAAGGGTTCAGACTTAATCATGAATAGTTCGTGAATTTCGGAACTTTAATAAATGTACGAATTCAAATGCATCGAATGCGAATGTCAATAATATCATAGATGTGGAATAACTATAATTAATTGAACCACTTAGGCATTCTTAGAATAACTTTCAACCTACAGTACTATAATAGCCCGCTCGAATGAAAAGAAACTTGCCACAATTAAAGTTTCGATATAAGGAACTTGCTCAATGTAAAAGTTGAGTAAGATGAACTTGCCTGTTTGCTCAGCTACAATTTATCTTAGCTTTAATTAATTGATCTTGAGTGACCTATCATTGGATAAAGTCGACTTATCAATTAATATGGTATAGTTGTATATTGACACACCTTACTATACCATTTACTTATGAAATAAACAATTTCATCATCTATATTTAATTACTATGTAACATTAACTAAACAAAAATTAATTAATGACCTTTAGCCATTAAAAGTAGATAATAGCTAATCATGATTACTTATTATTTCAATACTCAAACTATTACCCTTATTTATCTCTAAGTATGGGTTAATAATTCTTATTTATTATTTATAAAAATAAATAATAAATTTATCATGGTTTAATAACAATTAATCACTTATTTAGTTTTATTTGCGCTTAATTACCATTCACCCTTAAGGGGAATTAAGTAATTATGACCCCTTAGTCATTAATAAAAAGAATTTAATGCATTGACTCTCTCCACACTTAATTACTATTAAACACTTATTAAGTAACCATTTTTTTAACTTGTTCATACTTAATTATTATTTAATAATAACTAAATATTTATTATCTTTATTTATTATTTAGTGATAAATCATAAATAATTACTTTATTAACTTCATTCATACTTAATTATTATTAAGTAAATAATAATTAAATATTTATTATCTTTATTTATTATTTATTGGGAAATAATAAATAATTATTTATTAACTTTGTTATTATTTAATATTAATTAAATAATATTTATTATCTTAATTTACTCATACTTAATTATTATTTAATGTTAATTAAATAATAATTAAATATTTATTATCTTTATTTATTTCTTAACGATAAATAATTAAATTATTAACTTTATTCATACTTGATTATTATTTAATAGCAATAATCAAATATTTATTAGCTTTATTTATTATTTAAGGATAAATAATAAATAATTAAATTATTAACTTTATTTATGCTTAATTATTATTTAATATTAATTAAACAATAATTAAATATTTACTATCTTTATTTATTATTTATTGATAAATAATAAATAGTTACTCTAGTAATTACATTCATTATTATTTAACATTAATTAAATAATGATTAAATATTTATTAATTTTATTTATAATAAATAATTATTTGATAAGTATATTCATACTTAATTATTACTTTATAATTATTTGTTAATTATATACATACTTAATTATTATTTACTATTAATTAAACAATAATTAAATATTTATTATCTTTATTTATTACTTAAGGTTCAATAATAAATAATCATTTTATTAATGCATGCTTTCTTTATAAGCACACCACAATTTAGCAACACACTATCCATATAGAACAATTGACGGAAATCATTTTCTTTTTAAACCAATTAGGCAATTGTTCAACATAGTAAAGAAATTACCTTACTGATTCCAGTTTTATATGAATGGCCAACCAAAACCAATTCCTGCAAAATTTTATTTCACTTGTCCAGTTCATTACCCAACCCAACAGGAAAGGCTCCTATCAGATGTATAGCCAAAGAAAAAGAATATCGAGTTTGCTGTCGACAGAAAATTCTAAAATGAAGAATGATTTTCGTTCAAGCATTTTAACAACCACTTGGGGGGCATTACAAGGGTTCAACACTGACCTAATCGTTGTGCAAAATCAAAACTGCCAGAACCTATGGTTCTTTAACATACAGAGTCTCAACCAAGCAGCATAACCCAAGCAATACCAAAAACAATTGAATCCAATACAAAGGATAGTTCAATACAGTACCCAGAACAATTTACCCCAAACAGAGGAACAAAAATTTCTCCAATGTAGTGGAGGATTTCAACTCAATACAATTACCAAAAATAATATACCAAATACAATCGAGCCACACAATACAAATACCGAACGAAGAAAAGAAAGAAAAAAAAACAACACAAAACCAATTAGACTACAACGGTTCACTGATATACCTTGAGCTCGATCGAATTGCAGTCTTTCTCCTTCTTCCAAAATAAGTAACCAAGCTGGACATTCACAGTAGCTTCCTCCCTATTTTTTTTTCTTCTAATTTGGACTCACAATCAAAGGAATCGGCAGTTTTGGTTTAGGGCATGGGGGGTTTAATATATAGTGAAATTTTTACCCAAATTGGCTGGGTATTACCTTATTTGGCCAGTTAAGGACCATCGGTCGGAAGGAGATAGGCGATTGATGGTATACATCACGCCGACTATGAACTCGCCGGTCAATTCCTCGAGCGTTGTACCCCCACCGGTCGCGTCGCCGAATTTTTGGGACCTTTGGTCCGTTTGGTGCCGCTCGGTCGGTCGTTACCCTCACTCGCTTCACCCGCTGGTTAAACCGTGGTAGCCACCGATCGCCGCTTTGTCCGCCGGTTGCTTCACGCTGTCGCCGGCGTACGCCTGACGACCCTCCTTCCCGTCACTCGCTATGTGGCCTGATTGATTGAGGGTTTGGGCGCTTAGCTCGATTTTGGTTTGAGGTGTCTAGGGCTTAGGATTGCTTGGTTACAACTGATCTGAGAGTTTGGCTCGGCTGAAATCCCCCAATTAATCCCACCGATTGTCCCAATTTCGTTGCTCGGTTGTAACTTAAAGCAATTACCCGGTTTCCCCATTTTAATCGGATCGACCCGGTGCAATTTGTCCAACCCGCTGGAAATTAATTTGGGCTTAACCCAATAGTTTGGTCGGCTGAATTAATTAAAAATAAACAACCCAAGTGGCCCAACAAGGAGAATAACAAGGGAATTTGGGCTCAGTCCAAATTAAAAAAAAATGGCCTAATTAAATTAATCACCTTGTTCTTCTTATGTTTTAAATTAAATAACTAAACCTCTTAATTATTTATTTCAAATATTTATTTTAACCATAATTCTGTATTTAAATTATTTAATTCGAAAATGATAAAATTATTTATTTACTCTCCCCAATTTTCTTGCCAATCAAATGTCAGGGTTAACTCATTAATTTATTCAAACTATCAGTGAGTCCCTTTACGGCAAGAAAATTTATTGGACCATGCATTTATATAATTAAATAGTAGTACCTACACGAATCCAATTAAATTTGAAAAATTAAAATTAAATAAAACGAATTTCATATATTAAAATAATTTGTTCAAGGCTTAAAATTTCTTGGACATTACAACACACTTCAAACTTCTTTCTCTGATTCCCTTGCTGATTCCCAGCAAAGACACTATCATTCCAGTTCCTCTTTTGACTGCTGCCACCCTGACTTCCACCAGTCTTATTCTCACTTTCACCTTTTTTACCCTTCTGCTCCTGTTTGTATTTACTAAGAGCATCACTCCCTCTGTGATGATCACCTTTTTCAGTACGGCTGTGAACGAGTTAAGTTGGAACATAGAGACTCAGCTATATAGCCAGGGCTTTAATCCTTAATCGAATCTCCTCGCCTTCCTCTCATCGGTATTGACTTGATAGGGCGCAAACCTCGCCAATTCATTAAATTTTGCGGCATATTCGGGTACCGTCATCGTTCGCTGCTTGAGCTCCAGAAACTGAACCTCCATTTGATTCTGCGAACTCAGCAGAAAATATGTTTCGAAAAAAATCTCTTTAAATCTGTCCCACGGAATTACCCCTTGACCACCTCGAGTTTTCTTAGCTTGCCACCATTAACTAGCTTTTGATTTAAGCATGAATGTTGCGAACACAGTCTTCTGGTCCTCGCTGACCCTAGCGACATCAAATACCTTCTCCATCTCCATAACCCATGTTTGAGCTTTAATTGGATTCATAGACCCTTGAAATTTTGAGGTCCTACCGCTTTGAAGTATTTGAAAGTTGTGGCCTGAGCTTGAGGTTGACTTGCAAATGCCCTAGTCAGTAAATTCACCAACTGTTGCATTGGGTTAGCGTTGACTTCATCGTTGTTATTTGTGGATCCTTCATGGGTCTATTGACGTGTCTGTCTTCTTCTTGGCGGCATCTTACTGTTAAGAATTCGCGTTATTAGATTATTGCTCAATTACTTAAACATTTAAGCTTTAACTTATACATTTATAAACAACATATAACACATAGCACATCTGATAAACTTTTGTATTTTATTCATTTACTGCTTCAAAACATAACATAGATAGCATCATAGTTATTTATAACATCTACCCCGAAGTAATAAAATTCAGGAGTACATCATCCATCATATCCCATTTATATCAAAAGTTGGGATTAACATCATACTTTTTATTATTATTACTACTAGCTACTTATAAGGACATTCTACGCCGAACAGCTTCCTAGCGCTCTTGCTCTATAATACGAATCATCGTCCTGTGATCCATCATATACCACGATAAATCTTCGAACTGAACTGGATAGTGGAAAACTCGATCCTGTACCCTATCCATCGTTGTGTGGAAAACATGCTCCATCTCATCCATCTTGGCTTTCTTCGACTGAACCTCATCGAATCGGCATAACACCCTGCAAGCTCCTCGTAACACAACTTGAAAACTCAAACTTTCGAACTCCTTTACGCACGATCTTGTCCACATCAATACGATGCTCTCCCACACATATTCCAGATACTTCCAAAGTATTAACTACACCAAAACAAACTAAATAAACAACTAAAGCTAAAACGCAATCAAAATTTCTATCTAAGAAATCAAATGCATAAACAAAATAAACGCAAATAAAACTACGAAAAGTCCTATATCCTCCTGGATCAAATATCATTATGTAGAACTCTCCAAGATGCATAAACTCCCATTCACGAATTAATGGATCAAAAATCAACGTGGTGATCTCGTCCATTCGCAACTACATCCATTGATGAATTCCCGGATCAAAAGTGAATCCTATGATCTTGATCATTCGTACAAACTTCCATCCCATTGCACCTTGATCAAATAACAATCTTTGAAACTTTCCATGGCGCAATTGCAAACATACTTGAATTCCTGGATTAAACACAAAACAAAACAAATCAACAAGTTCCTTTTGTCTAATCACCAAGAAATCAAATAACGCAAAATCACATGCATAGTCTACTAGAACATAATTCAAAATACTTCCCTGTAGACACTTAATGCACTGTTCGAACCATTTTGCATAATGAATCACGCTCTTTTCCTCGACGAGTATAAACCCTGAAAGTAGTATGCACACAAGCCAATCATATTTGATATGATGTAGCATATACTTTGTAATCTTATTCATTTATTAATAAAAGAATTGAGTTTCTTAAAAGGCATTTTATATTATCTACATGGTGCTGTTATATTAAATGTGATAAACCCATAGTTTTGAGCAATGCTTTTAGAATCATGATGGTGATCATGCTAATGAGATCTAAATTCAAGATAGCTCACAAACTAAAATTGTTCCTAATCGTTGGATTACTAAATTGGGGATTAGTGAATCCGGATAGATTAGTACATGCGTTGCTTGCTCTTAGAAAGAGGATGATTGATCTCATAATCATTTGTGTGGAGACACTAAAGCAAGTATGTAGGTGCTTATTAGAGAATAAGTTCACTGAACGTGGCTCGCTAAGGAATACCTAATGGAGTTTTACTCGCCTGTCAATAGGAATTCCTCAAGTGATAGTAGTACAAGTGGTCCTTGGACTTGAGATCATCACAGTATCTTGTGTATGATGAGTTATACTTTGACATGTCCCTTAAGACCTTTGGGGTATACCAAAGCGTATGATTAGGTATAATAAATTATACATGGAGATAGATGAATGATCAACAAAGAATCTACCACGTCTAGTAAAAGATGTGAATGTCCTATGTGATTCGATAAATGACAACTCAGTAGTCCTTGGCCAAGGCAGAATGAAATTAGAAAAGAGTTTCTAATTTGCATTATTTAGAGTTGTGCATTTGGGAATCGAAATACATATAATTAAATAAAATAAGACTTGACAGTAAATCCATGTCTTATATTTAATTGGGACATTGTATGGTAGAGGATTGAATTATACGGTAACTATTTACTCAAAGGTTCTTTTATGATTAATGTTGAAATCTATATTATCTAGAAAGTCGTTGATCGCTAAGGGGGCTTACTCTTATTGTAGAATAAATATTATTTATTTAAATGAATTAAATAGTTTAATTTATTTATTTAAATAAGATTAGAATTGTTCTAATTGATTTATTCACAACCGGTTTAATATGGAGAACCTAAAGGGTCACACCGCAAAAGGGAAAATATTTATTTAAGAAGTAAATGGCATAATTGTAATAATAAGTAAAGCGTATTTAATTTAGTCTATGGAGATAGAATAAATTAAATAGCTTAATATTTATTATTTAATATTTTGGAAATATTAAATATAAATTAATAAGAGGAGTCTTATTATTATTATTACTATTACTATTATTTAATTCCTAATAGGGATTGAGAATTAATTAATAGAACTATTATTTATTTCCTAATAAGGATTGGGAATTAATTAATAGAAGTACTCTCTCAAGAATTTCTAATTGGATTAGGAGCATAATTAATTAAAGGAGTTTAATTAGAATATAAACCCTAATCCTAAATAGTTTAGGGAAGGGTTATTCCTACATCTATAAATAAGAAGAGTCTTATCATAGATTAGGGTTACACACTTTTGCATTAGATTGTGGAGAGTACTTACAATTTCTATAGAGATAGAATCTAGGGTTTTTGCCAAACACCCAACTTCTTGAATACTTGTTCTTCTTTGGTGGATCACCTCTATAGGCCAAACACTTGGGTGACTAACGTTGATCAAAGGAAGGAATCACACCGTAGCATTCGAGGAGAACACGAAGGACTAGGAGTTGAACTTGTACCCGAGGAAGCTTTGTTCTACGAGGGTATAATTTCTTGTTCTCTTTCTCTTTCGTTTATATCGTTAATTGAGCACATTAATCGATCATGGTGATGGTTTGTATAAAATTTTAAAATCTGTTTTATCACGCTTCCGCTCTATTTATGTAATTTGATTGCATGCTTGCGTAATATACAAACCTAACAGTGGTATCAGAGCCTAATCATGTGCTAATTATCGATCTTGATGATTCCATGTATGAATTGATATGCGAAACGTTCGAATTTTTGGGCTAGGGAAAATTTTTCTGAATCTGGGTCGTGGCGCGGCCGCGCCGCTTCCAGTTCATTCTGGAGCGCGGCCGCGCCCTAACCCAAAAAATGTTTCTGGGGTGCAGCGCGGCCGCGCCGCTCCTAGTTCAAATTGGAGCGCGGCCGCGCCGGTGTGCAGACTTTGAAATTTTTTTTGTTTTCTCAATTAATATAAATGGTTTATTTAATTGATAAAAGTTTAAAATAAAAGAGTTTATTTTATCTGGAATGGAATTTCAAATTGCTAAAAATTAAAGGAGTTTAATTTGGATTTGGTTTTTGATTAAAATAAAAGAGTTTATTTTGTTTCAAAACTAAATATTAGCAAAATTTTTGCCCATTAATTGATATCAATGCATATATGGAATGAATTTATTATTCATGGGATGAATGTTATTTATTGATACATATAGAGATATGTATGATAATAAATATGGGTTGATTATGGACTATTGACCAATGTGTGATTGAATTTATTTTAGTGGATGCTTGAATGAATGAGTTTTTTTATAAATGGGGTCCGCGTACCTCGTCTTCTCTAATTTTTCTTAATGTAAATTCTATCTCCCACCTATGTACTTCCCCTTGACTGCTGATCAAGGTTTCTATTTATTGTAAAATAGTTTCTGTAATAGGACTAGTTAGAATTAATTTTGAAAAACTGGAGACAAAGGAGCAAGGAGCGCTTGAAGACCCGTTTGTATTGGAGCCCGGGTTTAAATGTAATAGTTATATTTAAATTTAATTCTTGCACCCTAGGTTTGACCTTTTGGTTCACTTGGTGGCTCTAGTGAACCAAACTAGAATAAAAGTTCATAATCAATCCGGATAGAATATAGTATTCTATATGTGCATGCTTACTATATATATATATTATATATTATTCAACATGCTTCACATGTAAAATAATATGACGCGTATTTTATATATATATGTGCATGTGCGCTAAACAAGATGAGACTAATAATAACAAACCCCTCAAAGTAATATATTAAGTTCTAAGCGTTCAAAGATATTTGGAATATCGAACGTCGCCTTATAGCATGGTAAAACGATAGAGTATTAAATATTTAATATGAGTTTGTTGTGTCACACAAGGCAAGTATTAAATATGTAAGATGTAGCTTTATCACATTTGATGCTTATACATAGACTGAACGATGCTGTTTTGTTGTGTCACACAAGGACAATGTTTTTCTTTCGAATATATGGAAGTGCTAGGTTGGACTTAACTTGGATAATTTTGATTCGGATGTGTCACACTTGATCAAAATAATCTAAGAGGCAAAATACAAGGAGTTACATAGTGATGTAATTGACAATAGTTGTCTACCTATTTATTTATATATAGTTTGTTGTGTCACACAAGGCTATATGCATTTGAAATGGGATCCTTATTCTCACTAGCAAATCTTTAATTAGATTTGCCGAACTATATAATGAGGGTAATATAGTTTGATGAAAATAGTGAGAGATACCAATTTAAAATAAAGACCTAATTTATTTTGGTAATTAATTAAATGAATGTATGCTAAAATGTTGTCTATTTCATATGAAGAATTTAAAAATGTTAAACTCACTATCACTGCGTAGCATACTTGATGCTAACAAACTGACCAGACCGAATTACACGGACTGGTTAAGGAATCTGAGAATTGTTCTCACTGCTGAAAAGATTTCTTATGTCCTAAATTCGCCAGTCCCTGCAAATGTTGCAGAAACAGCCTCTGAAGAAGAGATTGCTACTTTCAGAAAGTGGCAAGATGATGCAATCTTGGCTCAATGCATCATGCTCGCATCCATGAGTAACGAGCTTCAGCGTCAGCATGAAACTATGGATGCTCCTACTATATTGCTGCACCTCAAAGAGTTGTATGGTGAGCAAAGTAGGACTGCTAGATATCAGATATCTAAGGAGCTCTTCCAATCTCGTATGACCGAGGGCACTGCTGTTGAGACTCATGTCTTTAAGATGATCAATTTGATTGAACAACTTGGACAGCTTGGGTTTGTGATGGATGGGGAGTTATGCCAAGATTTGATCTTGCAGTCACTCTCGGACATCTTCTCACAATTTGTTGTGAATTTTCACATGAATAAGTTGGACGTCAGCTTGCCTGAGTTACTTAACATGCCGAAAACTGCTGAAGGTCACTTCTCATCCAACAAGAACCAAGTCTTACTAGTGGATGATTCTTCCAAAAAAAGGAAGAGGCCCAAGGTATCTTCTGAAAAGAAGAAAAACAAGAAGGCTAAGGGCAAGGCGAAGAGAAAGGATAAAAAGAAACCTGATTCAGATAGCAAAGGAATTTGCTACCATTGCAATAAGCCGGGACCTTGGAAGAGGAACTGCAAGGAGTATCTTGCGGACCAAAAGAAGCTTGGAGAAGCTTCGACTTTCGATCTAGGTTTGTTCATGATTGAAATTAATTTTTCTGAAAGTCAAAATTCTACTTGGGTATTGGATACCGGCTGTAGTTCTCACATATGTAATAATGTGCAGGGACTAAGCAGAAGTAGAAAGCTGGACAAGGATGAAGTCGTCCTATGAGTGGGAAATGGCGCAAAGGTTGCTGCATTAGCTGTAGGGACTTATTGTTTAGCACTGCCTTCGGGCAAGTTCATTAGTTTAAATAATTGTTATTATGTTCTGACACTCATTAGAAACATTATTTCAATTTCTGTATTGGATATGGATGGTTTTGATATTATAATAAAGAACAACAGTTGTTCTATTTATAATAAAAATGTTTTATATGGTGTTGGGAACTTACTGAATGAACTGTACATACTTGACTTACATGAAAATATACTTCAAATTGAACAAACTAAGAAAAGAAAAAGAGATGATGTTAATTATACATTTATGTGGCATTGTAGACTTGGTCATATCAATGAAACAAGATTATCCAAGTTGCATAAAGATGGGCTTTTAGAGCTATCTGATTACGAATCATATCCAACTTGTGAATCTTGTCTCATGGGTAAAATGACTAAATCTCCTTTTACTGGAAAAGGAGAAAGAGTTACAGAGTTGTTAGCGTTGGTACACACAGATGTATGTGGACCTATGACAATGAATGCACGAGGAGGGTATTCTTACTTTATTATTTTCACTGATGATCATTCTAGATTTGGATATGTGTATTTAATGAAATACAAATCTGAGTCGTTTGAAAGGTTCAAAGAATTCAGAAGTGAAGTAGAGAAGCAAACTGGTAAAAGTATTAAGATTCTTCGATCGGATCGAGGAGGGGAATACTTGACCAATGAGTTTCTAAATTGTCTCAAAGAAAATGGTATAATCTCACAATGGACTCCACCAAGAACGCCACAGTTGAATGGTGTATCTGAAAGGAGAAATCGAACATTGTTGGACATGGTTCGTTCCATGATGAGTTTTACCGACCTTCCAATATCCTTCTGGGGTTATGCCCTAGAAACGGCTGCATATCTACTTAACAAGGTACCTACCAAATCTGTCCCAAAGACTCCGTATGAGATATGGACAGGGAGGAAACCAAATCATAAGCATGTTAAGACTTGGGGTTGTCTAGCTTATGTCAAAAGGTTTGAGCAAAATAAGCTAAAGACTAGATCCGACAAGTGTAGATTTGTTGGTTACCCTAAAGAAACTGTAGGGTATTATTTCTATCATCCTACTAATCAAAAGGTGTTTGTAGCGAAACACGCTGCCTTTTTGGAAAAGGAGTTTATCCTTGAAGGGGTCAGTAGGAGTAAGATATATCTTGAAGAAGTTCAAGAACCATAAAATACTCCGGATCAAAGTCAGGTACCTAACCAAGTAGAAGAACCTACTGTACCACAACCTATTCGTAAATCTGGAAGTGTACCGAAGATACCTGAAAGGTATGGATTCATCATAGAGGATGATGATGAGGTACGCATCATAGAAGATGATGATCCATTGACTTACGAAGCGACTATGAGTAGTGAAGACTCAGAGAAATGGCTAGAAGCCATAAAATCCAAGATGGACTCCATGTATGAAAACCAAGTATGGACTTTGGTTTCACCACCTGAGGGCATTAAGCCTATTGGGTGTAAATGGGTCTTTAAGAGAAAGACTGGAGCGGATGGCAAGGTAGAGACCTATAAGGCCCGACTGGTTGCAAAAGGTTTCAAACAAAGACAAGGAGTTGACTATGATGAAACCTTCTCGCCAATAGCTATGCTCAAGTCCATTCGAATTTTGCTTGCAATTGCAGCTTATTATGACTACGAGATCTGGCAAATGGACGTGAAAACGGCCTTCCTCAATGGAGAGCTTGAGGAGAATGTATATATGATACAGTCAGAGGGTTTTGTTTCAACGGTTGGAACAAACCAAGTCTGTAAGCTACAACGATCCATTTATGGATTGAAGCAAGCTTCTCGAAGATGGAACATCCGTTTTGATGAGATAATCAAAAGGTTTGATTTTATCAAAAATGAGGGTGAACCATGTGTGTACAAGAAGGTTAGTGGGAGCGCTGTTTCATTCCTTGTATTATATGTTAATGACATATTACTAATAGGGAATGATGTTCCTATGCTACAGTCGATCAAAATTTGGTTATCTAAACACTTCTCCATGAAGGACTTGGGTGAGGCATCCTATATTTTGGGGATAAAGATCTATAGAGATAGATATAAAAGGATGTTTGGCTTGACCCAAGGAAAGTACATTGACTCGATGCTAAAGAGGTTTAGTATGGAAGATTCCAAGAGAGGTCTCATGCCGATGAGTCATGGAATACATCTCTCTAAGAAACAGGCCCCAAAGACACCTGAGGAGAGAGACCGTATGAGTAAGATTCCTTATGCTTCCGCAATAGGATCTATCATGTACGTTATGATATGTACTAGACCAGATGTCGCTCATGCACTTAGTGTAACAAGCAGATATCGGTCGAATCCAGGAGAAGAGTACTGGAAGGCAGTGAAAAACATCCTAAAGTACTTGAGAAGAACTAAGGATGTATTTCTTGTCTACGGTGGGTCTGAATTGAAACTAGAGGGCTATACAGACTCAAGTTTTCAAACGGACCAAGATGACTATAAATCTGTTTCAGGGTATGTGTTTACCTTAAACGGTGGCGCAGTGAGTTGGAAAAGTTCCAAGCAGCAAACAGTTGCTGATTTAGTGACAGAGGCAGAGTACATAGCTGCAAGTGAAGCTGTTTGGATGAAGAAGTTCATAACTGAACTTGGAGTGGTTCCTAGCATTAGAGGAGACGTACCTTTATTCTGTGACACCACCGGAGCTGTTGCGCAGGCTAAGGAACCCAGGTCTCATCAGAAATCCAAACACGTGTTGCGGCGGTTTCATTTGATTAGAGAAATCATTGGAAGAGGAGATGTCACACTGGAGCGTGTGGACTCTCAAGACAACATTGCAGATCCATTTACTAAAGCTTTAACACAATATCAGTTTGATCGTCACTTAGAGAAGATGGGTATTAGATACCATGGCGATTGGCTTTAGTGCAAGTGAGAGATTGAAAGTAGTATACACAAAGCCAATCATATTTGATATGATGTAGCATATACTTTGTAATCTTATTCATTTATTAATAAAAGAATTGAGTTTCTTAAAAGGAATTTTATATTATCTGCATGGTGCTGTTATATTAAATGTGATAAATCCATAGTTTTGAGCAATGCTTTTAGAATCATGATGGTGATCATGCTAATGAGATCTAAATTCAAGATAGCTCACAAACTAAAATTGTTCCTAATCGTTGGATTACTAAATTGGGGATTAGTGAATCCGGATAGATTAGTACATACGTTGCTTGCTCTTAGGAAGAGGATGATTGATCTCATAATCATTTGTGTGGAGACACTAAAGCAAGTATGTAGGTGCTTATTAGAGAATAAGTTTACTGAACGTGACTCGCTAAGGAATACCTAATGGAGTTTTACTCGCCTGTCAATAGAAATTCCTCAAGTTGTAGTAGTACAAGTGATCCTTGGACTTGAGATCATCATAGTATCTTGTGTATGATGACTTATACTTTGACATGTCCCTTAAGACCTTTGGGGTATATCAAAGGGTATGATTGGGTATAATAAGTTGTACATGGAAATAGATGAATGATCAACAAAGAATCTACCACGTCTAGTAAAAGATGTGAATGTCCTATGTGATTCGATAAATGACAACTCAGTAGTCCTTGGCCAAGGCAGAATGAAATTAGAAAGGAGTTTCTAATTTACATTATTTAGAGTTGTGCATTTGGGAATCGAAATACATATAATTAAATAAAATAAGACTTGACAGTAAATCCATGTCTTATATTTAATTGGGACATTGTATGGTAGAAGGATTGAATTGTACAGTAACTATTTACTCAAAGGTTCTTTTATGATTAATGTTGAAATCTATATTATCTGGAAAGTCGTTGATTGCTAAGGGGGCTTACCCTTATTGTAGAATAAATATTATTTATTTAAATGAATTAAATAGTTTAATTTATTTATTTAAATAAGATTAGAATTGTTCTAATTGATTTATTCACAACAGGTTTAATATGGAGAACCTAAAGGGTCACACCGCAAAAAGGAAAATATTTATTTAAGAAGTAAATGACATAATTGTAATAATAAGTTAAGTGTATTTAATTTAGTCTATGGAGATAGAATAAATTAAATAGCTTAATATTTATTATTTAATATTTTGAAAATATTAAATATAAATTAATAAGAGGAGTCTTATTATTATTATTATTACTATTACTATTATTTAATTCCTAATAGGGATTGGGAATTAATTAATAGAACTATTATTTATTTCCTAATAGGGATTGAGAATTAATTAATAGAAGTACTCTCTCACGAATTCCTAATTGGATTATGAGCATAATTAATTAAAGGAGTTTAATTAGAATATAAACCCTAATCCTAAATAGTTTAGGGAAGGGTTATTCCTACATCTATAAATAAGAAGAGTCTTATCATAGATTAGGGTTACACACTCTTGCATTAGATTGTGGAGAGTACTTGCAATTTCTATAGAGATAGAATCTAGGGTTTTTGCCAGACACCCAACTTCTTGAATACTTGTTCTTCCTTGGTGGATCACCTCTAGAGGCCAAACACTTGGGTGGCTAACGTTGATCAAAGGAAGGAATCACACCGTAGCATTCAAGGAGAACACGAAGGACTAGGAGTTGAACTTATACCCGAGGAAGCTTTGTTCTACGAGGGTATAATTCTTATTCTCTTTCTCTTTCGTTTATATCGTTAATTGAGCACATTGATCGATCATGGTGATGGTTTGTATAATATTTTAAAATTCCTTTTATCACGCTTCCGCTCTATTTATGTAATTTGATTGCATGCTTGCGTAATATACAAACCTAACAAACCCATCACAAATCTGCAAAACAAATTCAACCTTTCCCTTCCCATTGTCATTAACTAATGCAAAATCAAATAACGACATCAATGGAATTGAAAGATCAAAACCAACACCACAAGATAAAAACTCACTAGCATACTTCTGATACTCACAATCAAACTCAACATATGCCAAAGAATTTTTCCAAGTGTCAACAAAAGTCGAAGTATCATCAACACAGACATCAGCAAATTTTCCCATGAAAGAATGCAACACATGATTTAACATGAAAACATTTAATGCATTAGCTAATCCCAATGATTTAACTAAACATGTATGTAAACCATATCTCCATCCAATCTGATGATAATCACTTTTCAATTCAATACCAAATGACAGTAATTCTCTTCCATTCAAAACAACATTCTCAAAATCATGCAATGATAACAACTCTAATGGAAAGACATTACCGAATAATAGTAAATCATGCAATGAAGATTTCTCTATTGAAAATTCATGACCACTACCATTATCAATTAACGACATGTCATGTAAAGATTGATTAACATCAAAACCTGATTCAACATGTGAATGAAAAACCCTAGAATAAATTTCATGCAAATACAAACATTGAAAACGAGAATACCCACAATAATCACTAGAATAAATTCTACAAAGATATGCACTTTGACAATAAGAATTTACCAAATGATAGCAAGAATATTGACAACGAGAATATAATGCATGCTCATAAGCATGCTCATAAACTAACTCGACAAATATCAAATACCCTCCATAGTTTATGATAAAGACGATTTTACCATCCAAATAGCCAAACACAAATTTATCCATGGAAGTATGCAAAACATGTTTTAAATAACTCATGAAAATACTATATGCATTAGTTAATCTAACAGAGATAACTATCCACCTATACAATCCACATGTTAACACAATTTCCCATTTATCACACTCTCTTATGCTAAATTGACTAGGCAATATCATCACATGGTCATCACCTAATGTAGACAAAACATAAGTACTATGCAATTTATCACACATATTATCTAAGCAAAGAAAATAATATCGATACTTGTTTACCAACTCAAAATCAACGAACAAGCTCTGCATTCTATCTTCCTTAGGTACTATGATCTCCTGAATAGCACATGCACTAATGACTTCATCCACGATACCCGCTTTGATGAAGTTGGACTCCATCAACTCTCCAACCCACCTTGGTAACTCCGTCGTCTCCTCGGGAATACTACAAGTTGGCTGATATGGAATGATAGCTCGGGGTATATCCTCAATCACTTGTATAAGAGAAACAACAGAACTAGACAAAAAAGAGTTAATCGGGTTAATATTCAAAAGCTCCGTCTTGTACGAATGCACAGTCATTGGCTTTTAAAAATACAATTCACTTTCCAACTCACTCTCCTCTCTTTTTTCACTCTTACTTTCTACTGTTTCTTTCTCTCGTTTATTTTCACTCTCATTTTTTTTATTCTCTCGTTACTTTTCATTCTCTTTTTCACACTTTTCTTTTGCACACTCAATCTTTTTTTTAATTTCTTTTTGTCGTTCACTTTCTTGCTTTTGATCACAATCTTTTTGTACAATCATTAAATCTTCATGAACTTCGTCATGTATGCTGGAACCCAACAATTCTCCTTGGATTGCATATTCTACTCCATCGTCCACCTCCCTCGACTAATTTTGCTCCTTTTGTACCTTAGATATGTTTTGTCGCTGCTTCAAATGATCGTCCCTTATCTCATTATATGTTCTCATGATGTCCTCAATTGATACCGGTTCAATATACGCCCTAGGAGTTTCTCGTGGTTGTCTCCAGTGCGAATATCCATGCCTATGATCCTTCCTTTCATCATCCCAATTTGAACGCCTTGAAGGTTGATCTACATGTTGCGAAGATGCATGTTCATTGATCCTGCTAGGTTGTACGGGAGCATACCGCTTTCTCATCACGGTTTTCGATTCTTCCCAAGTCTCGATCGGACGTTCTCCATACCTTTTCTTGCTACGCACAAATTCAGCCCACCATGTAGCTACATGATCGGAAAAATCTTGAACTGCAAGTTTGAACTTCTTCTGCTTGGAATAATTATGATAGCCAAACTCTCGTTCCTTCCTTTTCTCCTAACTCAAATAAGCATCAGAATCGCACCTTCCTTGAAAAGATCTCTTTTGCCACTCATAATTATTTTCACAATTATATCCACGTATGATTGCTGCAAAACAAATGTTAGTACATAAAGAAAATTTTCCTCACACACTCCCTTACGTGTTTCGCTCAAACAGTATATCACACAATTATGAAATCGCTCGTGTATCGCACAATAGGCTTTTACCCTCAATTGATCTCACACTCTTGCCTTTTACCACTCAAATTCCCTCTAATATGTTCTTTTTGAATTCACCAAATAATTTCACAGTTTATTTTTTAATCCAATAAAAACTTATCACAAAACAAAATATAGCAAGTGTGACGTACGATAACCACCAAAATTTTCACGATCACTAATTAAAATCCTCTTGGGTGAAATCTTAATATCCTCAAAATTCACAAATTCAAACAATAGAACCAAATGATAGCTTCCTCAATAAAATCCCAATATTCACGAAACTTATGAAACCCAAGCAATTGTAACAATAATAATTTTTTTTTCCTTCTGCTTTTTTTTGTACTTTTTTTTTCTTTCTTTTTTTGTACCTTTTTTTTACTCTTCAACAAGAAAAATAAAGGATAAGTAACCTGCTATTAACTTAGCTCTGATACCAAATGATAGACTCCACGGCATGTTTGCATGAGGTGGTCGTCGCCCGGATCGTTTCCAACAAGTTATAAGGTGAAACGCTCACAACACCTCAACCCTTCACCTATATTGAGACGAGAACCTTGGTACAATTGTTCTGCGCTAGGAAGCTTGCGTTAAATGGACACCAACGACACCTAAACCCCGTGCTTATAAGAAGCAGGAACCTCGGTACAATCGACGATTGATGGTTTGGTAGAATGACACCACAAACAACTATGATCTGTTGAATGATAAGTCGATAATTGAATCTCAAGAAAACTAAGAAATTAATCTAGGAATTCTTAAAGAACCAAAAGATGAGAAACCTCACAAATAATTGTATTGAATAAATCTGATGTCTAATAATCCTATTATATAACCCATGTATTCTATTTATACTAATACATAGAAACCCTAATTCCATAAGGGATAAGAAACCTAATCCTTTAAGGAATAACAAACAATTGAAATTAAACCCTAAATCCTAAAAGGAATAGAAATCCAATTGGAAATCAAATTCTACCTAACTAATTAATATGAAAATCAAATCATATCTAATAAATATCCTAATTACATTAGAAATCTAAAAGATATGTACAATCTCTAAAAAATATGGAAGTAAATCTTGAAAAATCAAGAAAAATGTGTTGCCTTGAAAAACGCGCTGAAACTCTGATGCCCTGGCGCGGGGCGCGCCGGAAATGGCCTTGCCCTGGCGCGGGGTGCGCTGCACCTACATAAACCCTCAAACCTCCTTGGCCCCGGTGCACTGCCTTTAGTACAAAATTGGCGCGGGGTGCGCTGCACTGGCAGATTTGACCATGTTGCCCTTGTATATCCCAAACATGATTCTTTGCTCCTCTTTCGTTCCCTTTATTGAACTTGAATCTTTGGATGAACATAAGGAATGAACTTAGAATCATATCCAATGATGAATGCTTTGCCATGAAGCTTGAATCTCTTTCTTTCATTCCGCTTAATGCATGATGAATCGGCTTGCGTTGATTTGGTCTCATTAAATATATTGTATCTAGTTATCCCAAATCATAGAATTTATCCTCTACTCGCGATTCACTTGAATTTATCCTCAAATTAAGTATTCTGGAGTAGTTTTCAGCCCAATCACTCACGATCATTTGTTCTACACCCAGAACATGAGTTGACTCTTGATTGCTTGATGCGAGCCTGGTCAGGATCTCATCAGCTATCAATCTTGCCCTGATTACTTTGACGATTTTTGCAGTCTGTTGTACCAGTTCTGGTCCTAGCAATTGACGTTCGCCAACTTCATCTTAGCATAATGGGGTTCTGCACTTTCTGTCGCACAACGCTTCGTAAGACGACATGCCAATACTTGTGTGGTAACTATTATTGTAAGCAAATTCCACCAATGGGAGATGATCGTCCCAATTCCCTTTGAAATCCATGATACAAGCTCTTAACATATCTTCCAGTGTCTGAATCGTTCTTTCACTCTGTCCGTCGGTCTATGGATGATATGTTATACTCATACGTAACTGAGTTCCCATGCATTCTTGTAGTCGTTTCCAGAAGTTTGATGTGAAGTGCGGATCCCTATCTGAGACAATAGATATTGGAACACCGTGCCTCGAAATAATCTTTTTCACATACAACTTCACCAATTGATCTAAGCTGAATCTGATCTTGAGCAGTAAGAAATGTGCTGATTTCATCAGTTGATCTACGATAACCCAAACTACGTCGAAACCTTTCTGAGTCGTCGGAAGACCTACTACGAAATCCATGGTGATATGTTTCCATTTCCATTCTTGGATTTCTAACGGTTGTAGTAACCCACTTGGCCTCTGATGTTCTGCTTTAACTTTCTGACATGTCAAACAGTAGGCTACACAATCGGCAACATCCCTCTTCATATTCGACCACCAGAAATGCTGTCGGAGATCCTGGTACATCTTCGTACTTCCCAGATGAATCGAATATCTTGAATTATGAGCCTCGCTTAAAATTTTCTCCTTAACCTCTGGTACTGGCGGAACCCAAATTCTTCCCTCGAATCTTAATACTCCTTCGTTATCAACTTTAAATTTCACTTCATCACCTCCAGATATTCTTTTCCTGATTTTTTTCATATCCTTCATCCTGAATTTGTGCTTCCTTAACCTCATCCACCAAACTTGAACTGGTTGTCAATTGAAATAATTTTTTGTCAGACTCGTCCGGATATTGCACTTCCAATTCTAGTTTCGCCATTGCTGTAATTAGTTCCTCCTGAGCGGTTAACATAGACAGTTTCTCCCGACCCTTCCTGCTTAAGGCATCGGCCACAACATTCGCTTTACTCGGATGGTATAAAATCTCGCAGTCGTAATCTTTTATCAATTCCAACCATCTCCTCTGTCGCATGTTCAGGTCCTTTTGTATGAAAATATATTTCACACTCTTGTGGTCTGTATATATCTCACACTTCTCCCCGTAAAGATAGTGCCTCCAGATCTTCAAAGCAAACATTATTGCGGCCAATTCTAAATCATGGGTAGGATATCCCTTCTCATAGTCTTTTAATTGTCGTGATGCATACGCAATGACCTTACCGTTCTGCATAAGCACACAGCCTAGTCCTTTATGTGATGCATCACTGAACACCACAAAATTTCCTTTGCTATCCGGTAGAGATAACACAGGCGCCGTACTCAACCTCTTCTTAAATTCTTGAAAACTTTCCTCACACTTTTTCGTCCAATCGAACTTTACCGCCTTCCTAGACAAATTCGTTAACGGTGTCGCAATTTTGAAAAAATCCTGAATGAATCTTCTGTAATAACTTGTCAATCCTAGAAAACTCCTTACTTCTGATGGTGATTTTGGCAAATCCCAGTTAAGCACCGCTTCAACCTTTGACGGATCCACCAAAATCCTATCCTTGTCAATCACATGTCTAATAAGTAGGTTTTATACCTACGAATCGGATGCCAATGAACGCGAATTATTGTTTATTTCCATGGTTTATAGTTACTTTTCATGCATATTATGTGTTTTTGTAGGTTACACATGTTGGGGATTGGTTTGGCGAGAGTTGGATGGATTTTGCTGTTGCAGATGCTGAGTTGCTGTGAAATTGATGCAGCGTGGCCGCGCCCAAAATGAACTAGGAGACAGCGCGGCCGTGCCTGTCTCCAGACCTTGAAGAAATTTTACTGCCAGAGTAGCGCGGCCGCGCGCCACACAAGCCTTTTCCAAGCGCGGCCGCGCCGGTTTGGGAATTGACCAAGTTTGACCTTTCAGCAGTTCAAGTTAATTTGATGTGGAATTGGATTTAAGACTTTTTAATTAGTTGGGTTTTTTTATCAGATACTATAAATAGTTGTTTTAAGTTAATTTCAAGGTTGTTGAACTTATTATTAGAAAACCCTAATTTAGAGCAATTGGAGAAGACTTGAAGCAAGCTAATAGCAGAGAGAAAGCAAGGAGGAGCAAGTTAGAGATTCAAGGATTACTTTACAGTGTTTCTTCTTTTCTCTTCTTTTTACTTTGAACTTTTGAATGTTATTAAACTTGTGGATGATGAATTCTAGTTTAATTATGAACTAAATTTCTTTTTAAGGCTATAATGGATCTTAATGCGTAGTTTTGAATGACATGCTTCCTGGAATATTATGATTAGTTACTTTTGGATTGTCTATTATGGTTTATGCTAAATTACTTAATTATCTGGCCAATAATTACCAGGATAATCTATATGAACTCGAGAGATGAAGTATAGATTCAGATCTGATCATAATAGCATGTGATTGTGTATTCTGCTGTCGATGGAATTCATAATTTGTGTTTAGGATAGAGATATACCTATTCACCGCATGTAATCTCATAGGGAACCTGAACTTTAAATCCTCTTTAATTGTAATTCACATAGAAATATAGTGAATTAGTTATCTAGGGTGATTAACTTGAGTCTATCAATTGTGGATTTGAGTTGAGTTGTTTATGAAACATTGAGAGATGGTCATAAATAGTGATGAGTTCTTGGTTAACAATCTGAAATAACTAGCATAATCCAAAGGGGAGTGTGTCGAGCAAAATAAAGCATTAAGTGAAATTATAGTCTTAAGTTTTTAAAAATTTGTTTTCAAATTAGTGGTAGTAATTTAATTTAGACTTAATTAGTTAAATTCAAAACTTCAGAAATTGTTGATCATTGGTTTACTAAAATTGATTTGATTTAGAATTGGAAATTGTCATTATAAACTCAGTTCTTCTCTGTGGGACGATACTCTACTTTTACTTTATTACTTGTGGACTGCGTATACTTGCGTATTTGTGCTAGTATAGAATTAGGCAAACAAGTTTTTGGCGCCGTTACCGGGGAACAATTGTGTTTATAATTTCAAGTTTTAATTTAATTAATTCAGTTTTAGTTAAACATTATTTTTCTTGTTACTTCCTGTTTCAGGTGATCTCGGTTCGTTTATACAAACACGATCAAAGCAGCCGGAACTTGTGCAGAGTGTGAAAGTAGTATGCACACAAGCCAATCATATTTGATATGATTTAGCATATACTTTGTAATCTTATTCATTTATTAATAAAAGAATTGATTTTCTTAAAAGGCATTTTATATTATCTACATGATGCTGTTATATTAAATGTGATAAACCCATAGTTTTGAGCAATGCTTTTAGAATCATGATGGTGATCATGCTAATGAGATCTAAATTCAAGATAGCTCACAAACTAAAATTGTTCCTAATCGTTGGATTATTAAATTGGGGATTAGTGAATCCGGATAGATTAGTACATACGTTGTTTGCTCTTAGGAAGAGGATGATTGATCTCATAATCATTTGTGTGGAGACACTAAAACAAGTATGTAGGTGCTTATTAGAGAATAAGTTCACTGAACGTGACTCGCTAAGGAATACCTAATGGAGTTTTACTCGCCTGTCAATAGAAATTCCTCAAGTTGTAGTAGTACAAGTGATCCTTGGACTTGAGATCATCATACTATCTTGTGTATGATGAGTTATACTTTGACATGTCCCTTAAGACCTTTGGGGTATATCAAAGGGTATGATTTGGTATAATAAGTTGTACATGGAGATAGGTGAATGATCAACAAAGAATCTACCACGTCTAGTAAAAGATGTGAATGTCCTATGTGATTCGATAAATGACAACTCAGTAGTCCTTGGCCAAGGCAGAATGAAATTAGAAAGGAGTTTCTAATTTACATTATTTAGAGTTGTGCATTTGGGAATCGAAATGCATATAATTAAATAAAATAAGACTTGACAGTAAATCCATGTCTTATATTTAATTGGGACATTGTATGGTAGAAGGATTGAATTGTACGGTAACTATTTACTCAAAGGTTCTTTTGTGATTAATGTTGAAATCTATATTATCTGGAAAGTCGTTGATTGCTAAGGGGGCTTACCCTTATTGTAGAATAAATATTATTTATTTAAATGAATTAAATAGTTTAATTTATTTAAGATTAGAATTGTTCTAATTGTTTTATTTACAACCGGTTTAATATGGAGAACCTAAAGGGTCACACCGCAAAAGAAAAATATTTGTTTAAGAAGTAAATGACATAATTGTAATAATAAGTTAAGTGTATTTAATTTAGTCTATGGAGATAGAATAAATTAAATAGCTTAATATTTATTATTTAATATTTTGGAAATATTAAATATAAATTAATAAGAGGAGTCTTATTATTATTATTACTATTACTATTATTTAATTCCTAATAGGGATTGGGAATTAATTAATAGAACTATTATTTATTTCCTAATAGGGATTGGGAATTAATTAATAGAAGTACTCTCTCACGAATTCCTAATTGGATTAGGAGCATAATTAATTAAAGGAGTTTAATTAGAATATAAACCCTAATCCTAAATAGTTTAGGGAAGGGTTATTCCTACATCTATAAATAAGAAGAGTCTTATCATAGATTAGGGTTACACACTCTTGCATTAGATTGTGGAGAGTACTTACAATTTTTATAGAGATAAAAACTAGGGTTTTTGCCAAATACCCAACTTCTTGAATACTTGTTCTTCCTTGGTGGATCACCTCTAGAGGCCAAACACTTGGGTGGCTAACTTTGATCAAAGGAAGGAATCACACCGTAGTATTTGAGGAGAACACGAAGGACTAGGAGTTGAACTTGTACCCGAGGAAGCTTTGTTCTACGAGGGTATAATTTCTTGTTCTCTTTCTCTTTCGTTTATATCGTTAATTGAGCACATTGATCGATCATGGTGATGGTTTGTATAAAATTTTAAAATCCGTTTTATCGCGCTTCCGCTCTATTTATGTAATTTGATTGCATGCTCGCGTTATATACAAACCTAACAGTGATATCAGAGCCTAATCATGTGCTAATTATCGATCTTGATGATTCCACGTATGAATTGATATGCGATACGATCGGATTTTGGGCTGAAGAAAATTTTTTCTGAATCTTCGTCGCGGCGCGGCCGCGCCCTAACCCAGAAAACGTTTCTGGGGGTGCAGCGCGGCCGCACTGCTTGTAGTTCAAAATAGAGCGCGGCTGCGCCGGTGTCCAGACTTTGAAATTTTTTTTTTCTCAATTAAAATAAATTGTTTATTTAATTGATAAAAGTTTAAAATAAAAGAGTTTATTTTATCTAGAATAGGATTTCAGATTGCTAAAATTAAAGGAGTTTAATTTGGATTTGGTTTTTGATTAAAATAAAAGAGTTTATTTTGTTTCAAAACTAAATATTAGCAAAACTTTTGCCCATTAATTGATATCAATGCATATATGGAATGGTTTTATTATTTATGGGATGAATGTTATTTATTGATACATATAGAGATATGTATGATAATAAATAGGGATTGATTATGGACTTTTGACCAATGTGTGATTGGATTTATTTTAGTGGATGCTTGAATGTATGGGTTTTATAAATGGGGTCTGCGTACCTCGTCTTCTCTAATTTTTTCTTAATGTAAATTCTATCTCCCTCCTATGTACTTCCCCTTGACTGCTGATCAAAGTTTCTATTTATTGTAAATAGTTTCTGTAATAGGACTAATTAGAATTAATTTTGAAGAATTGGAGACAAAGGAGCAAGGAGCGCTTGAAGACCCGTTTGTAATGGAGCCCGGGTTTAAATGTAATAGTTATATTTAAATTTAATTCTTGCACCCTAGGTTTGACCTTTTGGTTCACTTGGTGGCTCTAGTGAACCAAACTAGAATAAAAGTCCGTAATCAATCCGGGTAGAATATAGTATTCTATATGTGCATGTTTCCTATATATATATATTATATATTATACAACATGCTTCGAATGTTAAATAATATGATGCGTATTTTATATATATATGTGCATGGGCGCTAAATAAGATGAGACTAATAATAACAAACCCCTCAAAGTAATATATTAAGTCCTAAGCGTTCAAAGATATTTGGAATATCGAACGTCGCCTTCTAGCATGGTAAAACAATAGAGTATTAAATATTTAATATGAGTTTGTTGTGTCACCACAAGGCAAGTATTAAATATTTAAGATGTAGCTTTATCACATTTAATGCTTATAAATAGACTGAACGATGCTGTTTTGTTGTGTCACTACAAGGACAGTGTTTTTCTTTCGAATATATGGAAGTGCTAGGTTGGACTTAACTTGGATAATTTTGATTCGGATGTGTCACACTTGATCAAAATAATCTAAGAGGCAAAATACAAGGAGTTACATAGTGATGTAATTGACAATAGTTGTCTACCTATTTATTTATATATCGCTTGTTGTGTCACCACAAGGCTATATACATTTGAAATGAGATCCTTAATCTCACTAGCAAATCTTTAATTAGAATTGCCGAACTATATAATGAGGGTAATATAGTTTGATGAAAATAGTGGGAGATACCAATTTAAAATAAAGACCTAATTTATTTTGGTAATTAATAAATTGAATGTATGCTAAAATGTTGTCTATTTCACATGCATAATTTAAAAATGTCAAACTCACTATCACTGCGTAGCATACTTGATGCTAACAAACTGACCGGACAACAACCGAATTACACGGACTGGTTAAGGAATCTGAGAATTGTTCTCACTGCTGAAAAGATTTCTTATGTCCTAAATTCGCCAGTCCCTGCAAGTGTTGCAGAAACAGCCTCTGAGGAAGAGATTGCTACTTTCAAAAAGTGGTAAGATGATGCAATCTTGGCTCAATGCATCATGCTCGCATCCATGAGTAACGAGCTTCAGCGTCAGCATGAAACTATGGATGCTCCTACTATATTGCTGCATCTCAAAGAGTTGTATGGTGAGCAAAGTAGGACTGCTAGATATCAGATATCTAAGGAGCTCTTCCGATCTCGTATGACCGAGGGCACTGCTGTTGAGACTCATGTCCTTAAGATGATCAATCTGATTGAACAGCTTGGACAGCTTGGGTTCGTGATGGATGGGGAGTTAAGTCAAGATTTGATCTTGCAGTCACTCCCGGACACCTTCTCACAATTTCTTGTGAATTTTCACATGAATAAGTTGGACGTCAGCTTGCCTGAGTTACTTAACATGTTGAAAACTACTGAAGGTCACTTCTCATCCAACAAGAACCAAGTCTTACTAGTAAATGATTCTTCCAAGAAAAGGAAGAGGCCCAAGGTATCTTCTGAAAAGAAGAAAAACAAGAAGGCTAAGGGGAAGGCGAATAGGAAGGATAAAAAGAAACCTGATCCAGATAGCAAAGGAATTTGCTACCATTGCAATAAGCCAGGACACTGGAAGAGGAACTGCAAGGAGTATCTTGCGGACCAAAAGAGGCTTGGAGAAGCTTCGACTTCCGATCTAGGTTTGTTCATGATTGAAATTAATTTTTCTGAAAGTCAACATTCTACTTGGGTATTGGATACCGGTTGTAGTTCTCACATATGTAATAATGTGCAGGGACTAAGCAGAAGTAGAAAGCTAGACAAGGATGAAGTCGTCCTACGAGTGGGAAATGGAGCAAAGGTTGTTGCATTAGCTGTAGGGACTTATCGTTTAGCATTTCCTTCGGGCAAGTTCATTAGTTTAAATAATTGTTATTATGTTCCGACACTCATTAGAAACATTATTTCAATTTCTGTATTGGATATGGATGGTTTTGATATTATAATAAAGAACAACAGTTGTTCTATTTATAATAAAAATGTTTTATATGGTGTTGGGAACTTACTGAATGGACTATACATACTTGACTTGCATGAAAATATACTTCAAATTGAACAAACTAAGAAAAGAAAAAGAGATGATGTTAATTATACCTTTATGTGGCACTGTAGACTTGGTCATATCAATGAAACAAGATTATCCAAATTGCATAAAGATGGGCTTTTAGAGCTATCTGATTACGAATCATATCCAACTTGTGAATCTTGTCTCATGGGTAAAATGACTAAATCTCCTTTTACTGGAAAAGGAGAAAGAGTTACAGAGTTGTTAGCATTGGTACACACAGACGTATGTGGACCTATGACAACGAATGCACGAGGAGGGTATTCTTATTTTATTACTTTCACTGATGATCATTCTAGATTTGGATATGTGTATTTAATGAAATACAAATCTGAATCGTTTGAAAAGTTCAAAGAATTCAGAAGTGAAGTAGAGAAGCAAACTGATAAGAGTATTAAGATTCTTCGATCGGATCGAGGAGGGGAATACTTAACCAATGAGTTTCTCAATTGTCTCAAAGAAAATGGTATAATCTCACAATGGACTCCACCAGGGACGCCACAGTTGAATGGTGTATCTGAAAGGAGAAATCGAACATTGTTGGACATGGTTCGTTCCATGATGAGTTTTACCGACCTTCTAGTATCCTTCTGGGGTTATGCCCTAGAATCGGCTGTATACCTACTTAACAAGGTACCTACCAAATCCGTCCCAAAGACCCCATATGAGATATGGACAGGGAGGAAACCAAATCTTAAGCATGTTAAGACTTGGGGTTGTCCAGCTTATGTCGAAAGGTTTGAGCAAGATAAGTTGAAGACTAGATCCGACAAGTGTAGATTTGTGGGATACCCTAAAGAAACATCAGGGTATTATTTCTATCACCCGACTGATCAAAAGGTGTTTGTTGCGAAACACGCTGCCTTCTTAGAAAAGGAGTTTATCCTTGAAGGGGTCAGTGGGAGTAAGATATATCTTGAAGAAGTTCAAGAACCACAAAATACTACGGATCAAAGTCAGGTACCTGACCAAGTAGAAGAACCTACTGTACCACTACCTATTCGTAAATCTGGAAGAGTACCGAAGATACCTGATAGGTATGGATTCATCATAGAGGATGATGATGAGGTACGCATCATAGATGATGATGATCCATTGACTTACGAAGAGGCTATGAGTAGTGAAGACTCAGAGAAATGGCAAGAAGCCATGAAATCCGAGATGGACTCCATGTATGAAAACCAAGTATGGACTTTGGTTTCACCACCTGAGGGCATTAAGCCTATTGGGTGTAAATGGGTCTTTAAGAGAAAGACTGGAGTAGATGGCAAGGTAGAGACCTATAAGGCCCGACTGGTTGCAAAAGGTTTCAAACAAAGACAAGGAATTGACTATGATGAAACCTTCTCACCAGTAGTTATGCTTAAGTCCATTTGGTTTTGCTTGCAATTGTAGCTTATTATGACTACGAGATCTGGCAAATGGACGTGAAAACGGCCTTCCTCAATGGAGAGCTTGAGGAGAATGTATATATGATACAGCCAGAGGGTTTTGTTTCAACGATTAGAACAAACCAAGTCTGTAAGCTACAAAGATCCATTTATGGATTGAAGCAAGCTTCTCGAAGATGGAACATTCGTTTTGATGAGATAATCAAAAGGTTTGATTTTATCAAAAATGAGGATGAACCATGTGTGTACAAGAAGGTTAGTGGGAGTGCTGTTTCATTCCTTGTATTATATGTTGATGACATATTACTGATAGGGAATGATGTTCCTATGCTACAGTCGATCAAAATTTGGTTATCTAAACACTTCTCCATGAAGGACTTGGGTGAGGCATCCTATATTTTGGGGATAAAGATCTATAGAGATAGATCTAAAAGGATGCTTGGCTTGACCCAAGGAAAGTACATTGAATCGATGCTAAAGAGGTTTAGCATGGAAGATTCCAAGAGAGGTCTCATGCCGATGAGCCATGGAATACATCTCTCCAAGAAACAGGCCCCAAAGACACCTGAGGAGAGAAACCGAATGAGTAAGATTCCTTATGCTTCAGCAATAGGATCTATCATGTACGGTATGATATGTACTAGACCAGATGTCGCTCATGCACTTAGTGTAACAAGCAGATATCAGTCGAATCCAGGAGAAGAGCACTGGAAGGCTGTGAAAAACATCCTAAAGTACTTGAGAAGAACTAAAGATGTATTTCTTGTCTACGGTGGGTCTGAATTGAAACTAGAGGGCTATACAGACTCAAGTTTTCAAACAGACCAAGATGACTATAAATCCATTTCAGGGTATGTGTTTACCTTAAACGGTGGCGCAGTGAGTTGGAAGAGTTCCAAGCAACAAACAGTTGCTGATTTAGTGACAGAGGCAGAGTACATAGCTGCAAATGAAGCTGCAAAGGAAGCTGTTTGGATGAAGAAGTTCATAAATGAACTTGGAGTGGTTCCTAGCATTAGAGGAGCCATACCTTTATTTCGTGACAACACTGGAGCTGTTGCGCAGGCTAAGGAACCCAGGTCTTATCAGAAATCCAAACACGTGTTGCGGCGGTTTCATTTGATTAGAGAGATCATTGAAAGAGGAGATGTCACCCTGGAACGTGTGGACTCTCAAGACAACATTGCAGATCCATTTACTAAAGCTTTAACTCAACAACAGTTTGATCGTCACTTAGAGAAGATGGGTATTAGATACCATGGCGATTGGCTTTAGTGCAAGTGGGAGATTGAAAGTAGTATGCACATAAGCCAATCATATTTGATATGACGTAGCATATACTTTGTAATCTTATTCATTTATTAATAAAAGAATTGATTTTCTTAAAAGGCATTTTATATTATCTACATGGTGCTGTTATATTAAATGTGATAAACCTATAGTTTTGAGCAATGCTTTTAGAATCATGATGGTGATCATGCTAATGAGATCTAAATTCAAGATAGCTCACAAACTAAAATTGTTCCTAATCGTTGGATTATTAAATTGGGGATTAGTGAATCCGGATAGATTAGTACATACGTTGCTTGCTCTTAGGAAGAGGATGATTGATCTCATAATCATTTGTGTGGAGACACTAAAGCAAGTATGTAGGTGCTTATTAGAGAATAAGTTCACTGAACGTGGCTCGCTAAGGAATACCTAATGGAGTTTTACTCGCCTGTCAATTGGAATTCCTCTAGTGATAGTAGTACAAGTGATCCTTGGACTTGAGACCATCACAGTATTTTGTGTATGATGAGTTATACTTTGACATGTCCCTTAAGACCTTTGGGGTATATCAAAGGGTATGATTGGGTATAATAAGTTGTACATGGAGATAGGTAAATGATCAACAAAGAATCTACCACGTCTAGTAAAAGATGTGAATGTCCTATGTGATTCGATAAATGACAACTCAGTAGTCCTTGGCCAAGGCAGAATGAAATTAGAAAGGAGTTTCTAATTTACATTATTTAGAGTTGTGCATTTGGGAATCGAAATGCATATAATTAAATAAAATAAGACTTGACAGTAAATCCATGTCTTATATTTAATTGGGACATTGTATGGTAGAAGGATTGAATTGTACGGTAACTATTTACTCAAAGGTTCTTTTGTGATTAATGTTGAAATCTATATTATCTGGAAAGTCGTTGATCGCTAAGGGAGCTTATCCTTATTGTAGAATAAATATTATTTATTTAAATGAATTAAATAGTTTAATTTATTTAAGATTAGAATTGTTCTAATTGTTTTATTTGCAACCGGTTTAATATGGAAAACCTAAAGGGTCACACCGCAAAAGGAAAATATTTATTTAAGAAGTAGATGGCATAATTGTAATAATAAGTTAAGTGTATTTAATTTAGTCTATGGAGATAGAATAAATTAAATAGCTTAATATTTATTATTTAATATTTTGGAAATATTAAATATAAATTAATAAGAGGAGTCTTATTATTATTATTACTATTACTATTATTTAATTCCTAATAGGGATTGGGAATTAATTAATAGAACTATTATTTATTTCCTAATAGGGATTGGGAATTAATTAATAGAAGTACTCTCTCACGAATTCCTAATTGGATTAGGAGCATAATTAATTAAAGGAGTTTAATTAGAATATAAACCCTAATCCTAAATAGTTTAGGGAAGGGTTATTCCTACATCTATAAATAAGAAGAGTCTTATCATAGATTAGGGTTACACACTCTTGCATTAGATTGTGGAGAGTATTTATAATTTTTATAGAGATAGAAACTAGGGTTTTTGCCAAATACCCAACTTCTTGAATACTTGTTCTTCCTTGGTGGATCACCTCTAGAGGCCAAACACTTGGTTGGCTAACGTTGATCAAGGAAGGAATCACACCGTAGCATTTGTGGAGAACACGAAGGACTAGGAGTTAAACTTGTACCCGAGGAAGCTTTGTTCTACGAGGGTATAATTTCTTGTTCTCTTTCTCTTTCGTTTATATCGTTAATTGAGCACATTGATCGATCATGGTGATGGTTTGTATAAAATTTTAAAATTCATTTTATCGCGCTTCCGCTCTATTTATGTAATTTGATTGCATGCTCGCGTTATATACAAACCTAACAGAGTGAGGATAATCTTGAAAACAAGTTACGCAAGTTAAGAAAGTTTTGCCGTGAGACAATCGAGAGAGAAAAAATGGCTAACGAAGAACAGAAATCATTGAAGGAGTATGCCATGCCTAAGATTGATGAAATCAGGTCGAGCATCATGAGGCCAGCCATCACTGCTAATTCCTTCGAGATCAAGTCGGGTACAATTCAGATGATTCAGAATGCGGTACAGTTTGGGGGATTAGCCAACGATGATCCTAATGAACACTTGGTTAACTTTCTTGAGATTTGTGATACATTCAAATATCCCAATGTAACTGATGATGCAGTGAGACTACGTCTGTTTCCGCTTACACTAAGGGATAAAGCAAAGAGTTGGTTGCACTCACTTCCACCGGGGTCCATCACAATTTGGGATGACTTGGCCCAGAAATTCTTAGCAAAATTCTTTATGCCGGCTAAGTCTGCTAAGTTGAGAAACGAGATTTCTACTTTTGAGCAAAGTCATGGAGAGTCGCTGTACGAGGCTTGGGAAAGGTTCAAAGAGTTATTGAGAAGATGTCCACATCATGCGTTACCCAAGTGGCTGCAGGTTCAGACATTCTACAATGGGTTGAGTAGTAACACTTGAACAATTATAGATGCAGCTGCGGGAGGAGCACTTATGGATAAGAATTTTGATGAAGCTTTCACCTTGTTAGAGACTATGGCTACAAATAACTATCAATGGCCAACGTCGAGGATGAATCACCAAAAAGTAGCTGGAGTATTGGAAGTCGACGCAGTCACAGCATTAGCGGCTCAGATGGCAGCAATGTCTAAAAAGATCGATGCTATAGGAGATTCAAAAACTCAACAAGTGCTTTATGTTTGTGAGCTATGCGCAAGTGCACATCCTACAGAGTATTGTGACATTAATCCTGAAGCAGTTCAGTTTGTGGGTAGCTACCAACGTCCTCCAAACCCATACCAAAACACTTATAATCCAGGGGCAAGAAACCATCCAAATTTCTCATGGAGCAATAATCAGAATCAACAACAAGCTCCTAGAGCGTCATATCCCCCTGGATTTCATAATCAACATCAGCCGGTAGCTACACAACCGCAAACAGAAAAGAAACCAGATTTGGAAGAGATCTTGATGAAGTATATGGCAAGCAATGATGTGTTGGTAAAGAGTCAAGCAGCTGCCATCAGAAATCTGGAAAATCAAGTGGGACAAATGGCCAATATATTGAACAACAGACCTCAAGGATCTTTGTCGAGTAATTTCGGAAGTTAACCCCAAGAGAGATGGTAAGGAACAATGTTAAGCTGTCACACTTTGAAGTGGGAAACAACTACAGCAGAGCAGCGCGGCCGCGCCTGAAATACAAGGAGAGGCAGTGCGGCCGCGCCCTTCCCCAGTCTCAGCTCCTGCAGAGAAATTGGTGGAAAAAGAAAAAGAAACGGAGACTAAGATGAAAGAAAAGGAGAAAGCAAATCAATCAGTAGTATACCCTCCCGTTCCATATCCACAAAGATTTCAGAAGCAGAAATTGGACAAACAGTTCTCCAAATTCCTTGAAGTCTTTAAGAAGCTATAAATCAACATATCGTTTGCAGAGGCTTTGGAGCAGATGCCAAGCTATGCCAAGTTCATGAAAGGAATTTTGTCGAGGAAGAAAAAGCTGGAGGATTATGAAACAGTTACGTTAACTAAAGAGTGTAGTGCTATATTGTAAAAGACGTTGCCACCGAAATTAAAGGATCCTGGTAGTTTCACTATCCCTTGTACCATTGGCAGCTTATCAATCAACAGATGTTTGTGTGATTTGGGTGCTAGCATCAACCTTATGCCTTTATTGATATATGTCCAGCTGGGATTACCTACACCGAAACCAACCAACATCTCTCTTCATCTTGCAGATAGGTCGGTTACGTATCCTAGAGGTATTGTGGAAGATATCTTGGTAAAAGTGGATAAATTCATATTCCCAGCTGATTTCATCATTTTGGACTTTGAAGAGGACAAAGACATTCCTATCATACTTGGGAGACCTTTCTTGGCAACTGGTAGAACACTTATAGATGTGCAAAAAGGAGAATTGACTATAAGGGTGCAAGACCAAGAAGTGACATTCAATGTGTTCAAAGCCATGAAATTTCCTTCGGATGAGGAAGAGTGTTTCCAGTTGGAAGTGGTGGAAAAAGTGGTGGATGACGAGTTTTTGAGGAAATTGACTGAGGATCCGTTGGAAACTACTTTATTGGGAGAAGCTGACATGGATGACCCAGAGATGATGGATTTTCTTCAAATTCTAGATGCAGTGTCGAGAGTACGCAAATTTCAAATCCCTTTTGAACCGTTGGAACTTACTGACAAATCCTTAGAGCGCGTGAAGCCATCTCTTGAAATACCTCCTACACTTGAACTTAAACCTTTACCCAGCCATCTCAGGTATGCTTATTTGGGTGAATCATCTACTTTGCCTGTTATTATTGCATCTATACTTAACGAATTGCAGGAAAGTAAGTTGATACGTGTCCTCCGGGAGTACAAATCAGCAATTGGTTGGACCATCGCAGACATTATAGGAATTAGCCCATCCTTTTGTATGCACAAGATCCTTTTGGAAGACGATGCCAAACCAACAATTGAGCAACAAAGGAGGCTGAACTCAATCATGAAAGAGGTGGTGAAGAAGGAAATTTTGAAGTGGCTTAATGCAGGTATCATTTACCCCATCTCCGATAGCAGTTGGGTGAGTCCAGTACAGTGCGTGCCTAAAAAGGGTGGCATAACGGTTGTAGAAAACGAAAATAATGAGTTAATACCGACAAGGACAGTGATCGGATGGAGGGTTTGTATGGACTTATTTGTCGATTTAGCAATCAATAAATACGTGTAAGTGTACACGGTCAACAAGTAATAAAGTGATGAGAGAGTGTCGAACCCACATAGAATTATTTAATAATAATTACCAAATACTAACTCATAATCAAATTAATTTTATTTAAACAATTCGATAAAAGATTTTGAATTTTGAAAATAAAGTACTAAACTAACTAATTACTAACTACCAAGAATTGAATTCAGATAAAAATGCTTAAGATTACAATTTCCCTTAATGTTTCACTTTAAATTAATACACTTCCTGTTAAGTTATATTAATTATTCCGGATTGTTAATCAAGAACTCATCAATATTTATAATCATCTCTCGATGTATCATAAACGAATCAACTTAGATCCACAAAAGATAGAATTAAGATGAACACCCTAGTTAACTAATTCACTATATCTCTATGTGATATACAATTAAAAAGGATTTAAAGCTTAGGTTCTCTTTCAGATTACATGCGGCGTATATGTATATCTCTATCCTAAACACAAATTATGAATTCTATCACCATGCAGAAAACACAATCACATGCTATTATGATTAGGTCTAAATCTATAATCCATCTCTCGAGTTCATATAGATTACCACGGTAATTGTTGATCAAACAATTAAGCAATTAATCACAAATCATAATAGACAACCCGATAATAATCAACAATAATTAACAAGGAAGCATATCAATAAAAGCTACGCATTAAGATCCATTGTAATCTTAAAAAAGAAATTAGTTCATAATTGAATTAAAATTCATAATCCACAATTGATAAAGCATTCAAGAATACAAAATAAAAGGTAGAGAAGAGAATAGAATCTGTAGATGCAATCCTTGAGTCTCTCCTTCAGCTCTTGTGATGAATCCTTTTTGCTTGCTCAATTGTTTCAAGCCTCCATCTCTTTCCCCAAACTAGGGTTAGCAAAAAGTAGCAAAATCTCTCCTAATTTATGCCTCACATCATGTGTTTATAGGTTCTAGTTAAAGTCTTAAACTAATTAGAAGTTACAATCCTTGTTCCATTCAATGCGGGTCAAAAATAAGCTTTTTAAAAACCCGACCCAGCGCGGCCGCGCCCAAGTGCCAGAAATCATGTTTCCCACTCTGCAGACCAGCGCGGCCGCGCCCAAAATACACTAGGAACCGGCGCGGCCGCGCCCGACCAAATTCTGCTCGGACATCTGTTGGTAAAATGGTCATAACTTTTGATCCGGGAGGAGTTACGGGGCTTACCACCTATCAAATCGAAGCTATCGACGAGATCTACAACTTTCCTTCTTTGAGCATTGAGAGATTCGGGCTGGAGAATGGTTGAAAGTGAGCTTCAAGTGACTGCTATGTAAATGACAACTCCAAACCTTGATCTTTGTTGATAAAAATGTCATAACTCTCGCATCCGGACTCCGATTGGGGTGATTCAAGATGTTCCGGAAAGCTAAGAAGTAAATATACAATAAAATCCAAGTTCCAAACTAAGAACATGCATCCATTTTAATGTTAAAAGCCTTGCAATCTTCCCTTCTCGCATGTTGTACTCCAAAAGATGTTCGGATTGCGTTTCTTTGCTCATTCCTACAAAATAACATAAAAACACTATAAATATCTACTACTAACTTAAAATACTTAAGAACTCACAAATTATCAAGCCAAACGTACTCAATTCATAGATGTAAAACCCACTCATAAAATACCCCCAAACTTAAATCTTTGCTTGTCCTCAAGCAAACACTAAGAACAACAACTATAACAACTAATTCTAAATAATAACTCACACGACTCGAGCAATGAATCAATACAAATTTTCATAATAGCCTCAAAGATTTTCTTTAATGATAACTCAAGAATAATTTTCGAAAACATGCAAAGCCTAAAATTTTAACCTAATCATCAGTTTCACAACTACTCATGATTCTTTAAGTGCATGTGTGTGCATCCAAATGTTCAACTAGCCATAACTCACACTAGATCATATAATCAAATACTCATAAAAGATTTTCAAATCAACTCTAAAAACCTGCTTTCACATCAATCTCCGCTAATAAAGGCAAAACATAAAATTTAGATGATCAAAAGGATATTTCATACATTTAAGCACACTTGAACCCTTCCCAAGTAATTCAAAATACAAATTTTCTTTCCTTTTTTTTAGTGAGTGCGTTTTACGCTCCATCTCACTTCCCATTGAACGAGTGCGTTTTACGCTCCCTCTCGTTTTCTCTCGCACGAGTGTGTTTTACGCTCCTTCTCGTACATGTGTTTATGGGTGAGTGTGTTTTACGTTCTATCTCAACCCACCACATGATTCATCATTTTAACTGAGGCAGGTTTCACAATTTTCAAAATTTTCAATAACCCACGATTTCTCCCAAACTTATGTTAATGCCTAAATTTCGCTTTGAATGATGTTCAAATAAGATTTTAAAGTTTCAAAGATATCTTTCACAAGTATTCAACAAAAAAATTTTCCTTAAGACACAACTAGCTAAACAGATGGATATGTGCTTTGAAGTTCAAAAAGATCAAAAATAGTGTAAACCCAACTCATAAGTCAAAATATAAACTAAGCATGATTCTCAACTTCACACGAGTTACAAAAAAAAAATTTAATCCATTTTTTTCTTATCATTGACCATGATCAAATTCAAATCAAACCATTGCTCACCTATCCTAAAAACATACTAACTAACATGCAACCTTAATAAACTAAAATAAATAACACAAAACAAGACCACCCCCAAACTTAAACCAGACATTGTCCTCAATGGCTAAAATAGAAAAAAGTAAAGCAAAGGACTTCCCTGAAAATATAGCAATCTTCCTCCTTGTCTAATAAGTCTGAAGAATAGGCTAGGCACATTGGAATGAATAAGGCATTGCACTTTAATTGGACTCGAATAACCTGTAAACACATTAGAAGCAAATTTATTAACTACTATGAAACCTAATAAAATAAATAAAAACTAATACTAAAAATTAAACTTGGGTTGCCTCCCAAGAAGCGCTTGGTTTATAGTTGTCAGCCTGACTTCACCATTTACTATCCAATTCCCCTTCGAAAATTGAGGAGCCCTCCATCCATTAATAACCATGTAACTTTTGAAGGTTTTGCTGCAGTAGGGGCCATTGTTTCAAAGTCACCTAGTTTGCGTTTTGTAGATAGGTTCCTAATTACGACTGTCAAATAGCTAGGTGCTTCCTCCGTTGTGTTCGTGATTAGATTGGGGCATTGAATCTTGTCAAACACCACGGACTCTTCTTCTATCTCCTCTCTCTCATCCCACCATGGTTGTAATGTAGTCTTACTTCTCATGTCATAAAGAGCTTTACCAAGGACATGACTACCAAGTGGACACGGTTTTGCAAAACTACCCGGATCTTTGAGCTTTGGTGGAAAAGGTACATGGGGCACTAACAAAATCGGTACATCAGCGTCGAAACTCACGGCTTCGGCTGTATTTTCTTGATCCCCACTATTCTCCTCTATATCAAAATTATCATCAATTAGCACGTCCGGTTGTAGCTTTGGCGCGGGCAATCCATCAGTCTCGAGAACCACGTCATTGGGCCATACACAATGATAACTATTCTTGAAGGCGCTGATAAGATGTCCCATCTGATTCTCAAGATTTCGAATCGACACTGCTTGGCTTTTTATATTTAAATCCACTAAGTTCAACAGCTGATCTTGATCACTCATTCTTTTATCCGTAGCTGTAATAAAGTTCGCTAAGGCCTCCTCCAAACTTAGTTTCCTTTCTTCTTCATGTAGATAGGCTGAATCCTGAAATTCTGGAGTGTATGATTAGCTTGGAGCAAATATTTGGACTTGATTATTATGGCTCCATGAAAAATTCGGATAATACCCCCAACTATGATGATAATTATTAGGATATTCATAATTGTTGGGGTAGTCACCGCCACACTGTACCGACTCAAAACTAATAGTACATTGGTGACTCAGATGGTTTCCAGCACAATAATCACAAATCATCGTTACACTTTGAATAGATTGTGTTGCTAAAGCATCAAACTTCCTCGAAAGTGTCTCTAACTGCGCTGATAAATCATCGAGTTCATAAATCCCTATCACTTTTGGCTGAGTCATTCTCGTATAAGGCCATTGACAGTCAAAGTTGGCCATGGTGTACCTCAAAAAGAAGTAAAACAGAAAAAGAAATAAATAAAAAAAAAATAAAATGTTTAAATTAAGATTAATTTAATTGAAATTAATATTGGTAAAAATTATTAAATTAATTCCCCGGCAACGGCGCCAAAAACTTGTTTGTCGATTTAGCAATCAATAAATACGTGTAAGTGTACACGGTCAACAAGTAATAAAGTGATGAGAGAGTGTCGAACCCACAGAGAATTATTTAATAATAATTACCAAATACTAACTCATAATCAAATTAATTTTATTTAAACAATTCGATAAAAGATTTTGAATTTTGAAAATAAAGTACTAAACTAACTAATTACTAACTACCAAGAATTGAATTCAGATAAAAAGGCTTAAGATTACAATTTCCCTTAATGTTTCACTTTAAATTAATACACTTCCTGTTAAGTTATATTAATTATTCCGGATTGTTAATCAAGAACTCATCAATATTTATAATCATCTCTCGATGTATCATAAACGAATCAACTTAAATCCACAAAAGATAGAATTAAGATGAACACCCTAGTTAACTAATTCACTATATCTCTATGTGAATTACAATTAAAAAGGATTTAAAGCTTAGGTTCTCTTTCAGATTACATGCGGCGTATATGTATATCTCTATCCTAAACACAAATTATAAATTCTATCACCATGCAGAAAACACAATCACATGCTATTATGATTAGGTCTAAATCTATAATCCATCTCTCGAGTTCATATAGATTACCACGGTAATTGTTGATCAAACAATTAAGCAATTAATCACAAATCATAATAGACAACCCGATAATAATCAACAATAATTAACAAGGAAGCATATCAATAAAAGCTACGCATTAAGATCCATTGTAATCTTAAAATAGAAATTAGTTCATAATTGAATTAAAATCCATAATCCACAATTGATAAAGCATTCAAGAATACAAAATAAAAGGTAGAGAAGAGAATAGAATCTGTAGATGCAATCCTTGAGTCTCTCCTTCAGCTCTTGTGATGAATCCTTTTTGCTTGCTCAATTGTTTCAAGCCTCCATCTCTTTCTCCCAAACTAGGGTTAGCAAATAGTAGCAAAATCTCTAAACTAGGGTTAGCAAAAAGTAGCAAAATCTCTCCTAATTTATGCCTCACATCATGTATTTATAAGTTCTAGTTAAAGTCCTAAACCAATTAGAAGTTACAATCCTTGTTCCATTCAATGCGGGTCAAAAATAAGCTTTTTAAAAACCCGACCCAGCGCGGCCGCGCCCAAGTGCCAGAAATCATGTTTCCCACTCTGCAGACCAGCGCGGCCGCGCCCAAAATACACTAGGAACCGGCGCGGGCGCGCCAGACCAAATTCTGCTCGGACATCTGTTGGTAAAATGGTCATAACTTTTGATCCGGGAGGAGTTACGGGGCCTGCCACCTATCAAATCGAAGCTATCGACGAGATATATAACTTTCTTTATTTGAGCATTGAGATATTCCTCCTGGAGAATGGTTGAAATTGAGCTTCAAGTGACTGCTATGTAAATGACAACTCCAAACCTTGATCTCTGTTGATAAAAATGTCATAACTCTCGCATCCGGACTCCGATTGGGGTGATTCAAGATGTTCCGGAAAGCTAAGAAGTAAATATACAATAAAATCCAAGTTCCAAACCAAGAACATGCATCCATTTATAATGTTAAAAGCCTTGCAATCTTCCCTTTTCGCATTTGCTCGCATGTTGTACTCCAAAAGATGTTCGGATTGCGTTTCCTTGCTCATTCCTACAAAATAACATAAAAACACTATAAATATCTACTACTAACTTACAATAATTAAGAACTCATAAATTATCAAGCCAAACGTACTCAATTCATAGATGTAAAACCCACTCATCAGGACTATAGAAAACTAAACAAGGCGACCTGCAAGGATCACTTTCCTCTACCCTTCATTGATCAGATGTTAGATAGACTGGCTGGACACGAGTTTTATTCCTTATTGGATGGCTATTCAGGTTATAATCAGATAGTGATTGCCCCCGAAGATCAAGAAAAGATTACCTTCACGTGTCCTTATGGTACTTTAGCTTTTAGAAGGATGTCTTTTGGCTAATGTAATGCACCAGCAATGTTCCAAAGATGCATGATGGCTATTTTCTCAGATATGGTCGAACGCAATGTGGAGGTATTCATGGACGATTTTTCAGTGTTTGGTGACTCCTTTGATAATTGTTTGGAAAATCTGGTCCTGGTTCTGAAAAGATGCGTGAAAACCAATTTAGTGCTCAATTGGGAAAAATGCCACTTTATGGTGCAAGAGGGAATCATTCTTGGGCACAAGGTGTCGTCAAAAGGGTTAGAGGTAGACCGAGCCAAGCTAGAGACAATCGAGAATCTACCTCCACCAACTACAGTCAAGGGGATACGAAGCTTCTTGGGACATGCTGGATTTTATAGGAGATTCATAAAGAACTTTTCCAAAATCTCTAAACCTTTATGCAGTCTATTGGAGAAAGATGTTCCCTTCAAGTTTGATGATGAATGTTTTGCGGCTTTTGAATTGTTGAAAAAGAAATTGACCACAGCGCCTGTAATAGTAGCACCGGATTTGTAACGACTGGGAATTCTGAAATTTCCTTGTAATTCGAATTTTTGAATATTAATGAATATTTTATAATTTATTAATATTATATTTGTGTTACGTGTTTAAAGGTTGTGTGACAATCTAGATCATTTGAATGTATGAATTTTATGTGTTACAGTTTTGTTTTAAGTGAATAATTGATTTCGCGTAGCGTCGCTAAATCACTATTCACGGGGCACGTTTCCCGAGGCACTATTCACCCCATAACATTTTTGTGTCTTTTTCGATGTTAATAAATTTCATAAATACGTGTATGCGTACGAATAATTTTTCCAAGTGTCGGAAATTTTATTTGAGCTGATACGTGATTTTATCCGTATCCGAAATGTGTTATATGGGTGTTCCGAATAAATGGACAAATCCCATAATAATTATTTTTATACATCCCAATAATTATGGGAGTATCCATTCTAATTTTGGGTAGAGTTATTTACTAGTTTTGGTACAAAAGTTGGAGTTTTCGGATATATTTTTGGTATTTTCGGGTATTTATTTTGGCTTGTTACCCCAAGAGGGAACCAATCCCTCATTTTGGACCAATGAGAATTGAGCAAGAGGGAGGTTGCCAGCAAGCTCCTTGAGCAACCAACCCCATTTCCATTTTTCTTCCACTTCTCCCTAATTTCCTCCACTTCTCCCAATCAATCAACCAATTCATTTCTCTCTTGCAAGCCATCAGCTCCTCATTCAAACTCATTTCCATCAGCTGATAGTGAGAGAGAGAAAGAGAGAGAGAGCTGCAAAGAAGGAAGAGAAAGAAGTCACCGGAAAAGTCGCCGGAAGAGGAAGAATTCGCCGGAAAAGAAAGGAGGAAGAAGAAGAAGGCTCGGGTGGAGGAACCAAGCAAGGAGAACCCCCAAAACAAAGCCTAGCCGAGCTTCTTAACATCTAGGAAGGATTTACAGAGGTAAACAATCAACCAAATCCTTTCCATTCGATTCCTTGCCAAGTTTTTCAAGTTTTTCTTAGTTTTAAGCTCTTAAGCTTGTGGGTCGGATTTTTGGCGATTCTTAGTGTTTTTGTTTGTTGTGATTGTTTGTAAATGTTGTTAAGAGACTATGTAAGCCATTAATAACCTCAAAGTGGAACAAAAACGCAAGAAATCCTTACCTTGGCTTAATGGAGCAAGAACAATGGACTTTGGACATGAACTTGGACATTTATACTCTTTAGAGGACTGTAAAGCTATGATTTTGTGTTTGTTAATTTTATTTGTTGCTATGGTGTTGTAGTTCCATGGGTTATGAAGCTAACCCAGTTGGAATGGAGTAAAAAGGAGTTAAAAGGAGTTCGTAGGAATGATTCTTGTAAAACATGTCAAGAACTCGAAGAACAGAGTATGAACTTTACACTTTGGCTTAGGATTTGACCATGTTAATGTTAATGGGTAGCTCTGCATTTTTGATATGTTGTAGCCCCATGAGTTAGGAGTCCATAGAGTCCGAAATGGACCAATTTGCTTGTGTATTGAAGGAGTTATGGAGGTTGGAATGGTCGGAGGTCGGAGTCGCGAACTGGGAAGAAACCCAGAATCCGGCTACTGGAGAGTCGCGCCGCAGCGCCACTCATAAGCCTTGCAGCTCACGCTGCAGCGAGGGGCAAGTGGGGAAAGACCGGGGCTCACGCCGCAGCGTGAGGCCCAAGCCTTAAGGCTCATGCCGCAGCGTGAGGCCCTGTCATTGAGAAAACACGGGACTCACGCCGCAGCGTGAGGCCCAGTGCTTGAGCTTGGCGCTGCAGCGCGAGCTCCGTGTTTGGGCCAGGTTGGGTTAGTCAGACCGGGTCGGATCGGGTCGGACCTAATGAACCCATTTCAGCAGGGTCCAACACTTATATTTTTCTTGGATTAAATGATTAGACAGGTTAACTAAGCATATTTTGTTAAGCCCTAAATGCTTAATTATTTATTAAATGTCAACCAAATTAGTATTGTCTCAAGGCGGAAATTGTATAATCTAATTGCAATTTAGGCTGGGCAGCCGCTCGCTCACCGGGGAGCGAGACCCCCGACTGGGTAGTCGTAGTGGCAATCAATGTGTTTTAATGATGCAGCGTCCGTTTTGAACCATTATTTGGTATGTGACTAATTGTTATGTAAATATGTACTTAATTGTGTAGGATATTAAGGAGCGTGTGTTATAATATTATAGCAGCGCATCAGGCAAGTTTCCTAACGCTTGTCTAACCCTTGTGTTGGGCAAGTTTTCCTTAACCTTACTCGAATTAGATTTTGAGCAGGTTTCATATTTTATACAGGTTGTATATTGTTGCAAATTTCATGACTCAAATTGAGTTATTACTTTTGAATCATATTAGTGAACTAATTATTGTCAATTACTCCACCTCCAAGATAATTATTGATATTCGCAGCTTATGCATTTGAATTCATTATCTATTGTTGGATTGTGAAACGTTTAAGTTCTTCATTCATGAACTGTTTAAGGAGATAGTCTACGCCATTTGTTTCGGTTAGACATGTACAGGTTTTATTTTAAAAGCTATCCAAACCGATTGTTGGTGCGGATTCTTGGACTGAGAGAGCAACCCTTATGTAGGGGATTATAATGTGTCGGTTATTCGATGCAGTCAGAGTTAAATGTTATGCGTATACATGGTGTACGAGATGCTGATCCCCTCGAGTACAACTGACGGGGCCAGGTTTTAAAAGAGTTAGTCGAATGATTGACTCTTTGGCCAAAAGTTCATGGTCGGTTGGACCACTCAGCAATAAATAATCATTATTCATTGATTCATTTGGACTTTGATTATGTCATTTCAGCTATTTCATCAATGTTCATAAATTGTTGATTTATGCAGCTATTATTCTTATTCATTCATGATATATCTTCATTCTTACTTTTAAACTTGCTGAGCAAAGTAGTTGCTCACCCTTGCTATATCATGAACCTATTGCAGTTAAGCCGGGGAGTTCTAAAGCGGACAAAGGCAAAGGAAAACTTAAGGAATAGTTATATATACTATCCCGTTGTGTAATCGTGGAATAGTTTTGTATTATTAATGTATTCTGCGATGTATTTATTTAAGGTTATAGACCTTGGGACCGTAGTGAACCTTTTGTAATGAACAACATATGTTTATTTTATTCCGCATTAGTTGATTTATGTTGTTTAGAGGTGTATGGATGCATTTTATCGTGAGCACCAAATTCGAGGTATTGGTACCTGAATTTGGGGGTGTCACAGGATTGGTCAAGGTCGTTCGAGTTAATGTGTGATACTAGCGACTATGCTATTGGGGCTGTTTTGGACCAACAAAAGGAAAAGGTTTTTCACGCCATTTATTATGCTAGCAAAATATTTTCCGATGCCCAACTCAACTATACAACCACCGAGAAGGAGTTGCTAGCGGTAGTGTATGCTTTTGATAAAATTCGCTTATACTTAATTGGGACAAAAGTGGTGGTGTTCACTGACCATTCTACCATAAGATATCTGATTTCAAAGAAAGATGCGAAGGCTAATTCGATGGATACTTCTACTCCAGGAGTTTGACTTGGAAATCCGGGATAGGAAGGGGACGGAAAATCAAGTGGCAGATCATCTCTCGAGATTAGAAAACAATGACCACGTCAAGGGAGACAAAATGGTGATCAATGAATTCTTCTCAGATGAACAGTTGTTTGTGATTAATTCAGAAGTCCCATGGTATGCCGATTTTGTCAACTATTTGGTTAGCAACGTATTTCCCCCAGATTTGGCCAACCAACAAAAGAAAAAGTTTCTGCATGATGTAAAAAGGTACATATGGGATGAGTCGTTCCTATTCAAACATTGTGCCGATCAGATGATTCGACGGTGTGTGCCACAAAGTGAAATAGACAGTATCTTACATCATTGTCATGATTCGCTATGTGGAGGTTATTACGGAGGTGAAAAGACAGCTGCCAAGGTGTTACAGGCAGGATTTTTCTGGCCCACGTTGTTTAAGGACGCCCACCACTTCGTTCAGAGATGTGATAGATGTCAAAGGGTGGGAAATATTTCCAAACGTCATGAGATGCCTTTGAATACCATTTTAGAAGTTGAAGTCTTCGACGTTTGGGGAATAGATTTTATGGGACCATTTCCATCTTCCTTTAACAACCTCTACATCCTTTTAGCGGTCGATTATGTCTCTAAATGGGTGGAAGCAAGTGCTTTGCCGACTAATGATGCCAAGGTGGTTCTAAAATTTCTACAGAAAAATATCTTCACACGATTTGGCACCCCAAGGGCAATTATCAGTGAGGAAGGGAGCCACTTTTGCAATAGGTATTTCACGGCTCTCTTGGCTAAATATGGGGTAAACCACAGAATTGCTACAGCGTACCATCCCCAAACCAGTGGTCAAGCCGAAGTTTCAAATAGAGAAGTGAAGAGAATTCTGGAGAAGATTGTTAATCCGAATAGAAAAGATTGGTCAACAAAGTTGGATGATGCGCTTTGGGCTTATCGGACAGCTTATAAGACACCCATTGGCATGTCACCGTACCAATTGGTCTATGGCAAGGCGTGCCACCTTCCGGTTGAACTTGAACACAAAGCATATTGGGCCATCAGAAAGTTAAACTTTGATCTCATGGCTGCGGGGGAAAAGAGACTTCTTCAGCTTAATGAGCTCGATGAATTTCGTCTACAAGTATATAAGAACTCAAAGCTTTACAAGGAAAAAGTCAAGAAGTGGCACGATCGAAAAATTATTGACAGGAAGTTTGAACCGGGACAAGAAGTGCTTCTATACAACTCTAGACTGAAATTATTTCCAGGGAAGCTCAAGTCTCGGTGGTCGGGCCCCTTCATTGTCAAACAAGCATTCCCTCGTGGCGCCGTTGAAGTTTTTGCAAACAATCCGGAAGAGTCATTCAAAATCAATGGTCAAAGATTAAAGCATTATTGGGGTGATGATTTCGATCTCCAGAAAACCTCAATCACTCTTGCCGATTAAAGTTTGAAATAGGGAGTAGTCAGGCTGAAAGACTTTAAGCGCTAGTGGGAGGCAACCCAATTTTTAATTGCTTTTAGTAAACGTTTGTGATTTTTAGGAATAATTTTTAGATTTTGTTTTGTTTTTATCTAATAGTAATTAGTTACTTTATTTCTTTTTCTTTTCTTATAGGTCACACATCAAGGATTGCATATTATGACCTCAAAAAGAAGGGCTGTCAAAATCAATTTCAAGTTTCCAGGCAAGCGTGGCCGCGCCCCAAGTGCACAGTAATACAGCATACTCGTGCCCGTCTTTAGGAATCAAAAGGCTTCAGCTGGCATCCAGCGCGGCCACGCCCATATTGTGAAGGAAAGCAGTGCGGCCGTGCCTAACCTCAATGCTTAAAAAGTTCCAGCTGCCACACAAGCGCGGTCGCGCCCTACTCAAGCCAATTCCTAGCGCGATCGCGCCACGATCGGTACCCAGTTTTTTAAAACCCATTTAAAACCCGACCCGGTGGCTACCTTTTATTTCCTCTCCCGCTTGGATTCGTATTATCAGTTTTTTTTCACAAAAATCGATAACTTCTCTTATTCTCTCCCTTTTCCAAATCCAAATCAATCTCCTACCAACATTCACTCCTTCTCCAAATCAAACACCTCCAATTTCAAACCCTAGTTCTTATTTCTCTCTTCATCTTCTTTCTTCTCCAATTTTTCACCTTCCACGGTCCACTCCCCTCTACAAACCCTAAAATCCAAAGCATCCAACCATTTAAGTGTGATCCAAGCGGGTTTCTCAGTGCATTGTAAGGAGATACCGAGGAATTGCAGTGGTTCGGAACAGAGTACGTGCATTGTGGTTTTGGGTTTTGCTTCGTCTCAAGGTATTACTTCCCATTGACAGATTTTAGGCTTGGAATTATATTGTACTGGGAATTTTAATTATACACTTTCAGATATTGTGTTATTATTGTTGGATTGAATTGTGCATGCAAGTGTATTGGATTGAGATAGTTTGTTAAATTCAAGTGTGATTTCTGTCAAGTTTGGGGGTCTTCACGTTGTTGTGTGTTTGGATTGTATTGTCATGGCTTCTAAGAGACATCGTGGGGAATCTTCGAGTGCTCAAGCCCATTTTGAGCCAGTTGAATTCGATAATAGTAGGTTTGTTTCTGGGGAGGTTGAGGAATTTTATCACAAGGTTTTACTTGGGAAAACATTTGTTTTGGAACGGGAGTTAAAGCCTGATCCTGATTTGGATGGTCAAATGATGAGCATGATCAGAGCTAAGGGTTGGTTGTTGTTCGTGGAACCACCTTTGGCAGCCCCGATATCAGTAGTGTAAGAATTCTATGCAAACGCAAAAATAACTAAGGATGGTACTGCTTTTGTGTGAGGTTGCCAAGTTCCATATAATAGCCAGAGTATCAATGCCCTATACCATTTGCCTACTATTCACCACACCGATCCGAAAAGTTTATACTCTACCAATTGGGACACTAAATTGGAGCGCATCAAGAATATTTTGTGCAAGCCGGGTACAGTATGGACAACTAAGCAAGGAACAGATCAGAAACTATACTTTCCTCATACAGCCTTGAGTCGTTATGGAAAGGCATGGTACAATTTTATTTGTGTCAATCTCATGCCAACCAGGCATCAAAATGATTATACAAAGGATCGTGCTATTTTGTTATATGGAATTGTGCAAGGAAAGAAAATCGATGTGGGGTATATCATCCATCAGTCCATACGTAGGCACCTGCAAGGTGGTACGTCAGGTGGTCTCCCTCATGCATCGGTGATCACTCATTTATGTAGTGCTACTGGGGTGGAATGGGGTGATGGTGAGCCCGTGCAGCTCCCGATGAACACTATTGATCACGCTACGATTGCCAAGTACAAGGTTTGGACTGGTGCTCCTTCTCATACTCGTGGAGCAGGATTTCTCTTGGGGGATCTCAGTGAGAGTGAGGATACATCCGATCAGCCGATGACCGAACCTGAACAACCGTTTCATGTGTCTCAGGCTAGGTTGGATCCAATGGAGAGGCATATGACTCAGCGGATGGATGCTATTCACACGAGTATGACCGAGCTTCGCTCTTTTTCCACACAGCTTTCAGACAGTTTTTCGCAAGTCTTTTCTCAATTAGGCGTTCAAGTCCAGTTCCCAACCTTTGGTGCTCCTTCAGTTTATCCTCCTCCGGATACACCTTCAGATGATGATGGGGAGGCTTCGGGCGATGCTGCTTCGGATTAGGGGAGTTTCTCTTCTTTTTCTTTTTAATGTTTATCCAATGAGGGCATTGTCTGTTTTAAGTTTGGGGGAGTCCCTATAATTTTTTTTGTTTAGCATGTTTTTTCGTTTTGTGCATTATATCTGTTAATATGTTGGTATATTATTGAGCATATCATTGAGTTTTGCATAGTTGTTTCATGGTTGGTTGTGTTAGGTGCATTTAGTTTGTTTGCATGAATCCAAGTGATTAGTTGGTATGATTTTGGCTCGGCCAATGATAAGATGGGTTTTACTATGTTAGCTTGGACAGTGTGATGGTTATTAGGGGATGATATAATTTCGATCATGAGAATAATTATGCCTGTCTTAGCTTGAGTTATTGGATAGCACAAACAATTTGATTAATTTGACTACTGGGGTTCAAAGTGTTGCATAATTGACTTTTACATGAGAATTTGGTAAAAAAAAATTAGGTGAATTAACAAGGAAGGCTGAAATAAGGTAAAAGCTGAGTTTGGGGGTTTCTTTTTAAGGCTGAATAAAAAAAATACAAAAAATACAATAAATGCGTTAACTAGTTGGGTTCTGTGGCCTTTGTCACTCGGGTAATTAGATCCTTAGGGGTGTCTTAACACCTAGTGCCCTAAAGCCGCCTGGTTTGGGAGTCACTGATTGAACGCTCGCTACATGGGTGACTTAGAAAAGCCTAATAGAGCTTGGCATTGCACGGTCAAGCATAAATACGAGATGGAGCGTAAAACGCACTCGTAGAAGAATAAAGATAAAAATAAGCCTTGTTAGAACTCTCATGCTCGGTATTTGCTTAATTTTGGTTGGATTTGTTGTATTTACTTGAAGTGAATTGAAATTAGATTGTTCTTGTTATGGAGTTAGTTATGTGGCTATATTTTGAACTTTGGTTAGTTAAATTGATTAATGAACACACACGCACAACTTGGGTAATGATAGGTGTATATTGGTTGATTGATTTGGAATTATTAGTTCTTATTGACTGGATTTGTTGTTTCAAGTAGTTGTTGATATCTCTGAGGCTAACGGTTAAGATTCATACTGGCTATTGGTTGGATTCTTAGGCATGGTAGTTATTAGTGCATTCATGGTATTGTGTTGCATTGTGTTAGTTGTACTGCATTGTGTTGCTTGGGGATAGGCAATAGTTTAAGTTTGGGGGAATTTGATAAGTAGGTTTTATACCTACGAATCGAATGCCAATGAACTCGAATTATTGTTTATTTCCATGGTTTATAGTTACTTTTCATGTATATTATGTGTTTTTGTAGGTTACACATGTTGGGGATTGGTTTGGCGAGAGTTGGATGGATTTTGCTGTTGCAGATGCTGAGTTGCTGTGAAATTGATGCAGTGCGACTGCGCCCAAAATGAACTAGGAGACAGTGCGGTCGCCCCTGTCTCCAGACCTTGAAGAAATTTTGCTGCCAGAGTAGTGCGGCCGCGAGCCACATAAGCCTTTTCCAAGCGCAGCCGCGCCGGTTCAGGAATTGACCAAGTTTGACCTTTCAGCAGTTCAAGTTAATTTGATGTGGAATTGGATTTAAGACTTTTTAATTAGTTGGGTTTTTTATCAGATACTATAAATAGTTGTTTTAAGTTAATTTCAAGGTTATTGAACTTATTATTAGAAAACCCTAATTTAGAGCAATTGGAGAAGACTTGAAGCAAGCTAATAGCAGAGAGAAAGCAAGGAGGAGCAAGTTAGAGATTCAAGGATTACTTTACAGTGTTTCTTCTTTTCTCTTCTTTTCACTCTAAACTTTTGAATGTTATTAAACTTGTGGATGATGAATTCTAGTTTAATTATGAACTAAATTTCTTTTTAAGGCTATAATGGATCTTAATGCGTAGTTTTGAATGACATGCTTCCTGGAATATTATGATTAGTTACTTTTGGATTGTCTATTATGGTTTATGCTAAATTGCTTAATTATCTGGCCAATAATTACTGGGATAATCTATATGAACTCGAGAGATGAAATATAGATTCAGATCTATCATAATAGCATGTGATTGTGTATTCTGCTGTCAATGGAATTCATAATTTGTGTTTAGGATAGAGATATACCTATTCACCGCATGCAATCTCATAGGGAACCTGAACTTTAAATCCTCTTTAATTGTAATTCACATAGAAATATAGTGAATTAGTTACCTTGGGTGATTAACTTGAGTCTATCAATTGTGGATTTGAGTTGAGTTGTTTATGAAACATTGAGAGATGGTCATAAATGGTGATGAGTTCTTGGTTAACAATCTGAAATAACTAGCATAATCCAAAGGGGAGTGTGTCGAGCAAAATAAAGCATTAAGTTAAATTATAGTCTTAAGTCTTTAAAAATCTGTTTTCAAATTAGTGGTAGTAATTTAATTTAGACTTAATTAGTTAAATTCAAAACTTCAAAAATTGTTGATCATTGGTTTACTAAAATTGATTTAATTTAGAATTGGAAAATGTCATTGTAAACTCAGTTCTTCTCTGTGGGACGATACTCTACTTTCACTTTATTACTTGTGGACTGCATATACTTGCGTATTTGTGCTAGTATAGAATTAGGCAAATAATGTCCAAGAAATTTCACTCGCTCTATCCAAAATTCACACTTTGAAAACTTAGCGTACAACTTCTCTCTTCTTAACGCTTCTAATGTCGCCTTCAAATGTTCTACATGCTCTTCTTTGGTTTTGGAATAAATTAGAATATTATGGATGAATACTACTACAAACGTATCCAAAAACGGCTTAAACACCCTGTTCATTAGGTCCATGAATGCTGCAGGAGCATTCGTTAGACCAAATGACATCACCAGAAACTCGTAGTGACCATAACGAATCCTGAATGTTGTCTTCGATACATCTTGCTTCCTCACCTTCAACTGATGATAACCACTTCTCAAATCTATCTTCGAGAAATACCTAGCTCCTTTTAATTGATCAAACAAGTCGTTGATTCTTGGCAACAGATATTTATTTTTAATCGTGACCTTGTTCAACTCTCTGTAATCAATGCAAAATCGCATCGACCTGTCCTTTTTCTTGACAAATAGCACCGGCGCTCCCCACAGCGATACGCTCGGTTGAATATACTTCTTATCTAAAAGTTATTGCGGTTGTACCATCAATTCTTTCATCTCTACTAGAGCCATACGGTATGGAGCTTTCAATATTGGGGCAGTTCCTAGCACCAAATCGATTACAAACTCAACTTCCCTATCTGGCGGAAGTCCTGGTAAATCATCTGGAAAGACGTCTACAAAGTCCCTTACGACAGGTATCTCTTCTAATTTCGGACTCTCTTTTCGAGTATCGACTATGTAGGCTAAGTATCCCACATAGCCTTTTCTTAACAACTTCCTGGCCTGCATCATTGTCAAACAACTCGCTTGCCTAGGCGACTTGCTGCCGTAAAATACTACCTTTGATGGAGTCATAAGGTTAATACGTTTCTTTTGGCAATCAATTATCGCCCCATAATTGAATAACCAATCCATTCCCAAAATAACGTCAAATTCCCCAAGTTTGATTGGGATCAGATCTACAGTCATCACGTTACCCTTAATGTCCACTCTACAGTTCTTGTGTACGTACCTAACAGGAATTAACTCCCTATTCGCAATTTCTATGTTCAAAGGGTAATCTAATTCCTCCTTAGGCAATTTTAAGTTCTTAGCAAAGTCATCGGATATAAATGAACAAGTAGCACCCAAATCAAACAATACATAAGCATTTATATTATTAATTGGAATGATACCTGACACCACATCGCGAGACTGCACGACATCTTGTACGATCATATTAAAAGTCCTGGCAGTAGGTCGGTTTGTTGGTGCTAATCCGGTTATGGTTAACGTGCTACTACCACTGTTTTCCTTATTTCCTCCTATTCCTGCTCCTGCTGCCTTCTTGGGGCAATCCCTAGCTAGATGATCCTTTGATCCGCAATTGAAATAAGCACCCTTCTTTGGATTCGAACAATTCGGTGTTATGTGGCCCTCATGACCGCAATTGTAGCATACCCTCTTCCCTTTCAGGCATATCTCCACATGATTCTTCCCGCAGGTAACACACGCCTCTACTTTCTTCTTCTGACCTCCCTGTTGATTTCCAGCAGATCCATTATCATTCCACTTCCTTTTCTGGTTGTGACCACCACTGTTACTACCACTCGCCTTGTTATTCTCATTTTCACCCTTCTTCTTCTTTTGCTCCTGGTTATACTTAGTTAGAGCTTCGCTCCTACCTTCTACGATAATCGCCTTTTCTAAAATTTCGGCAAAAGTGTTCAATTGGAACATTGACACCTTGTTGTACAACCACGACTTCAATACCTGTTCGAATCTCCTCGCCTTCCTCTCATCGGTGTTCACCTGGTAGGTTGCGAACCTAGCCAACTCGTTGAACTTCGCAGCGTATTCCAGTACAGTCATAGTACCCTACTTCAGCTCCAGGAATTGAATCTCCATCTGATTACGCGAGCTTGCCAGAAAATACATCTCAAAGAACATCTCCTTAAACCTATCCCATGCGATTACACCCTGACCTCCTTGAACCTTATTCGCTTGCCACCAATAGCTAGCCTCTGATTTAAGCATAAACGTTGCAAAGGCAGTCTTTTGGTCATCACTAACCCTAGCAACATTAAATACTTTCTCCATTTCCATCACCCAGGTTTGGGCTTCGATCGGGTTCAGGGAACCCCTAAACTCTGGTGGTCCTACCGCTTTGAAATCCTTAAATGATGTAACTGGTGGTGCTTGTGGCTGATTCACAAGTGCTCCGGCCAAAAGGTTCACCAACTGCTGTACAGGATTAACATTGGCGTCGTTGTTGTTATTGTTAGTAGAGCTTTCTTGAGTTTGTTGACGTGGTTGGCATCTCGACGGCATTTTCTGTTCAAGAATATGCGCTTATTAGATCATCGCTCAATTTCTTAAGTGGTCAATACTTAACTCAAACAATTCAGATTTAACACATAACACATAATATCTTCAAATAACTTTAATATTTCATTCATTCAAAAGTCGTAAACATATAAAGATAGCATCACTGCTATTTACATCAACTATCCCTAGATCAAACAATATTTAGGATTAAATAGTCATGTTCCATTGTGTATAATCACGCTGGATTTTACATCACTAGCTACCATAAATATTTATACATACTTCAATACTTCTCCTATCATGGCCTACTAAGGCGTTGAACTGCCTTTCTGCGTTCTTCCTCCATGAGACGGAACATCGTCCTGCGATCCAACATGTACCATGGCAAGTCCTCGAACTGAACTGGATAGTGGAGAACTCGATCTTGGGCCCTATCAATCGTTGTCTGAAAAGTATAGTTTGTCTCCTCAATCGTAACCTTCTTTGCCCGTTCCCCTTCTTCGGAAATTTCTACACGTCGAGTGGTATTCATCCAAGCATCCTCTGCACTCGCACTTTCCGCTGACTCCTCACTCAGGTCATCCTTCAATTTCTGAATCTCAAGTTTCATCTTCTCATTCTCAGCTAACAGGTCTTCTTTTTGTCTTTTTGCCTGAACTAGCTTCCACTCCACGTCTCCAAGACGTATATCAAGATCCTCAATTTTCTCGTTCTTCTGGTCTATAATAGTCTGGCGTCTATTTGCCAGTCCCTCCAAGTCTCTGACTCTATCCTGTAACTCTATGGTACGATCATACAATGCATCGTACATCTCAACATCGATAAAGGTAAGGGGTACCTCTTTGGGATCCTCATCATCCTCCTCAGCCTCTACCTCTAAATCAAACTCAAGCTCATGCTCCTGACCCACAACAGTGATCAATGGGGATGGCTCTCTCTGTATCAACTGCTCCCAGATAAAATGAAAATCATGGGGCTCCTCCTCTCCAGCGACTTGGGGCTCAATCTTCCTAGGCTGACTGAATCCTCCAACATCCGACATCCTGTCAACAAGGTTTAAGTTTTAATTAATACTCGATACTAATCGCGGCACATAGGTTGTTAACACATAAACACATAGCACATAAAGTCTTTTATTATCTTTAATGAATTCCTTAATTCATTCCTTAGAACTCGATAAGAGTTTATCACCATTATGCTCTCTATCTCTTAAAAGGCTACTACCCTAAGGTTTCCCACCTAAGGTTCATAACCTACAGCTTTGATACCAACTTGTGACACCCCCAAATCCGAATACTTAATTTTCACAGGATTTGGTGTTCACTATTCAAATAAATTACATCACATCTAACTACCCATTCAAATATAAATGAGAATTCTTAATTAAAATAGAAATCTCCCATTAAAGGGTTACAACATCTTTAACAAATAAATCTCAAGTCATCTAACCTTAATAAAACATCAATGTGGAAACATAACATAAGTTTATTACATAAACATCATTCAAACAAATTTAACAAGTCTTCATCACTTGTTTGCTTTGCCTTTGCCCTTACTAGTGGATGGCTTGTCAATTCTTTCAACTTTAGCTGCAATAGTATTATGCAAGTGTAGTGCCCCCAAACCCGGGTCCCTTGAACCTCGGACCTAGTGCGTCATGATACATCATATTTACAACTACTGCGGAAGATATAAACATAAATTGTTTATACAATAATCTCTGCTACATATCCCAAGGTCTATAACCTTTATTAATACATACCTTCAGTAACTTAAAGGTTTACAATATCATTTACATCAGATAACTAATTTGGTTATCGTACATAACACTATAATCTTGTTCTTTGCTTCTGTCTTTCCTCGAACATTCGCTTTAAATCTGAAATTTGTTATCATGATATAGCAAGGGTGAGCAACTACTTTGCTCAACAAGTTTAAATATAATAAAGATATATCATGATTGAAAGAATAAATAAGCTTTTAAATTTTCAACAATATTATAATAATTGTGAAAGAGCATGAATCATAATCTTAATAATTGAATGGTTGAATCAATAATTCTGGATGTCAATAATGACCATGAACAATTTAACTGAACCTTAAGCTAATGAAGGTGATCAGCCTTTCATACCTGATGGACATATGCAACATGCACTAAGTGCGAATCAATAATTTAAGGAGGTAGAATAATTATAAAGAATTAAACCACTAGCATGCTTGAAATTTAACAGCTCAAGTTTGAGTTAAGAGGAGCTTGCTCAATATAAACTTGAGTAAGAATAGGGAAACTTGCATTTCAATATAAAAATGAAGTTAAGATACTTGCACAAGGATAGGAAACTTGCCTGTACCGTCGATTACTGCTACACAATCTAACTTAATCTCTTATGAAAGACCTATCAGTTATAAGATTGATTTTGAATTAGCATATCATATATCACCTTATAATATCACTTCTTTATCAATAGATTATCTAACATTTAACCACATAACTAAATATTAGATAACATCTTAGCACCATACGCATTCATAATTCTAAAGCTAGCACACATCGAGTCTTTAACAGTGTTCAATATAGTATGCTGAGTGGTTTTCCACAAACAACCAACAAACTAGTTTCCATCTTGTCTACACTATTTTCACAGTGAGTTAGATCGATTGCTAGTTCGTATATACCTCCGCCCCCTGAAGGAATTGTTTAGCCCAGCTACTATACGTCAACTATTAAAGAGTACAACTGTACTATTACTTTATCATAAACCCTATGACTTAACACTAAGTCTTTCATTTTATATGTTCTTCTTTATAATCTTTTAAGCCTGAATACATAATCCAGCAAGTTGGATTATCCAAACATATCAATCCAACATCCTAGATTCAAACTGACATCCAATCTAGCAACCTGAATTCAAACTATCCTATAATCTAGTAACTTGGATTCACTAATTCAGTAAACTGTTTTTCAATCCAACAAATTGGATTTAAACTAACCTACAATTCAGTAAGCTAGATTCACTAATTCAGCAAGTCGAATACCACAATCCAGCAAGTTGGATTCAAATTGTTTTTCCTTTTTAATATATCAAATTTCCAATTCATCAAACCAAATAATACTACAGCAAATCGAATGCTAATACGGCAAGCCGAATGCAAAAACATTAAACCAAACATGAATACAGCAAACCGGATTGGAAGCTGCATTCTAAAAATAACTTAACCTCTTTTAATAATCGATTTTTATTTTTTCAAGTCTTGTCACACATATGTACATATATTCCATACCCAAAAATACTTTCTTTATGGAATTTTTCAATTTCCTTTAACATTTTTCAAACGTCCGTTTTAACTTTCGAAACTAAGAAAAATGATCACTATCTTGTACAACTCCAACGACTCCAAATTTTTGATAGAATCTTATACATATTAACAAATACTCCCAGTTAAAATTTCGTGGCCATCGAAGTTATAGAACTCCAATTTTAGCCATTTTCGTCGAAAAACTCTACGTTTTTATTTTAGCCGTAGATTCTTCATTACAAGTCAAACTGCGGTGATTTTTTGGACAGGAGATACATAACTTCCTATAGTTTCAGTGGTAAAAAGACCTGTTGCACTTGCTAAGGGGTCAAAACAGTGCATGTAAGCTAGGGGTCAGCGGGTTTTGGTCCCGTTTTTCGATTTGAGTTCCTTCGCCATAACAGCCATAACTTTCATTCTACATGGCCAAAAATTCTCAAATTTTTACATGACTCATATAACATCACCTATTATCACTCTAAATTTTCCTAGAATTTTTAGAGAAAAAATATTTGACGAAAATACCCCTGGATGGGACTGCCCTGTAGCAGTCCCTTTCCCCTTTTGAAAAACCTGGACTGTTTTGGTAAAAACAGTCCCTACGAATTTTATACACATTATTTTGACTTCTACCACTTTGATTTAACACTTAACTTATATATCTAGCACCCTTCTTTGGCGGATCGCAAAAAGAGTGCATAGATTTCAAATGGTACTCATATAAAGTGAGAGAAAGCTAGGGTTTTCTAACCCTTTTCTAGAACAAACTAGTTTTCTTTTCTTTTTCTTTTCAACAAATCAACACTCAAACTTGTAAGATCTATGCATAATACACTTATTAATACGTAGATCAAGAGTTCTAAGATCCAAGATCATAAACTTTATATTAACAACAATCAAACCAAAACAAAAGGAAATAACTAGATTAAGGTTAAAACTTTATACCTTAGCTTTATTTTTTTTTCTCCTTCTTCCCAAAATAGCTATGGAGTTTTACAAAACTCTCTCTCTTCCTCCCTCCTTAGCTCACGGCTAGACACCTTCCTTTCTCTCCATTTCTATTTTGTTTTTCTTTCTAAGCTTTTGGAGAATGAGAAATAAAATGTGAAGTGTACTTTTGTTTTTTCCAAAAAGAAGATTAACTAGAATTGGAGAAATTGTATACATATAATACCTATATCTATACTTAATCTCCCAATATCTTCCATCTTCTCTCTCTATCTTATCTCTTTGTACTTGCAATCTTGGATAAGAATATTGGGGCCAAATAAAAGAGTGACACATGGCTTATGTGTGTAAGTAATTAATGATGATAGCACATGCCAATTACTCCTTCTTTTCTCTTCCTAGCTCATCCGGATGCTTCCCCCTTTAATAACCAATTTTTGCTTTATTTTTAATGCCAAAATTTGCTTAGTAAAATGACTAAAAAGCCCCTCCCAAGTTTGGTTAAAGTTTGGGCTCCCATTTAATTCATTTGAGCTTTCTAATTTATTTGCTTGGGCCATGGAATTAAATTAGGTCCAATACTTTTAATATTATTCTACCCTAATTATTTAATTAGGGTTTCCATTCCCCTTCTTTGTAATTTAAATCCTTACTCATGTACATTTAATATCTTAACCCAATTAGACTTACTTTAATTAGGTTATAAAATTAATTAGTTGAGATATATAAAATAAATCTCTTAGGGTTAATATATATTTTAAATACTATCATTCTCCCATACCATAACCCTTTAAGTTATTAAATTTTCATACATAATATATAATGATTAGATTACACTAGTTTCCTTTTATGTGTTTATTATATAATAAACAAATATAAACAATTACATAATATTCATATTCATTCACTTACATGTTCTTACATTGAGATAATAAAATAAATCTATTAGATTAAGTCACTAGTATATAATTAAAATACTAAGACCACTAAATAACAATAACCCTTTAGGTTATTTAATTCTAATGCGTAATTTATAATATTAGGCTACCAAACTTTCTTTAATTCTCTTTCATTATTAGAATAATTAACTTACTAGAAACCATTAATTGGACTTTCATTTAAAATTGTTTGGGCCACTAGTATTCAAACATTATTAAACCATCACTTGGACCACTAGTTTATTAAATCTTTTGTTAAACATTCTAATTGGGCTAAGTTAGTAAGTTTACATATTAATTATTCAAGTTCATAGTCAATTAAATGAGTGGGCTTGGTTATTTAACCAATTGGACTAGTCCACTAGTATTTATTTACTACTTGAACTATTAATATAACACTTAAGTTTATTATCTCCTCATATTTATATTATTTATAAATATGTTACATAGCTTTCCTTCCCATTTCTTTACTTACTTAAAATAAATTAACTAGCTTATTTAATTCACATAACACATATTCACTTATATTTCCATACAAAATGGAAATTTATTCAATAAATGAGATATTATAATTAAAATAATATTCCATCTATATTAAAATAATTCAATGCTAGAATTTATTTTAATATCCTTTATTCAAAGTATACAGTACTTCTGTATACTTAAACTAACTATTTTCTTTTCTCTTCTATAAATTGTTCTCAATAATTTAACTGTAATAAATATAATAATATACTTACTACATTAAAAAGCATACATACATTATATCCAATAACGTAATACATGATTTCTTTAATAAAATGGTGGTTATACCTTAAGTATATTTAATGCCACCAATTTAAAATAATTTATATATTATTTAATTTACATCGATAGATTAATTTTACTCATCTCCTTTCTTTTAAATAAATTGCCCCTACAATTTATTTACATATAATAAATATATAATAATAATATATCTATTAAGCATAAAAGTCACATATTGCATAGTTCGTATTCACGTATGCAACACAATATCACATAACATATCATTTCATAAGAATTTTATTTATTTAAATTCTTAATTTAGTATATTTCAAAATTTTGAAACGTCACATTCTATCAAATATTAAACTATATAGGTTCCAATCTAGGTTTTATTCTTTAACCTTTAATTAATCATTCAAGATTTTATTAATAAATCTTATAAATTTTCGGGTTGTCACAGCAAGGGTGAGCAACAATTGCCCAACAAGTAACACAATAAAAATAATAATAACATGCGAATAATCAATGGATATCGAATAATCGAATACTCGGCTTTTGAATCAAGATTAGAAAATAAGAATCAAAAGAACATCTGAGGGTCACAAGACTACGAACTATGTCCTAGGTTATCAAGTATTTCTACTTTAAACCTTTAACAGTCATAAGACTATATGGACCTTACTTCTCGTACTTAGGGGGATCAGCCCTTTGTACCATGTATGTGCACAACATCTAAACGCTAACGCATAAAATAGTCCCCTATAAAAGGGTTGTTCATCTCAGTTTGACATCAGAGTCTGCACCAAAGGAAGTTTGGTTTGGATTTACTTCAACAACGTTTCTAGAATTTAAAACGCTCATCAACTATGGACTAGTCGAATTAATAAGGGTTCGCTAGTCAATCAAGGTCCAATAATTTAATGTGAAAGGTACTCAAGAACTAAAGACAGAATCTCAAAGGCATACAATCTAATAAACTCTGTATAACTAAAATATTACTTAAAAGGAATTAGAATAACACATTTGAATTCATGAACTTGAACGAATTATGGTAAAGAACTTGCTCAATATGAAGTAGAGTATAGAAACTTGCATAAAAGAGAGATAGGGTTTTAGAACTTACGTAATTGAAATCAAGGTAGAGTTAGGAAACTTGCTTTCAATGAAATAAAAAGATTAAGGATAGAAAACTTGCCTCGTGTGTAGATTATAAATTAAAATTCACGTTCTTTAAACAACCTACACATTCTGTTTATAAAGCAGTAACAATAATTAGTTACAATAGTATTATCACTTCAGGATTCACTCGCATCCAATTTCATTTTAATATCTCAATTATCATCTGGTAATCAATAGGTATATAATAACATCCATCACAATCTCTTAGTATTCATTTAATACATTACTCTAAGCTTTAAACATGTCTAAGATAACATAACATGATCACAAAGAAAAAGGAAAAAAATTCATTTCCTGTTTCACTGCCGGGGCGGCAGATTCTTTCACAAACCAGCGTCGGGCGAGGCTACCGCCGGGGCGCCAAAATTAGTTCATTTATACCGCCGGGGCGGAGACACTACCGGGGCGACTAATCCTAGTGTAATTCCACCGGCGGGGCGGTGGACCCGAAAGTCAGTTTCTGCAGTTCGCGAAGAACACAGAAAATGCCAAATTTGGCCAAAGTTTTTTATTCAGTCGACAATTTAATACTACCCATAGGTTCTAGACTTTACAGAAACATACAGTAACAATCATAGCATGATTTTATCAAGTTTAACAACTCAAACAATTGAATTTAAACCTATAATTTTCATGTTCTTGCTATTATTCAAAGTTTCATCAATTTTCATAAAATCCCACATAGCAGATCCGTTATAACACCAATTTAATCCGTTTAACTTTTGTTTTCTTCGTTTTTACATGCATAAACATAATCAATTATCAATTTAACCGATTAACATGCAAATCAGCATCAATTTTCATACATTTAAGCCATATTCATATATTACTACTCTGTAAATTTTAGAAGTCTAATATAAATATAATTTCATGAATTTGATTACTCTAAATTACATATAAATCATATAAAATATATTTATGCATGTTTACAAACATCTAACATTAAGTTCTTTAGAATTTATCCATAGATTTCAAATTATAGATGACTAAACTTAACTTTTCATGGAGAAAACTAAGAAAACATAATTTGAAGGTTGATATTTAAGAATTACCTTTGATTAGATGCTAGATTATGCAACAATAGCAGGATCACAAGTATTTCTCCTTTTTTTTTCTCTCTGTATTACTCAGACTTATCTCAGAAAATAATAATAGTGATAATACGTACTAATTAAAACTGGCAGAACATGGTGTTGGTTAATAACTGGCTCCAACTCTCACTAAGGTCTCGGTTGGCTAATCCTTTTATCCTCCCTTCTAGTTTATTTTAATAAATTGCTTATTATATAGTTTAATGTCACATTTTTAATTAACTAAATAATCTCATTTAAACCAATTAAATAAAATAGAATAATACCACATTAAATCACATAGTCACATAATTAAAATTCTCATTTATTGATTATGACAAATTATTAAATCTGTAATTAATTATTAAATTAATTAGAATAACATTATGCTTATCTAAATAATGCATTTAATCAAATAAGCTCAATTAAATACATACTTGAATATAAAATTCTCCACATTAATTTAACTAATGTAACACATATAATTAAATTAATCTACCACAAATTCTTTAATTAATTATTTAATTCAATAATTAAATCATCGAAAAATATTTATTTAATTCAATAAATATTTAAATTAAATTACAAAAATCTCGGTCGTCACACTCCATATGCTTAGGGGTTAAAAAACTTACATACGATTATGATTCACGAACTTATCATAAGCATGAGTTTTAAGAACGCGCACTTAATCTTAATAGTATCTAACTAATCTTAATAGCCTCTAACCATGAAATATACATATGAGAAAAGAATCACTTTTCCGCCATATATACATTCATAACACGACACCGACATTTCAATGATTATAAATGTAATAAACCAAGTGCAAGCACAAAACCCTGCCCATACAAATATTTGTACAACTCAGTCACCACATGAGTCATCAATTGAAATCCCACATAACTCTATCTTGTTTTTAACTTGCTCTGAGCTTGATACAAATTCCTCATATTACATCATCTATAACTCCTCGTGAGTTTATCTCGCACTATATCATAGTACATTATCTTTATAGCATCAAGTTGTAATTATTCAATCAGTAAATAACATCTGTCTTTTTCAGCTTAAAAAGATCACGTCGTGATTTTATTCTATAATCATCTCACTGATCTTTTCTTATCTTATGATCGTTTTATTATACGATCTTCATTCTTTCCCTTCATCATTAGGATTTCATTTATGCTTTAATCTTATAGACCTTGTCTATTTGTCATTATTCGTCATCTTGATTATTGGAGTTAGGTAACTCCTGATTCTTATTTTTTAGATACCTCAAAAAATTTTTTTGAATTTTCTTGTATCACATTCACTTGTTTCATATGCATTCTCTGAATTTATCAATAACTAAACTCTATACTCGATACACATCGAGTCTCTAACAGTGTTCAATATAGTAAGCTGAGTAGTTTCCCACAAACAACCAACAAACTAGTTTTTCGTCTCGTCTTCACAGTCTTTCACAGCGAGTTAGATCGGTTGCGAGTCCGTATTAACCTTCGCTCTCTAAAGGAATAGTTTAGCTCAGATACCATACATCAACCATTAAAGAGTACGATTGTACCATAATTTTACTTAACTTCTTATTCTTATAACTCTACGAGATTCTTCTTTGAAACTTCTCATACATGTTTTAATCCCTTCTTTATAAATTTCTTAAATTAATTATTTATTATTCAAACTCTATCTGAGCTTATTCTTTATTATCTTCACCTCTCTTCTCTAAGGTTAGAGCCTAAGGTACTCTAACCTAAGGTTTATTGTAATGCCCAAGAAATTCTTAAACATTGTATTAATTTATTTTGATAAATAGAATTCGTTTTATTTAATTTTACCAATTTAATTGGATCCGGGTAGATATTATTATTTAATTAAATAATTATATGGTCCAATAATTTTCTTGCATTAGAAAGGGCTCATTAATAGTTTTAATAAATTAATAAGTTAACCCTAAGAATTTAATTGCAAGAAAATTTGGAAGAAATTAATAAATAAATAATTTTATCACTATCGGATTAAAATAATTCAAATACCGAATTATGGTTAAAATAGATATTTTAAATAAATAATTAATTGGTTTAGTTAATTGATTTAGAATCGCACTGTGATTAATTTAATTGGGTCGTTTCTTTTATTAAACCCAAATTTTAATTTGAGCCCAATATTCTTTTTATTCTCTATTGGGCCATTTTCCTATTTAATTCAACCAGCCCAACCCTATTGGGTTGAGCCCAATTCCATTCCCAGCCAAACCGAACCCATTCCTTTTCTTTAGCCGGGTCGGACCCATGTTATTTGGAGAAGACAGTAGGCTGAAATGGGGGTTAACCGATCAAATGAAACCAAAACCCCAACTCAGATACAACCGAGCAAATCAAGTTGGGGGAAATTACAGCTGCGAAAAAGGAGAACCTAGCTAGCAATCGAAGCTCTCAATCAAGCGGACCTTCGATCGGACGAGACGGAAAGGAGGTGTCGCCAGGCGTGCGCCGGCGACAGCTCGAAGCGAGCGGACAGCGCGATAAAGGACCGGCGACTACAAGGGGTTGACCAGCGGGCTAAACGAGTGTCGTCACGGGTGACCGAGCAATAACCAATCGGACCGGAGGACTCGAGGTGACCGGCGACTGACGGATGGGAGCGCACGGCTCGAGGCTTGCCGGCGATTTTTCGCAGTCGGCTTAGATAGGGTTTGATTTAGACAGTCTACTCCCTCCTACCGCTGGATTTTGGGGGATTAAATTAGGTAATACCCAATTAAGTGGGTAATTAATTTCCTATAAATTGAGTCCCAAAACCCTAAATTAAGCTGCTAGGATTTTTGTTTCTCTGCAATTCGAATTAGAAGGAGGGCAGCCACTGAGAGAAGAAGGAGAACAGAGGTTCAGTCGAACCAAGGTATGGCAATAGGATGTGTGAGAGTCTGTGATAATTTTTGGTTTTGTATAAATTTCATTCTGCTGTGGTTGGTTTTGTGTTGCCGTTTGGGCTTGGTTGGTTGTACCAAAAACACATGATATTGGTTATAATATAGGCTGTATGGGATTTACAAGTTTGATATCGTATTGTGTTTGTACTGCTGAGATTGGAAACTGTGGTAGCAATAAATTGTGCTGTGTTGGGTTATATTATATTGTTTGTAGTATATATTATATAAGGATACTCTTGTTGGGTTGTAAAATATTGTTCTTGCACTGGAAAATTGGGTTGTGATGTCTGGAACTCTGTATGCTGAAGAGCCATAGAGTTCTGGTAACTCAATTAGGCACAATAGTTAGGCTAATGTCGAGTCTCTGTATGGCCACCAAATATTTGATGTAATGCCATGAATAAGGCTATCTTCATTGGATATCATTTTGTGCAGACAACAACATGGATAGAATCAAGCTTTAGTTTAATTTGAATGCCTGAACCAGATTTTTACTCATGTGGTATTATTTTCCAACCCACTGTTGATACTAATAAAATTAGTAAGTTAATTAATTATGATTTATCAATAACTAATAAATAAAGATAATAAATATTTAATTATTATTTAATTAATATTAAATAATAAATGAAGCTAATAAAGTAATTATTTATTACCAATAAATAAAGATACTACATATGCATGAATAAAGTATTTATCAATAAACAATTATTATTAGATAATAATTAGGTATGAATAAGAAGTAATAAAATAATAGCCTCATATGCTATTATATTTTCCATGTATAGTAAATTATTTATTTGATTTATTTTTTACTTTAAATAATAAGTAGACCTAATTAGTTATTATTTTATTACTAAATAATAACTAAAGATAAGTTCATTAATAATTATGTGATTAACCTTAATTGATGAATAAACCTAATTAGTTATTATTTACTATTAGATAATAACTAAAGGTAACTCATACACACTAATTAATTATTTATTATTTAATTAACTTTAAATAATAAATAAATCTAATTAGTTATTATTTATTATTAAATAATAACTAAAAATAATTATTACTCACTAATCAATTATTTATTATTTGATTAACATTAAATAATAAATAAACCTAATTAGTTATTATTAAATAATAACTAAAAGTAATTCATACTTGTTAATTAACTATTATTTGAATAACCTTAAATATAATAAATAAATCTAATTAGTTATTATTTATTTTTAAATAATAACTAAAGATAATTCATAGTTACTAATTAATTATTTATTTCTTTGATTAACTTTAAATAATAAACAAACCTAAATAATTATTATTTAATCTTAAATAATAATTAAAGACAATTAAAATTTATAATTTGATTATTATTGAATAATAAGTGAATTATAATTAGTTATTAATTACTATTAATACCTAAAGATAATAATTAATTACTATTTAATAATTAAATAGAGATAGAGTTAATAAAATAGAGAGAGTTGAAATGACTCATTAATTACACAATTATAAATAAATTAATTGTTTAAGGGATTGATAAGTGTTTATTACTTAAGGGATACATGGTTGATTTATTTAAGCCATCAACCTAAAAGCCGATTAAGTGCCTCATGAAATTTACTATAGTTTAATCACTGTGTGCTATGTAAATTGCTTAAGTGTTAAAATAAATAGCATAAGTAAGCGTTATCGATATACAACTACGCAATGTTAATTGATAGATCGACTTTATCAATGTTAGGTCCTTCAAAGCCAATTAATTAAAGCTAGAATTATTTGTAGCTGAGCAGACAGGCAAGTTCTCTATTCCGAAACTTTAAATATTGCAAGTTCCCTAACTCAAACTCGAGTTATTATTTTCGAAGCATGTTAGTGAATAATTATTGTTGATTATTCACATCTATACTAGTTATTGAGATTCGCACCTTGTGCAATTGAAATTCCTATTCTATTATTATTGAATTGTGAATTTGGTTAAAGTTCTTTCAAGCATGAATTGTTTATGAGATAGATCTATGCTATTTGTATCAGCTAGATCAAGCATGTCTAATTTGTTAAATCAAAGGTATTTTAAAAGCTGTTCTTATTAAATTGCTATGGTAAGAACTCTTGGCTGAGAAAAGGATAAATTTGATTAAGGCATGATATCAATGCTGGTTATTAAGTGTTTATGCATAAATCACGGGGTATGAGAGGCTGATCCCCTCGATTACCAAAACTTTTTAAGAGGTCCAGCTTACATGCTGAGAACCTTGGAAAACGTCCTTGGTTATTTCAAACCACTCAGTAATTGTCATTCAATTATTCGAATATTCAACTGTTGTTTATTAAATCAATGCTCCTCCACACTCTTATACTGTTGTTGAACATTGAAAGCGAAATTTCCTTCTATCATGATATATTTCTTTGTGTATATACTTGCTAAGCAAATTAGTTGCTTACCCTTGCTATATCATGATCTTCATTTCAGCTAAGGCAGAAACGTCTAGGGGAGACAAAGGAAAAGGGAAGGTGCAAGAGTAGATGCCCGATAGTGCCTATATACTAGTTGTTATTGAATGTTGTCTGATTTAGTGAACCTTTATTTGTATTAAGAGTACCTGTTATGTTAAGGTTAAAGAACCTTGGGACCAAGATTGTAAGACTTTATTTCTATTTGATAAACAATGTATGTTTATTATTCCGCATTTAGTTAGAAAGTATGTTTGTCATTGAGTATCGTGAGCACCGAATTCGAGGTTTGGAAACCTGGATTTGGGGGTGTCACAGGTTGGTATCAGAGCTATAGGTTATAAACATTAGGAATGAGAAACCTAGGTTATGACCTTAATAGGAAACTCATATAGAGTATGTAGGTGATGAGTTGAGAAGATTCATCGAGTTCTAGTTGTACCGAATAAAATATCATTTCATTTTATCAATGAATATATTTTATTGAGGTACTGACATGGATTCATTGTGTGGTGTTTGTAGGATGTCGAACGAGAGTCAAGATAGCTGTCCAGTGACCCAAGAGCCCATAGAGCCTGATGTGATAGGAGATTTGCTGGCAAGGAACGCCGAGCTAGAGGTAAAGGCTGAACAATTAGAGGCGCAGAACCACATCCACCAGATTTCTGAACAGCAGTACCAGAACGCTGCTTACCAGGCCCAGGCTGAGTTAGCCGAGTTGCGAGGGAGGCTGCTGCTAAGGGAGCTGCAGTTAGGACAATTGAAGGATGAGGTAAAGGCTAAGGATGCGAAGATAGTTGAATTGGAGCGAGCCTTAGACATTGTCTGGATGCAGTTCGACGCTAGATGGATGAATCTGCCCTCCAGTAGCGAGAGTAAGCGTGAGTTGCATTCACCTTGTGTCCCCTAGAGGATAGTTGGAAGTGGGTGGTTATGCCTTGATCAGTATTATTGGTACTACCATTTGGTTTATTAACCTCAGCAAGGTGCGAGGTAGTTCGTAGGTAGGATGTACTTCCCAACTATGTAGGTAGGAAAGAATGGTTAAGTGAATCCCACCTTTTGTTATATTAAATGGGATGGTAGCAATTATGACAATATGCCTGTGATAAACGTGTAAGACGCTTAAGTCGGTATATGAATATAGATGCATTATTATGGTATGTGTTTGAGAATTTTACTTGATATACCATTTATGCAATGATTATGTTAATTCAGTGAGACTAAATCGGTATCTTAGTAATTTAAATCACTAGTCGGGAAAGCAGAATTTCCGAGGTTGGGTAATCTAAAACTCCCACACAAGGGTCATGTGATTATTGTATTACATACTTATGTTTTAAGAAAGCCCGAGTAACGTGTTAGGGTTTGCTTAAACAGATAATGCCGCCCAGACGAATCCTACGAAACCAAGTGAATGAAGAGTCAGTTAACAATGTAGAGAGAACTCCACCAAACCCAATGCAAGATTTTGTGAACATGATGGCAGAAGCCTTGCGGAATCAAACCACTACTACAGGAAATCAGGCAGGCAACCACTTAGCCAATTTTAAAGACTTCAAGGCAGTAGGGCCTCCGGAGTTTAGAGGAACAGCGGACCCGATAGAGGCCCAGTCATGGATAAAGGAGATTGAAAAGGCCTTTGTCATTGCTAGAGTCGCTGAGGAGCAAAAGACAGTTTTTGCTACTTACTTAATGAAAGGTGAGGCTAACTTCTGGTGGGAAGCCAATCAGAACAAAGCTGGAACTGGAGTCGTGGCGTGGGAAGCATTCAAGACGTTGTTTTTCGAGAATTACTTCCCTGAGAGTACGCAGGCGAAAATGGAGATCAAGTTTTTTAGAATTGAAGCAGGAAAACTTGTCAGTGTCAGAGTACGCCGCAAAATTCAATGAATTGGCTAGATTCGCCCCACATCAGGTGGACACTGAGGTGAGGAAGGCCAGGAGATTCGAGAATGGATTAAAGCCGTGGATCTACAGTAAGGTAGCGGTTTTTGCAAATTACATCGTTCTCAACCTTGCTGGAGAAAGCTCTCATTGCTGAAGGTGGAAGTGAAGCGGTTTCAAGATATAATCGGGAAAGAAACAAGAAGAAGGTAGAAGGAGGAAATGTGAATGTTAGTAGTGGTGGCAGCAACAACAGGAAGCGCCAATGGAGCAGTGGGGTAGCAATTCTGAAATGCAGCAAGGGAACACGCAGCAGAAGAGGCCGGTATGTGGGAAATGCGGAAAGGGTCACTCGGGAGAGTGCATGAGGGGAAAGATGGTTTGTTATACCTGTGGGCAAGAAGGGCATATCTCGCCCAATTGTCCTAAGGCAAAGAAGGGAGGTTGTTTCAATTGTGGAGAGTTAGGACATCGGAGCAAGGAATGTCCCCGAAAGAGGAACTTGGATGGCGGAAACGGCAATAGGGGCAACAACTCGAGAACAACCAGTGGAGGGACCAGCCCAGTCAAATAAGCCAACAGCAAGGACCTTCAACATGACAGTACAAGATGCTATGGCATCTAGAGAGGTGGTGTCAGGTATTATTCCAATCAACAACATAGATGCCTATGTGCTATTTGATTCGGGAGCTTCATGTTCTTTTGTTTCTGATGAATTTGCTCAAAGACTTAATTTGCCTAGTGAACTGTTAGAACACCCGATGAATATAGAAGTAGCGAACAAAGAGATTATCCCCGTAAACTACATTTATAAGAATTGTTGTGCTGATGTGAGAGGGTTTAAGCTTAACGTGGACTTGTTGCCAATTCGTCTTGGAGAATTCGATGTAATCCTTGGGATGGATTGGTTAGCGAGCCACGGGGCGGTCATTGACTGTAAGAAAAAGTGCGTACACCTGCAGACTCCGGGTAAGTCGAAGGTGGTATACTATGGTAGTAAATCGCCGAGACAATCTTGTTGTCTGACGATGATGCAAGCGAAGAGATTGCTTAAGAAAGGTTGTATAGGTTATTTGGCTCACGTGGTAGATACTCGACGGGTCGAGGGGGAACTGAGTCAGATACCCGTTGTAAGGGAATTCGCTGATGTCTTCCCAGATGAACTTCCGGGACTGCCACCGGATAGGGAGATAGAATTTGCAATCGACTTGGTACCACCCCGGGACGGCACCGATATCTAAGGCGCCTTACCGAATGGCACCAGTAGAGATGAAAGAAACTGATGGTTCAACTGCAGGAACTGTTAGACAGGGGTTATATCAGGCCAAGCGTGTCACCATGGGGAGCGCCAGTTCTGTTCGTAAAGAAGAAGGATGGCTCGATGAGGCTTTGTATCGACTACCGTGAGTTGAAACAAAGTTACGATTAAGAATAGGTATCCGCTACCCAGAATAGACGATCTGTTTGATCAACTCAAGGGAGCGAAATACTTTTCGAAGATCGATTTAAGGACGGGCTATCATCAACTAAGGGTGAGACAGGAGGATATTCCGAAGACGGCATTCAGAACTCGTTATGGACATTTCGAGTTTCTGGTTATGTCATTTGGCCTGACAAATGCACCAGCGGCATTCATGGATATGATGAACAGAGTGTTCAAGCAGTATTTGGACAAATTCGTGGTAGTATTCATCGATGATATCTTGGTGTATTCAGTGTCAGAGGAAGAACATGCTGAACATCTAAGGATTGCTCTGGAGGCATTAAGAAGGGAGAAACTGTACGCAAAGTTTTCGAAGTGTGAATTTTGGTTGCAGAGGGTGCAGTTTCTTGGACACGTCATTGACAGTAGTGGTGTTTCGGTAGACCCAGCAAAGGTGGAAGCCATTATCAACTGGGAGCAGCCAAAGACACCAACGGAGATCAGAAGTTTCCTAGGGTTAGCGGGATACTATCGGAGATTCATCCAGGATTTCTCGAAGATAGCATCACCGTTGACCAATCTAACCAGAAAGACGGTAAAGTTTGTTTGGACAGAGAAGTGCGAGGAGAGTTTCTTGGAGTTGAAGAAGAGACTTAGCCAAGCACCAGTGTTGGCATTACCAGACGACACTGGAGGTTTTGTAGTATACAGTGATGCGTCACACAAGGGCCTTGGTTGTGTACTAATGCAGCACGGCAGGGTCATTGCGTACGCTTCACGCCAGCTGAAGGACTATGAGAAGGGATACCCGACTCATGATCTGGAATTAGCAGCAGTAGTGTTCGCCTTGAAGATTTGGAGGCACTACCTATATGGAGAGAAGTGCGAGATATATACAGACCACAAAAGTCTGAAATATATCTTCACTCAGAAGGAGCTGAATATGAGGCAGCGCCGATGGTTAGAATTGATCAAGGATTACGATTGTGAGATTCTGTACCATCCGGGCAAAGCAAATGTAGTGGCAGATGCCCTGAGTAGGAAAGGCAGAGAGAAGTTGATGAGGCTTACAACTCAGGCAGAGCTGATAAAGGACTTTGGACGACTGGAACTGGAGGTTAAGTATCCAATGGAGACGGACGAAAAATTGTTCACCGTGACAGTGGGTCCGACTCTACTGGATAAGATAAAGGAGGCTCAAGAATTTGATGAAGAATGCATTGGCATTAAGAAGCAACTATCGGAAGGAAAGACGTTGAAGTTCAAGATTGACAGCACAGGTCTGCTGAGGTTCGAAGGAAGGATCTGGATACCCTATGTACCAGATTTAAGGGAAGAAATATTGCAAGAGGCCCATAATACGAGATTTTCGGTACATCCGGGTAGCACCAAGATGTATCAAGATCTTCGTCAACATTATTGGTGGCCGCATTTGAAAGGGGAAGTTGCGGAATTCGTCAGCCGGTGTTTAACTTGTCAGAGGGTCAAGGCAGAGCACCAACGGCCGAGCGGATTGTTGCAACCCTTAGAGATTCCCGAGTGGAAATGGGAGCACATCACTATGGATTTTGTGGTAGGACTCCCGACAACACAAAAGGGTCTAGACGCCATCTGGGTGATCGTAGATCGTTTGACCAAGTCTGCCCATTTTCTACCAATCAAGATCAGGTACAAATTGGAACAATTGGCGAAACTTTATGTGAAGGAGATAGTATCACGACATGGGGTGCCGATTTCTATTGTGTCTGACAGAGATCCGCGCTTCACGTCAAATTTTTGGAGAAGTCTACAGGAAAGAATGGGAACACAGTTGAGAATGAGTACGGCGTATCATCCTCAAACCGATGGTCAGAGCGAGCGAACTATTCAGACCTTAGAGGATATGCTCCGGGCAGTTGTGATGGACTTAGGTGGTAGCTGGGATGATCACTTGCCCTTGGTAGAGTTCGCTTACAACAATAGTTATCACGCTAGCATCGGTATGCCACCGTACGAAGCGTTATATGGAAGAAAGTGTCGAACGCCGTTGTGTTGGGATGAAGTTGGTGAACGGAGATTGTTGGGACCAGAATTGGTACAACAAACCGTGGAAATCATTAAAGTAATAAGACATCGGTTAGTAGCGGCCCAGGATCGTCAGAAGAAGTACGCCGACTTACATCGTCAGAAAAGAGACTTTGAAGTTGGTAGTTATGTGTTTCTGAAGGTATCTCCCTGGAAAGGGAAGATCCGTTTTGGTAAGAAGGGCAAGCTGAGCCCTAGGTTCATAGGACCTTTTGAAATATTAAGGAGAATAGGCAAAGTGGCGTACGAGGTAGCATTACCTCCTGAACTTGAGCACATTCACAACGTGTTTCACGTATCAGTGTTGCGTCCGTATAAGCCAGATTACAAGCATGTCATTTCCTATGAGCCAATTCAAGTCGAAAAGGACTTATCGTACGAGGAAATTCCTGTCCAGATACTTGATAGAAAGGAGCAAACGCTAAGGAATAAAACCATTTATTCGGTTAAAGTACTCTGGAGGAATCACGCGATGGAAGAAGCCACGTGGGAACTCGAAGAGAAGATGAGAGCAAATTACCCTCAGCTATTTGAGTAACCTTAGATTTAAATTCCGAGGACGGAATTTTTATAAGGGGGAGAGGATGTAATGCCCAAGAAATTCTTAAACATTGTATTAATTTATTTTGATAAATAGAATTCGTTTTATTTAATTTTACCAATTTAATTGGATCCGGGTAGATATTATTATTTAATTAAATAATTATATGGTCCAATAATTTTCTTGCATTAGAAAGGGCTCATTAATAGTTTTAATAAATTAATAAGTTAACCCTAAGAATTTAATTGCAAGAAAATTTGGAAGAAATTAATAAATAAATAATTTTATCACTATCGGATTAAAATAATTCAAATACCGAATTATGGTTAAAATAGATATTTTAAATAAATAATTAATTGGTTTAGTTAATTGATTTAGAATCGCACTGTGATTAATTTAATTGGGTCGTTTCTTTTATTAAACCCAAATTTTAATTTGAGCCCAATATTCTTTTTATTCTCTATTGGGCCATTTTCCTATTTAATTCAACCAGCCCAACCCTATTGGGTTGAGCCCAATTCCATTCCCAGCCAAACCGAACCCATTCCTTTTCTTTAGCCGGGTCGGACCCATGTTATTTGGAGAAGACAGTAGGCTGAAATGGGGGTTAACCGATCAAATGAAACCAAAACCCCAACTCAGATACAACCGAGCAAATCAAGTTGGGGGAAATTACAGCTGCGAAAAAGGAGAACCTAGCTAGCAATCGAAGCTCTCAATCAAGCGGACCTTCGATCGGACGAGACGGAAAGGAGGTGTCGCCAGGCGTGCGCCGGCGACAGCTCGAAGCGAGCGGACAGCGCGATAAAGGACCGGCGACTACAAGGGGTTGACCAGCGGGCTAAACGAGTGTCGTCACGGGTGACCGAGCAATAACCAATCGGACCGGAGGACTCGAGGTGACCGGCGACTGACGGATGGGAGCGCACGGCTCGAGGCTTGCCGGCGATTTTTCGCAGTCGGCTTAGATAGGGTTTGATTTAGACAGTCTACTCCCTCCTACCGCTGGATTTTGGGGGATTAAATTAGGTAATACCCAATTAAGTGGGTAATTAATTTCCTATAAATTGAGTCCCAAAACCCTAAATTAAGCTGCTAGGATTTTTGTTTCTCTGCAATTCGAATTAGAAGGAGGGCAGCCACTGAGAGAAGAAGGAGAACAGAGGTTCAGTCGAACCAAGGTATGGCAATAGGATGTGTGAGAGTCTGTGATAATTTTTGGTTTTGTATAAATTTCATTCTGCTGTGGTTGGTTTTGTGTTGCCGTTTGGGCTTGGTTGGTTGTACCAAAACACATGATATTGGTTATAATATAGGCTGTATGGGATTTACAAGTTTGATATCGTATTGTGTTTGTACTGCTGAGATTGGAAACTGTGGTTAGCAATTAAATTGTGCTGTTGTGTTGGGTTATATTATATTGTTTGTAGTATATATTATATAAGGATACTCTTGTTGGGTTGTAAAATATTGTTCTTGCACTGGAAAATTGGGTTGTGATGTCTGGAACTCTGTATGCTGAAGAGCCATAGAGTTCTGGTAACTCAATTAGGCACAATAGTTAGGCTAATGTCGAGTCTCTGTATGGCCACCAAATATTTGATGTAATGCATGAATAAGGCTATCTTCATTGGATATCATTTGTGCAGACAACAACATGGTTAGAATCAAGCTTTAGTTTAATTTGAATGCCTGAACCAGATTTTTACTCATGTGGTATTATTGTCCAACCCACTGTTGATACTAATAAAATTAGTAAGTTAATTAATTATTATTTATCAATAAATAATAAATAAAGATAATAAATATTTAATTATTATTTAATTAATATTAAATAATAAATGAAGCTAATAAAGTAATTATTTATTACCAATAAATAAAGATACTACATATGCATGAATAAAGTATTTATCAATAAACAATTATTATTAGATAATAATTAGGTATGAATAAGAAGTAATAAAATAATAGCCTCATATGCTATTATATTTTCCATGTATAGTAAAATTATTTATTTGATTTATTTTTTACTTTAAATAATAAGTAGACCTAATTAGTTATTATTTATTACTAAATAATAACTAAAGATAAGTTCATTAATAATTATGTGATTAACCTTAATTGATGAATAAACCTAATTAGTTATTATTTACTATTAGATAATAACTAAAGGTAACTCATACACACTAATTAATTATTTATTATTTAATTAACTTTAAATAATAAATAAATCTAATTAGTTATTATTTATTATTAAATAATAACTAAAAATAATTATTACTCACTAATCAATTATTTATTATTTGATTAACATTAAATAATAAATAAACCTAATTAGTTATTATTAAATAATAACTAAAAGTAATTCATACTTGTTAATTAACTATTATTTGAATAACCTTAAATATAATAAATAAATCTAATTAGTTATTATTTATTTTTAAATAATAACTAAAGATAATTCATAGTTACTAATTAATTATTTATTTCTTTGATTAACTTTAAATAATAAACAAACCTAAATAATTATTATTTAATCTTAAATAATAATTAAAGACAATTAAAATTTATAATTTGATTATTATTGAATAATAAGTGAATATAATTAGTTATTAATTACTATTAATACCTAAAGATAATAATTAATTACTATTTAATAATTAAATAGAGATAGAGTTAATAAAATAGAGAGAGTTGAAATGACTCATTAATTACACAATTATAAATTAATTGTTTAAGGGATTGATAAGTGTTTATTACTTAAGGGATACATGGTTGATTTATTTAAGCCATCAACCTAAAAGCCGATTAAGTGCCTCATGAAATTTACTATAGTTTAATCACTGTGTGCTATGTAAATTGCTTAAGTGTTAAATAAATAGCATAAGTAAGCGTATCGATATACAACTACGCAATGTTAATTGATAGATCGACTTTATCAATGTTAGGTCCTTCAAAGCCAATTAATTAAAGCTAGAATTATTTGTAGCTGAGCAGACAGGCAAGTTCTCTATTCCGAAACTTTAAATATTGCAAGTTCCCTAACTCAAACTCGAGTTATTATTTTCGAAGCATGTTAGTGAATAATTATTGTTGATTATTCACATCTATACTAGTTATTGAGATTCGCACCTTGTGCAATTGAAATTCCTATTCTATTATTATTGAATTGTGAATTTGGTTAAAGTTCTTTCAAGCATGAATTGTTTATGAGATAGATCTATGCTATTTGTATCAGCTAGATCAAGCATGTCTAATTTGTTAAATCAAAGGTATTTTAAAAGCTGTTCTTATTAAATTGCTATGGTAAGAACTCTTGGCTGAGAAAAGGATAAATTTGATTAAGGCATGATATCAATGCTGATTTATTAAGTGTTTATGCATAAATCACGGGGTATGAGAGGCTGATCCCCTCGATTACCAAAACTTTTTAAGAGGTCCAGCTTACATGCTGAGAACCTTGGAAAACGTCCTTGGTTATTTCAAACCACTCAGTAATTGTCATTCAATTATTCGAATATTCAACTGTTGTTTATTAAATCAATGCTCCTCCACACTCTTATACTGTTGTTTGAACATTGAAAGCGAAATTTCCTTCTATCATGATATATTTCTTTGTGTATATACTTGCTAAGCAAATTAGTTGCTTACCCTTGCTATATCATGATCTTCATTTCAGCTAAGGCAGAAACGTCTAGGGGAGACAAAGGAAAAGGGAAGGTGCAAGAGTAGATGCCCGATAGTGCCTATATACTAGTTGTTATTGAATGTTGTCTGATTTAGTGAACCTTTATTTGTATTAAGAGTACCTGTTATGTTAAGGTTAAAGAACCTTGGGACCAAGATTGTAAGACTTTATTTCTATTTGATAAACAATGTATGTTTATTATTCCGCATTTAGTTAGAAAGTATGTTTGTCATTGAGTATCGTGAGCACCGAATTCGAGGTTTGGAAACCTGGATTTGGGGGTGTCACATTTATAACCTATCGGCTCCGATACCAATTATAACTACCTCAAAATTCATACAATACAACCCTCGACATCGGTCGTTAACAATATATCAAACTTCTGTTAATTTATCATTATTCGATGACATAATCACTAAACTGCAGAATAATTAAAAACTTTTCTAATACAAATTGTTCTCAATCCCAAAACTTTCAACCTTTACATCTAAATATCTTAGAATCATGTTAATATTATAATTCACCTTGTCAAACTTATTATAAAGTTTACATCTCAATACAAACTTTACTACTCAACATAAATACATTGATCAAAATCTTAACATAGTTCAAGTAATAACTTCAACTAAAACACTTAATCTCCATGCATCATTTTGAACCATGTCATTCAAGTAGCACATAACGTTACCTTGAATCCTGAACCTGCAAAAATGATTATTTGCAAGAATGAGCTCGATAGCTCAGCAAAATCTAACAGTTTTCATACATCGCGTAGTACATAAATAACATGCTCAACTTATAAAACATAAATATCTGACTAAATATAACTTACATATTGTACGTTACATATCAAATAAGGATTGAATTCCATAATTCTATCGGCATTCTTTACTTAATCGATGTAGTCATAAATTGACTTTATCATTTCGTACTTACAACATATGTAATACATCATGCTCTTTATAATATAAATTTTAAAATAGTTAATTATCAAGGTCACATAACAAATAGGAACTGAAAGACTTGTCTGGCTCGTAGATTACCAATTACCGAAATACAACCTATAATTATCTAGACTTCACGTGCCCTACACAATTATATAATAGTGCACATCAACTATTAGTCTCATAGCAACGCATATTAATCAATACACAATGTTCAATTTGATTGTGTTAACTATATTTCTTCTTAGTCATACTTGAAGTTCATTCAAGTGTTTAAGTCTTGATAAGGCTTCTCGTTGTCCATTCGATTTGTTCAAATTAAACTTCCCTTTCCCTCTCATTTCTTATCACACTTCCTTTTACTTATCGTCTAATTAAGTGTTTAAGGCCTCTCATTTTATCACATTATGTGAATAGGGTTCATTATCATTATTATTAAATGAATTATGTTACTAAAAGTTAAATAAATTAACTTTATCTTATACTTTAAAGTATTTCATTTAAATAGTCACTTAATATTTAATTAAGTTCCTATGTCTTGCCTTCACATCATTTCAAATGTATTTTAGATTAATTTAATTAATTAAATTAACTCATCATTGTCCAAATAAATCTTTATATTTGATCTTTCAATTAATACTTAATATTAAATTAAGTATTTAAAGCTTTCCATAATACCTAATTAAGTGTATTATGTAATCTAAATTAATTATAATTATTAAACTTGGGCCATGCATTTAATCTTTCTTCTCTAGCCTGGCTGGCTACCAGCGTTGGTCTAAGCCTTTCAACCAACGCTGCGAAGCTGGACCCGGATCTCAGTTAACTGGGTGATCCGGCGATGTAGCTCTTGGTCCTAGGCATAAAGTTGGCGCTGCGGCGCCGTGCACCAGTAAGGAATTCTGCAGTTTTGCTTCTTCGCGAATTTTCGACCCTTTCTCCTTCGGATCTTCATATCTCGAGTTATACACATCCAAATTAATCCGTTTTTGACTCTATGGATTCGTAATTCATAGAACTACAACATACCCGAAGTCAACAATTTACAAAAACATTAACTAACCCAAATCTTGACCCAAAACTCATGTTTGTACTCTGTTTTCATGTTTTAACATATTTAGCATAATAGTTCACCACGAATTCGTTATTCAACCAAATTGTTTCCTTCCACTTTCGTTGTTTTCATTTTTAAACCTACTAACAACATATATCATCAATTTACAGATTTCTACATGAATCCAATTTTAGCCTCAAAATAGGCCAAAACACATATATTTCCTCAAAACTCTAATTTCTCATCTTAAACATGTTCTCATGATTTTGATACCCAAAACCAATTATAATTTACTCAAAACAGATTATATATACCCAATAACATATATAATCAACCCAATCAAATTCCCCAACTTACCACACATTATGAGTTCAGGAACTTGCCACAATAATATGAGTTTAGGAACTTGTCCTAGCAATACGTAGTCCAAGAACCAATTAGGGTGATAGACTCCTCGGCATACTTGCATAAGGAGGTCATCGTCCGGATCATTTCTAGCAAGCTGTTTTGAGTGGAACTCTCTCGACACCGCAACCCAACGTCTATAAGGAGACGAGAACCTTGGAATAATCGATCAAGTAATGAACCTGCGTTGAATGGAACACTAACGACACCTAAACCCCGTACTTGTATGAAGCATGAACCTCGGTACAATCAACGACTGATGCGGTAGAAGACGCCACACACAACTATGAATTGTTGTATGATAAGTCAAATTGAATCTCAAAAGAAAACTAAGAAAATAACTTAGAAATTCTTCAAAGAACCAAAAGTAGAGAATAATCTCATAAGTATGATAAGAATCTGAATATTATTGAATTGTATCATGAATTACATTTATAGAGTTTATTTATACTAACTATGAAATCCTAGAATCCATACAAAGAAATAATAGTTGATTTGGAATCAAAATCCTATCTTAAAATATCCTAATTATAATAGAAATATGAAAATATACTGAACTCCCTAAAATTAAGGAAAGAAATCTTGATAAAATCTTCAAAAACGCGTCTGCCTTGAAAAATGCGCCAACAAAATCTGACTATTCTCGTCGGGGTAAGAAAAATATACTAAGAATTCCTGCCAGGGCGAAGATATCCAGAGAAGTCTTGGCCAGGGTGGCTTCAGCTTTGGCCAAGGCGAAGATATCCAGAGAAGTCCTCGCCGGGGCGAGCTTCCTAGGCATAAAATTCTCCCCGGGGCTAGAACCCTGTAGTTTGAGAATTCTCGTCTTCTTTTGTTTTCATCATTCCCAACCTTGGTGTGATTGCTTGTAACATCATGACCAATTGCAAAGCCTTAGAATCCCGCTCCTCGAACTCCGCACTCGATCTATCCTCGTGCCTCATGTCTTGTATCAATCCATTAAAGCCTTCCTTGAATTACTTAGCCCGAGCTCGCGTCACGGGTCCACCCGACATGCACATAGGATCCGCTCTAGGGTTGTCAATCATTCCACAACCAAGGATGGCCTCATCACAGGGACTGTCCATATGCTTAGGGGTTAAAAAACTTACATACGATTATGAGTCACTAACTTACCATAAGCATGAGTTTTAAGAACCCGCACCTAATCTTAATAGTATCTAACTAATCTTAATAGCCTCTAACTGTGAAATATACACATGAGAAAAGAATCACTTTTCCGCCATATATACATTAATAACGCGCCACCGACATTTCAATGATTATAAATGTAATAAACCAAGTGTAAGCACAAAACCCTGCCCATACAAATGTTTGTATAACTCAGTCACCACGTGAGTCATCAATTGAAATCCCACTTAACTCTATCTTGCTTTTAACTTTCTCTGTGTTTGATACGAATTCCTCATATTACATCACCTATAACTCCTCGTGAGTTTATCTCGCACTATATCATAGTACATTATCTTTATAGCATCAAGTTGTAATTATTCAATCAGTAAATAACATCTGTCTTTTTCAGCTTAAAAAGATCACGTCGTGATTTTATTCTATAATCATCTCACTTATGATTCTTTTCTTATCTCATGATCGTTTTATTATACGATCTTCATTCTTTCCCTTCATCATTAGGATTTCATTTATGCTTTAATCTTATAGACCTTGTCTATTCGTCATTATTCGTCATCTTGATTATTGGAGTTAGGTAACTCCTGATTCTTATTTTTTAGATACCTCAAGATTCTTTTTTGAATCTTCTTATATCACATTCACTTGTTTCATATGCATTCTCTGAATTTATCAATAACTAAACTCTATACTTGGTACACATCGAGCCTCTAACAGTGTTCAATATAGTAAGCTGAGTGGTTTCCCATAAACAACTAACAAACTAGTTTTCCTTCTCGTCTTCACAGTCTTTCACAGCGAGTTAGATCGGTTGCTAGTCCGTATTAACCTTTGCTCTCTAACGGAATAGTTTAGCTCAGATACCATACATCAACCATTAAAGAGTACGATTGTACCATAATTATACTTAACTTCTTATTCTTATAACTCTGCGAGATTCTTCTTTGAATGTTCTCATACATGTTTTAATCCCTTCTTTATAAATTTCTTAAATTAATTCTTTATTGTTCAAACTCTATCTGAGCTTATTCTTTATTATCTTCACCTCTCTTTTCTAAGGTTAGAGCCTAAGGTACTCTAACCTAAGGTTTCTAACCTATCGGCTCTGATACCAACTATAACAACCCCAAAATTTATACAATATAACCCTCGACATCGGTCGTTAACAATATATCAAACTTCTGTTAATTTATCATTATTCGATGACATAATCACTAGACTGCAGAATAATTAAAAACTTTTCTACTACAAACTGTTCTCAATCCCAAAACTTTCAACCTTTACATCTAAATATCTTAGAATCATGTTAATATTATAATTTGATGAGTGGGATTTATACCTACGAATCATGTATTGTTAGACTTGATTATTGTGGTATTTAAGTGTTTATAGTATTATTTTACTTGTTTTTGGTGTTTATTTATTGTAGGTTGGAGCTGGAGGGGCAAAAAGGGTGATTTTGGAGCTTAAAACACACCTAGTGGCATTTTCGTAAATAGCTGGTCAAGGTTGAGCGCCAGAAGCGCCCATGCAAGCGCCAGAGGCGCTACATATGCTGTACCATAGCGCCAGAAGCGCTCATCATAGCGCCAGAAGCGCTAGGCTCGATTTTGGGTTGCTAAATTTCAGTTGGAGGAGGAAAAGGAAGCCAATTCTGAAGAGGATTCTAGCCTATATTGATCAGATAGTGAGAAGGAAACCCTGAGTATAAAAACTTGGAGACTTTTAGTAGTTTTTGAATGATCATAGATATTTTGTTTTACTTTTCTGGAGAGAGGGATTTTTCAGTGGATTACTTTTGTTCAAGCTTTGGATTTTGATGTGGGTTTAAGCTTATCTTGGATTTTATTCTTCAATTGGGTTTGATCAATCTATTTCTTCTTTCTTCAATTGATTGTTTATTTTCCATGTTTAGTTTTGATCCCATAATGGCTTTTGGTTCAGACATGAACTAATCTCCATTATGGGATTCTAACGGATTTTAATATGTAGTTTAATTATAAGCTTGATTGTTAGATTGTTTTGCATATCATAAGGAACTTTTATCATGATTGTTTTACATGTATGAATGCTTGATCACCATTCGATTTCAGTACTTGTATGGAATTGAAAAATAACATATAAGTATGGATTGTAATCATGATAACTTGCGAATATGAGGCTTAATTGGATAGCTTAATATTTTGTGAATCAGATAGAAATATACTGTTTTACCGTAAGAGTCAAAATAAGGGCTTGAGCTTAAAATCAATATAATTGCAATTTCACATAGAAATATAGTGATTTTGGTTATAGTGGTGATTACATGGTGTCTATTGAGTATGGATATTATGTAAGTAGGTCATAATACATTGACAGATGATTATGTCTATTTTAGTGTCCTTGGCTACTTTTCTGTGATATGTGCATTGTCTAGCATGATAGCGATAATTAGATGAACTATTAAATGAAGTTAGGATCCCATTAATTCCAAGCTTAATATATTTCGTTAGTATTTGCATATTTAGTTATTAATTAATTTAGAAATAATTTTATCAACACAAGTAAGACAATAGTTTAGGCAAATAAGTATAGTGATAGAACTGATGCATAGTGAATTAATTTAATCCTGTCTCTGTGGGACGATACTTTACTTCCTCTGTATTACTTGTTGACCACGTATAATTGCGTGAGTTAGAGCTCTTTTATTTAAGACTTAAAAAGAGGCAACAAGTTTTTGGCGCCGTTGCCGGGGACAGGCGTTAGATTTTTATTATTATCATTAGTTTTAAGCTATATTGTTTGACTTAGACAACTCTAATCTTTTCTCATTTCTATTTTTATTTTTGTTTTGATTTCAGGTACTTGTAGAATTTTTATGCACACACGCTCATCCAACTCAGAATTAACACCAGCTCAGGATAATATTGACGGAAGAGGTTGGAAAGCAAGAGTGCGTAGGAATTTGCAAGCACAGTTAGAAAGAACTATTCCAAAGATGGCGGAGGAACAGAGAATTGAGCAAAGAGAGGAACATAAAGCTTTGAGGGACTATTCCATGCCAAACATCAATGGATTGCAGTCTAGCATAGTAAGACCGGCAATAGCAGCAAATACCTTTGAGATTAAACCAGGAACCATTCAAATGGTGCAGAATTCGGTCCAGTTTGGGGGTGCGGCTACAGACGATCCTAATGAGCATCTTTTGAGTTTCATTGAAATTTGTGATACATTCAGATACAACGGGGTGACGGAGGATGCTATCCGACTAAGACTGTTTCCATTTTCATTAAGGGATAGAGCAAGAAGTTGGCTTCATTCTTTGCCTGCAGGATCAATTACTACATGGGAGGACTTAGCACAAAAATTCCTAGCCAAGTTTTTCCCAATGGCTAAAACTGCAAAACTAAGGACGGCAATTTCTCAATTTGAGCAACAACAGGGTGAGTCCTTATACGAGGCTTGGGATAGGTACAAGGAGATGCTAAGGAAGTGTCCACACCATGGGATGCTAGATTGGATGGTGATCAACACATTTTATAATGGATTGGGATGGCAGTCTAGGCAGATGGTAGATGCAGCTGCGGGTGGAGCTTTAGGGGCAAAGAGCTATGACGAGGCTTATAACCTTATTGAGACTATGGCAGCAAATGATTTTCAAAATCCTACAGCCAGAACGTCACAGCCCAGAGTTGCAGGTTTGTTGGAAGTGGATGCTATTACCCAGTTGTCAGCACAGATGGCAGCTATGGCAAAGAAAATAGATTCATTGTCGGAAAGCAAAGCCAAGTCAGTTGCCTTCGTTTGTGAGATTTGCGCGGGGTCGCACTCAACAGATCAATGTGCTATCAACTCGGAGTCGGTGCAATATGTGAACACTTATAAGAAAGACCAAGGTCACTTTCAGAACACATACCACCCCAACAACCGCAATCATCCAAACTTTAGTTGGTCAAACAACCAAGGAAATCAGCAGCAGCAGTTTCAACAGAACAATCAGTTTCAGCCGGCGCAGCAACAGTATGCTCCACGACCACCTTTTCCACCGGGATATTCTCAACAACAACATCCTACTCCATACGCACCTCCGCAGGAAAAGAAATCAGAAATGGAGGAGATGATGTTAAAGTACATGGCAAATACAGAGGTGATGATCAAAAGCCAGGCAGTGGCTATTAAAAATCTGGAAGCTCAGATGGGACAAATGGCGACTATGCTTAACAGCAGGCCCCAGGGTTCATTGCCAAGTGACACAGAGGCAAATCCACGGAGAGAAGGTAAGGAACAGTGTCAAGCCATTACACTCAGATCGGGAAAGCAATATTCAGGAAAAGTACCAGACTCCGCAGCACCGAGTTTACAAGGGGATGGCACTGGGGTAGAAACTGAGATAAGAATTGAAGATGAACAGAAAGAGAAGAAGGATGAATCTGAGTCGCAAGAAGTGGAGAAGGAAAAAAACAGTTCAAATAAGAAGCCCCGTGAATTCAGAACCACGAGTTTACCCACGAGTTCCATATCCGCAAAGATTGAATAAACAGAGGGATGATAACCAGTTCAGAAAGTTTTTGGAGGTTTTTAAGAAATTGCAGATCAACATACCCTTCGCAGAGGCATTGGAACAAATGCCAAGTTATGCAAAGTTCATGAAGGGTATATTGTCAAGGAAGAGAAGATTAGATGAATTTGAAACAGTGGCCTTGACGGAGGAGTGCAGTGCAGTGCTTCAGCGTAAACTACCTCCAAAGCTGAAAGATTCGGGCAGTTTCACAATTCCATGCACGATCGGAAAGATGAGCTTCGATAAATGTTTATGTGATCTTGGTGCAAGTATCAACCTGATGCCGTTGTCAGTATTCAGTCAGTTGGGATTGCCGGAACCAAGACCAACAAATATATCTCTGCAGTTAGCCGATAGATCTATCACATATCCACGGGGGATAGTGGAAGACGTACTGGTGAAGGTGGACAAATTTATATTTCCGGCGGACTTCATCATTCTGGATTATGAAGAGGACAAAAATATACCAATCATACTAGGAAGACCATTCCTAGCAACTGGGAGGACTTTGATAGACGTGCAGAAAGGGGAGCTTACAATGCGTGTACATGACCAGGAGGTGACGTTTAACGTTTTCAAAGCAATGAAGCTTCCAACCGATGAAGAAGAATGCTTCAGAGTAGATTTGGTGGATAGTATAGTGCATGATGAAGTTGGAAGTTTATTGGGATATGAACCACTGCAGCGAGTGATTGCTGAAAATTCAGATTTGGAGGATGAAGAATGTGCTGAAATTGTGCAATATCTGAATACCACCCCCAAATTCGAAAAGTTCAGAACACCTATCGAGCCACTTACGAAAGCGGGAGAGACATCAGTAAAGTTAAAACCATCTCTTGAGACACCTCCCGAACTCGAGTTAAAACCACTTCCAGAACATCTCAGGTACGCATTTTTAAATAAAGATTCAAAGCTACCTGTGATTATTTCTTCTGCACTAACATCTTTTCAGGAGGAAAAACTGCTACGAGTGCTTCGACAGTTTAAATCAGCTATTGGATGGACCATAGCCGATATCAAGGGGATAAGCCCTTCTTTTTGCATGCATAAGATCCTGCTGGAAGATGGTAGTAAACCGACAGTTGAACAGCAAAGAAGGCTCAATCCTATTATGAAAGAAGTGGTTAAGAAAGAAATTTTGAAATGGCTGGATGCGGGAATAATCTACCCAATTTCGGATAGTTTCATGGGTAAGCCCGGTGCAGTGCGTACCAAAGAAGGGTGGAATGACCGTTGTCACCAATGAGAATAACGAGCTGATCCCAACGCGAACAGTAACAGGGTGGAGAATTTGCATGGACTACCGCAAGCTTAATAAAGCTACAAGGAAGGACCATTTTCCACTACCGTTTATCGATCAGATGTTGGACCGACTGGCGGGTCATGAGTACTATTGCCTTCTGGATGGTATTCAGGCTACAATCAGATTACGATAGCTCCAGAAGACCAGGAAAAGACTACGTTTACATGTCCATACGGCACTTTTGCCTTTAGAAGAATGTCTTTCGGGTTGTGCAATGCTCCAGCAACTTTTCAAAGATGTATGACAGCGATTTTTTCAGACATGGTCGAACAGAATGTTGAGGTATTTATGGACGATTTCTCGGTATTTGGTGATTCTTTCGATCTATGTCTTGAGAATTTGGTATTGGTTCTAAAGAGATGTGTTGAAACAAACTTAGTATTGAATTGGGAGAAGTGCCATTTTATGGTACAAGAAGGAGTAATACTGGGACACAAAGTGTCAAAGAAGGGCATTGAGGTGGACAGGGCAAAGCTGGAAACGATTGAGAATTTACCTCCACCTACGTCAGTAAGAGGTGTCCGCAGTTTTCTTGGTCATGCAGGTTTCTACCGTAGATTCATCAAGGATTTCTCCAAGATAACTAAACCATTGTGCAGTTTATTGGAGAAGGATGCACAGTTTAATTTTGATGAGGCCTGCATGAGAGCATTTGAGCATTTGAAGAATAAGCTAACATCAGCACCCGTTATCACAGCACCAGATTGGGAGTTGCCGTTTGAGCTTATGTGTGATGCCAGTGATTACGCAGTAGGAGCTGCTTTGGGGCAAAGGAAGGAGAAGATGTTTCATGTAATTTATTATGCCAGCAAGACCCTTACAGATGCACAGTTAAACTACACCACCACAGAGAAAGAGTTATTGGCCGTGGTGTATGCCTTTGATAAATTTAGGGCATATCTGATAGGCACAAAGGTAATAGTGTATACGGATCACTCGGCAATTCGACACTTAGTGGCAAAGAAGGATGCAAAGCCCAGGTTGATCAGGTGGATATTGCTATTGCAAGAATTCGATCTGGAGATCAAGGATAGGAAAGGTACCGAAAATCAAGTAGCAGACCATTTATCTCGACTAGAGCAGCCGGAAAGGGAGATCGAAGACAAAGTTGAAATCAATGAATCTTTTCCGGATGAGCAGTTGTTTGTGGTGCACGGGGAAGTCCCATGGTTTGCGGATTACGCAAATTATTTGGTGAGTAAGACGTTACCTTCTGACTTGGTGGGGCACCAAAAGAAAAAGTTCTTGCACGATGTTAAATGGTATATATGGGATGAGCCGTACTTGTTTAAACAATGTGCGGATCAAATGATAAGAAGGTGTATCCCATATAGTGAAACTGAAGGGATTTTACATGATTGCCATTCTTCTGTGTATGGAGGACATTATGGCGGAGAGAGAACAGCGGCTAGAGTACTTCAAGCAGGATTCTACTGGCCGACAATCTTTAAAGATGCGTATAGTTTTGTTAAGCGGTGTGATAGATGTCAAAGAGTAGGTAATATTTCAAAGAGGAATGAAATGCCTTTGAATACGATCCTTGAAGTAGAAGTTTTCGACGTTTGGGGGATTGACTTCATGGGTCCTTTCGTATCTTCGTGCGGTAATCTCTACATCTTGTTAGCAGTTGACTATGTGTCTAAATGGGTAGAAGTGGCAGCACTCCCGACAAATGATGCCAAGGTAGTCCTAAAGTTTTTGCATCGCAGTATTTTCACGAGATTTGGGACTCCTAGGGCTATTATCAGTGATGAAGGTAGTCACTTCTGCAACAGGCAGTTCACAGCGTTGCTGGCTAAGTATGGAGTAAATCATCGTATTGCTACAGCTTATCACCCCCAGACGAACGGCCAAGCGGAAGTATCTAATCGAGAAGTTAAAAGAATCCTCGAAAAAATTGTGAATCCGACGAGGAAAGATTGGTCCTTAAAGCTAGATGACGCTGTGTGGGCATATAGGACTGCGTACAAAACTCCGTTGGGTATGTCACCATTTCAGCTGGTATATGGAAAAGCTTGTCATCTTCCGATGGAGCTAGAACACAAAGCATATTGGGCAATTCGGAAGTTGAACTTTGATTCGACAGCTGCAGGGGAGAAGCGTTTACTTCAAATCAATGAGTTGGACGAATTTCGACTAAGGGCTTATGAAAACTCGAAGCTGTATAAGGAGAAGGTGAAGAAATGGCATGATCGTAGGATCATTGAGAGAACATTTGAACCGGGTCAAAGGGTTTTACTTTTCAATTCCAGACTTAAACTTTTTCCCGGGAAGCTGAAATCAAGATGGTCAGGCCCATTCATAGTGAAAACGGTTTTTCCACATGGCGCGATTGAAGTATACGACAAGTTTCCGGATCAAACGTTCAAGGTGAATGGACAGAGGCTGAAACATTACTTTGGGGATGAGGTGGATAGACAGAAAGTCACCGTCATCCTTTCTGCGACATGAGAATCAAAGATAGTCAAGCTAATTGACTATAACTTAGCGCTATCTGGGAGGCAACCCAGCATTTTAAATCTTTTATTTATCTTTTGTTTCGTAATTCTTCTTACTTAAAAAAAAAAAAAAAAAAAAAAAAAAAAAAAAAAAGGGTTTTCTGTAACTAATTGTGGACTTGGGGTGATGTGTGTGTAGCTGGAAACTTGAAATTGGCCAAAATGTGACTTAGTGTGCTTATAAGCGCCAAAGGCGCCCAACCTATCATGCACATAGCGCTAGAAGCGCTCCACCTCGCCTTGAGCTTCTGGACCATAGCGCCAGCAGCGCCCGCAAAATACACAGCCAGCGCCAGAAGCGCTCATCATAAACACCAAGCAAGCGCCAAAGGCGCTGCCCCTTGCCAACACGTTCTGCATACTAGCGCTAGAAGCGCTCCACCAAGCGCCAATGGCGCTGCATCATGCTACCACACACTGCCAATTAGCGCTGTCAGCGCTCCTTTCAGTCTCTTCATAGCGCCAGAAGCGCTCGGTATAAAAAAAAAAAAAAAAAAAAAACACCTAGGTCGGGCTTGTTAATAGCTTTGTACTACAAAGTTAATTGTTCTCCTCTTCCTACATCATCCAAGCCGCCTCTAGCCTTCTTGTCTCCATAGTTGCCGAGCAAAGTGTGTTTCTAGCACCAAAGTCCTTTTTGCCACACCCAATCTCTCAACCCTTGTTGGCTCATCACTTGTGCAATCAAAGAGCTCTCTTCCATAGCAAAAGGGGATTCAATATTCTCCATTGGGCTCTAACAATTTCAAGTGAGTTTTATATTTGTGAGCAATTACAATTTGATATTGTTGGCTAGAAAGTTTCTTTGCTAGTTTTTGGTGCAAGTTCTTGGTTTTGGTTGTGCACCCAATTGATGTGTGTTGGCTCAATTGGGATTGGGTTTAAGTTTCAATTGGCTATGTTTATACTTGCAAGTTGTGGGAAATATTCATTGTGCTAAATTGGGTTCTTCATAAGTTTGGGGGAACTATTGAACAAGGGTTTTTCAAGTGTGCACGCCAAGTGTTTGACATATTGCCCCAACGAAATTTTGAGTTCTTTTGGGTCTTGACTTGTGTTTAATTGGTTATTAATGGCTCCCAAAAGACATAGAGGGGAAAGTTCAGGTTCTTCCACTGTGGTAAAGTATGATAAGAAGAAATTTGTTAGCCCCGAGGCCAGTGATAGGTTTAAAAATTGGTCTTCTGGGAAATCTCTAATTCCTGAACGTGGCTTGCTACCTATTGATCGGATAGATGGAGAGCTAGCTCAAATGATACGCAGTCGAAATTGGATGGCATTTACTGCACAACCCGAACCAGCTGCCGTGAATATTGTGAAGGAGTTTTATGCTAATGCTAAAGAAGCTGATGGGAATCTAGTTATGGTTCGGGGTAAGGAAATCAATGTGGGCCGTAAAAATATTAATGCGTATTATGGGTTACAGAAAATTCACAGGGATGGCTATACGAAATATTTGGAAGAAGATTTGGATTATTCTGCGATTATAGAAGCCCTCTGTGAACCAGGAACTGAATGGAAGCTGTCTGACCAACACGAAGCTGTACACTTTCCATCCTCCAAATTGAGTCGATATGGAAAAGCATGGCATGCTTTTATCTGTGCTAAATTGATGCCGTGCCGCCATATGAGCGATGTCATTAATGTGCGGGCGTCGTTATTGTTTTGCATTGCTAAAGGGAAGACAGTGGATATAGGGGAGATAATTCATGAATCTATCATACACACGCTTGAGGGTAGTACCACAGGTGGACTGCCTCACCCTTCCTTGATCACTGATTTGTGCCGTCGAGCTGGAGTCCAGTGGGATAAAGATGAATTGATGCAGGTCCCATTGCCTCCTATTGATCATATTGCCATGGGTCGGTACAGAGTCTGGGGTGGAGGTGAGTCGCACCCGCGGGGTTTAGGTTTCATTCTACCACAGCAGCAGCCACAGGAGCAGGTACCGGATCAGCCACCACCTGTTGAGGATCCACTTCCCGCTCCTACTATAGTTGAGACTATCCGACAGGACCTTCGGCATCATACTCGTCGGATAGATCTCGTAGCAGGGTCGATTCAGAGGGGCTTTGATCGGATGACTAGACAGCAGAATCGCCTTGCTCTACGCCAGGCGGAGATTTATGCTTATAATGTTAATTGTTCCACAGCCTTGGCGGATATGTTTGGGCGGTTGAATCCTGCAGCAGGGCCTTTTCAGTTTCCTCCAGCTCCTCCTTTATCTATTTACCCACCACCTGACTCGCCTCCTGATGCGGATGATGAGGATGATGATGACGCTGCTGATGGCAGTGATGACGAGTAGTGTTCTTCATCAGGGGAGTCTTCTGTTCTTAATGTTTTATTTTTTTTTCAATGAGGGCATTGACTTGTTCAGTTTGGGGGGTAGTTTTTTTTGTTTTTGTTTTCATGCATGTAGTTTGTTTTGGTTTCATTGTGTTAGACTTGTTGCATGGTAGTGCATTATATTTTAGGGTGTGTCAAGCATTTAGTTGCATGTTAATTGTGTTTTAGGTTGTGTTATGCATTTAGTTTCATGAATTAAGCATAAATTGATATAGTATCTAATGTGGCCAATGATAAGACTGGTTTCATGGTTTTAACTTGAGAAGAATTGAAAACTGGTGCTTAGTGATGACTTTGATTAGGAAGTGAAGTTTAACTTGTCTGAAACTTTTGTTGGTAAGGAAAGCACATAATCAATTGTTTTGACCAATTAAATTCAAATTGTTGCATAATTTTCTTCTGGTAGAAGATTTGGGTTAAAACTTGATAATATCAGTGAAACGTCCATTAAATGGAAAACAGGCAAGAATCTAAGTTTGGGGGAATCTTGGGGTGAAAAAAAATGAAAAAAAAAAAGAAGAAGAAAAATTTGGAAAATTTTGAACCTTTCCCAATTGAAGAGTGGATCATGTGGTGGGTTGAGATGGAGCGTAAAACGCACTCACTCATAAACACATGGAACGAGATGGAGCGTAAAACGCACTCGTTCAGAAGAAAGTGAGATGGAGCATAAAATGCACTCACTAAAAAGAAAAAAATTTGTTCTATATTTCTGGGGAAGGGTTTAAAAAGGATTTATATGTGTTAAATAACTTTCGAAAAACCTCTATGCTTAGTGATTGCTTGAATCAGTTGAATTGGTTGTGTTCACGGTTTGAATTGAGTTACAATTGAAAGTTTTCTTCTAAGAAGTCAATTATGTGATGGATTTGAATTGTAATTGATTGAAATGGTTGATATACACACACGCACGATATGGGTGATGACAGGTGTAACTTAACTCATTGGTTAAAGTTAGAAACTTTGCATTGGTTAGAGATTCTACTTAAGTATTGTATGATATCTTTGAGGCCTGGTGTTGGATACTATGTTGGTTGATTGTTGGATTCGTAGGCATGATAGTTAGTTTGCATTTGCATCATTGCATTGCTTGAGGACAAGCAATTGGTTAAGTTTGGGGGTATTTGATGAGTGGGATTTATACCTACGAATCATGTATTGTTAGACTTGATTATTGTGGTATTTAAGTGTTTATAGTATTATTTTACTTGTTTTTGGTGTTTATTTATTGTAGGTTGGAGCTGGAGGGGCAAAAAGGGTGATTTTGGAGCTTAAAACACACCTAGTGGCATTTTCGTAAATAGCTGGTCAAGGTTGAGCGCCAGAAGCGCCCATGCAAGCGCCAGAGGCGCTACATATGCTGTACCATAGCGCCAGAAGCGCTCATCATAGCGCCAGAAGCGCTAGGCTCGATTTTGGGTTGCTAAATTTCAGTTGGAGGAGGAAAAGGAAGCCAATTCTGAAGAGGATTCTAGCCTATATTGATCAGATAGTGAGAAAGAAACCCTGAGTATAAAAACTTGGAGACTTTTAGTAGTTTTTGAATGATCATAGATATTTTGTTTTACTTTTCTGGAGAGAGGGATTTTTCAGTGGATTACTTTTGTTCAAGCTTTGGATTTTGATGTGGGTTTAAGCTTATCTTGGATTTTATTCTTCAATTGGGTTTGATCAATCTATTTCTTCTTTCTTCAATTGATTGTTTATTTTCCATGTTTAGTTTTGATCCCATAATGGCTTTTGGTTCAGACATGAACTAATCTCCATTATGGGATTCTAACGGATTTTAATATGTAGTTTAATTATAAGCTTGATTGTTAGATTGTTTTGCATATCATAAGGAACTTTTATCATGATTGTTTTACATGTATGAATGCTTGATCACCATTCGATTTCAGTACTTGTATGGAATTGAAAAATAACATATAAGTATGGATTGTAATCATGATAACTTGCGAATATGAGGCTTAATTGGATAGCTTAATATTTTGTGAATCAGATAGAAATATACTGTTTTACCGTAAGAGTCAAAATAAGGGCTTGAGCTTAAAATCAATATAATTGCAATTTCACATAGAAATATAGTGATTTTGGTTATAGTGGTGATTACATGGTGTCTATTGAGTATGGATATTATGTAAGTAGGTGATAATACATTGACAGATGATTATGTCTATTTTAGTGTCCTTGGCTACTTTTCTGTGATATGTGCATTGTCTAGCATGATAACGATAATTAGATGAACTATTAAATGAAGTTAGGATCCCATTAATTCCAAGCTTAATATATTTCGTTAGTATTTGCATATTTAGTTATTAATTAATTTAGAAATAATTTTATCAACACAAGTAAGACAATAGTTTAGGCAAATAAGTATAGTGATAGAACTGATGCATAGTGAATTAATTTAATCCTGTCTCTGTGGGACGATACTTTACTTCCTCTGTATTACTTGTTGACCACGTATACTTGCGTGAGTTAGAGCTCTTTTATTTAAGACTTAAAAAGAGGCAACATAATTCACCTTGTCGAACTTGTTATAAAAGTTTACATCTCAATATAAACTTTACAACTCAACATAAATACATTTATCAAAATCTTAACATAGTTCAAGTAATAACTTCAACTAAAACACTTAATCTCCATGCATCATTTTGAACCATGTCATTCAAGTAGCACATAATATTACCTTGAATCCTGAACCTGCAAAAATGATTATTTACAAGAATGAGCTCGACAGCTCAGCAAAATCTAACAGTTTTCATGCATCACGTAGTACATAAATAACATGCTCAACTTATACAATATAAACATCTGACTAAACATAACTTACATGTTGTACGTTACATATCAAATAAGGATTGAATTCTATAATTCTATCGGCATTCTTTACTTAATCGATATAGTCATAAATTTACTTTATCATTTCGTACTTACAACATATGTAATACATCATGCTCTTTACAATATAAATTTTAAAACAGTTAATCATCAAGTTCACATAAGAAATAGGAACTGAAAGACTTGTCTAGCTCGTAGATTACCAATTACCGAAATACAACCTATAATTATCTACACTTCACGTGCCCTACACAATTATACAATCATGCACATCAACTATTAGTCTCATAGTAACATGTTGGGAATCCGCATGCAATCGTTAAGCTCATTATCATAGGGGGAGAATGTTATAAGATCTGTATATGATTACCTATATTCATTATATGTGATTTGATTAATGACAAAATGATAAAGAAGAACATTCATACTGATAAAGCCTTGTAAAGTTATTAATTAAAATATATGTATAAGGACTTAGAAGATCAAATATGTTAGGTTGATCTAAGCTGAATGAACATCTATCTGATCTAAGCTGAATGTAAGATTAGGTTTTGTAAAGTCCTTAATGAATTTGATGTACAAGGTCTTAAAATAGAAAAAGATCAAACTTGTTAGGTTGATGTCATGTACTGTAATGATATATGTACAAACAAAGGGCCAGACTGGTCGTAGAGCATTGCACTGACTAAGTGAAGGATCGTAGAGCAGTCAGTCAACATTGCAGAGCCAAGTATGCCATCACAGGGTTTGCCAGGAAAATGTAGAGAAAAGCTCGGCAGGACGTAGAGTTCTCTCGGCAGAACATAAAGCACTTTTGGCAGGACACAGAGTTTCCTCGGCCAAATGTAGAGCACTCTCGGCAAGACGTAGAGTTCTCTCGGCATAATGGAAAACACTCTCGGTAGGACGTAGAGTTGCCTCGACATTGTAGTGCTAAATCATAGGTTCATAGAGTCTGCCAGGCAAGCACAGTAACAGACTCGACAGATCGTAGAGCTCACTCGGCAACACTCTTTGGGCATCGTAGAGTTACGCATGTCAACGTAGAGCTTGCAAGGCAATTGTAGAGAGTGGCTCGGCAGAACAAGGAGCTTACTCAGGTTCGTAGAGTGCACACTCCGAAGAAAAGATCACTGTGCTAACATGGGTTCGTAGAGTCAGTCCAAGTCAGCCACTCTACAACTCCCATGAACAGTCTGTAATCAAGCAACAACATAGAGCAGTTGCTGCTGAAGCACTCAAAGATATAGCGACAATCTTCAAGACTACCAAGCAAGCTGAGCATAAGCTATCAGACATAGTAAGATCTCTGAGCACAACCAAAGCATCAAGCTATAGCAGAGATCAAAAGAAAAGGTCAAGTAGTCACTCTACGATCCATCAAGACTCTAGACCTGCATTAAGACAAAGGTCGTAGAGTAAGAAAGTTACAGCAAGATCAAGTGATCGTAGAGTTGAGTCTAAGACAACAGAAGCACTCTATAATGTAAGGAATAATGTCTAAAGACTAAGTAGAGCAGTCCTCTACATCAAAAGTGCCACAGCAACAAAACATCAGAGAGCAGTCCTCTATGAGTAGCAGAGCCAAAAGAACGTAGAGCAGTCCTCTATGATAAGCATACTGCAGCAATGGCTCAACAAAGATCATAATGCTATGCTCTGGAACGAAAAGCTAAATGGAGATCACAGAGCATAAGGAAGCACAGACTGCAGTATAGAGAGAAGCACATCAAAGCATAATGCAAGTACAGTCAGCCACTCTATGAACTGCAAGGCAACACAAGGCCACAACTAAAGCTAACAGTTAACTCTACGACCCAAGGTAACAATCTTCAGTCTGAAGCAAACAAGTTAACTCTGTGATCAAAAGCTACAGGCTACACCTAAGATGATCGTAGAGTAAGTGAGTGCCAGCTGGATTAAAAATATTAAGCACTCAGGATTGCTATCTCAAGATGAGCAACTGAGTAAATAAAGGAGTATAATAAGTAACCAATTTGAGTGGAGCTCAAACAGCAATATCTGCAGCAGTCAACAAGCAGCGCATGTGACTCCACTATCTTGGTACAGCTAATGGATGCTGACTCAGCCATCACTAGCAGACTTAGGGAAGTAAAATACTCAGTGGTACAATAAACAAGTCTGCAGAACGTTAGTCTCTAACAGAAAGAAGTGCAACAGGAAGATATCAACGACAAGCTTCCAACGGAAAGAAAATGGAGAACTACAAAAGAGAAAATCACACTCGACTGTGAGGGGGTGTTGGTATGCAGTAAGCAAGAGAGAAAGAACACAAACTGCACAATCAGCTAGAAGCTTCACTGCAACACAAAAGGTATGCCAAAAGGCTGGCATATGAGCTAAGAGTCGAATGACCAAGAAGCCAAGATCTAGAGCAACCGGATCTAGAACGGATAACTCTATGATCAAGCGAGGAACACTATGTGCTGAATAGATAAAAGACTGAGTTGGACAAGTCAACCAGTGTTCAACAGAAGTGATCATCTGCATCTGCTATGTACTAGAGGAAGGAAGGGCTTCAACGACCATCATCAGCAGCATCCAGAAGAAGATCACAAACAGCTGCCAAGTACCTGAACATGAAGGAGTTCAAAGTTCATCTTGACAGCACAACCCAACAAACATCAACACACCAAAGAGGGCGGGGTGTCTTTGTCTTAAGTGACTAAACAAAGTCAAGTCTGCTGGACTTGTTGAATACCAAAGGTTACAAGAGATTCTAAGGCTGCTGGCTTTAGTCTACAGGATTCCAAGGCTGTTGGCCTTGAAGAGTTCTTTGTGAACTGGTTTCCAAGTCTGCTAGACTTGAAGAGGGTCATTGGATCCTTGTCCGAGGGACTAAAAATAACTCACGTCTGCGGGACACAAGAGGGGTCAGAGGATCTGTGTATGCGGGGCTTGAGGAGGGTCATAGGATCCTTGCCTTTGTGGCTAAAAACAACTCTTGTCTACTAGACTTGAGGAGGGCGCAGATTCCTTGTCTTTGTGACTAAAACATTTAGTGGATTCCTACTTGTTAAACTAGAAGAGTGGAGTAGGAGTTATTCAGTCTCCGAACCACTTAAAATCTCTTGTGTTATTTACTTTATGTCATTTACCTTATGCTCAATGAACTGTTATATCTGTTATCAACCATACCATAGATTTGTAAATTGAACTGAGATTATGTTTGAATCTATGAAGGGGTTATTAGTGTTTATTCCGATGTGCATGAATTGATTCTCTATTTCATAACTGTATACTTTCATTAATCAATTAAAAAAGTTTTAAAGGATCTATTCAACCCCCCTTCTAGATCCACATTGTGTCCCCGGGAACTAACAATTGGTATCAGAGCACGTTCTCATGAATATGTTAAAGCTCACACTTTGAATAGATCCATGACACAAATCTAGATCAGTTCTAAGTCTAGGTAATGGTTGACAAGACAATGAGCTAACAAGTTGAAAATTATATGTGCAGGGAAAAACTGTCCTAAGCTATTCAAGCTGTACCATGGGCTTAAATGAAAAATCATCATCACCAGGCATGTTGATGTCTTTAAGCATATCGATCATCTCATGAGGATGAAATAGTTCAAATACAGCAAGAACGAAGATATTCTCAATTAAAAAGGGAATCTGCATCTCCACCCAAAATGTTGTGAAGCTCTACAAATGATGATCAAGGAGATATCTAAGTGATAATGCGCCATCATCAATGCACTTACAACGACTACTCCATGAGCTTCTCAGCATTTATGACATGTTCACACTTTACATAATATGAACTCAGAGGTTCATCCAAGCATATCAATGATTATGGGATGTCATAACCAACTAAGTGCAGAAGTCAAAGATGTGCTCAATATATCAGTCAACGCAGCACAAGGAAGGAACAAATGATAAAACCAGCAATGGCCTGAGAAACTTCGAATCATCAACTAACAAGGAAGTGCATCATTGCTAGAAGCACCACTGACTGTCAAGAAATTGACATCAGTGAGGTATCTATCTCTGTCTCCCTAAAATACAAATGTCTTTGACTGTTAATATGTATTGCATAGCTGCATGTCTTCATACTTCAGTAGCATATCAAGAAATCATTTTTTACCCCAAAAGGAAAAAGAAAAAAAGTGAGAGTAATGGTTTAACAATCACTTTGATGTCTATCGATATTTGAGGCTGAAAATAAAACTCTTGAGATGAATATTTGAATTCTTTGCAAATAGAGTCTTCTCCTATCTTGTTGCTAAATGAGTAAAAATGTGCTTAAACTGTTTTGCAATTGTTGTTGTGTGTACTGATAAAAACTCATAGTTATTTATCTTGCTATTGAGAGTTTGTTCTTAGATGTGGAAAACCAAGTTTTCAGGGATTGTAATCTGAAATATCACCTCACACTATTTAACTCTGTTGTTTAAGAGGTGACTATACTTAATGTGTTATTTACATCCTACCTTAGTTCTCATACCTTATTTGATGAGTAATGCATTACTTCATGATCTAAGTATTTGATAGAGTCGTAGAGTGTAGTCATGTCTGCAGTTGTACACTAAAGGGTTGTAGAGACTGATCAACTCTACGAACCATCTAGGTACAACTCACAGAATTGACCACCACTCTACTAAGGTTCAAACACTTAGAACAAGATGCAAGCCATGACTCATCTAAAGAGAAGGATTAAGAACCCATATCCGTTTTAATCATATTTTCTCTCACACACACTGTCATGCAGCATGTTTAATTATCATCTCATATAAGCTGCATAATTGTGAAAACACAGTCTGGAAAAGACTTGAGCTTCCAAAAGAACTAACCCAGCAGGACCCAAAGAATATTGGGTACCAAGTTAGAAATCTATTTACTCTGCAGGTATCATAATTGCTTTATCCTCACATAAGCACATTTAAGGAAGAAGTAAGAGATGGATGATCCTCATCAATGAACTTCTGGCAAGTAGTAAAGGCATGGCTCTCCAGTAAATCTCTCTCAGGAGTTGGAGCTCCATAACTCGAGAAGCATACAAGAACCAGGTCTTCATCAGCTCTACGATCACAGTGTAAATGGAAGGATCGTAGAGTAACCAAAGATCCAAGACTTCATCAACTCTATAGTAGCAGTACAGAGAAAAGGATCATAGAGTAACTAGTGCTAAAGAGAATGCTCTACGATCAAGATGAAGAAAGACGGACATTCATCTAAGATGGAAGTATCAATTATGGGGGAGCAACCATCTGATAAACTTAGCAAAGCTCAGTCAAAGAAAGTGAAGAGATGAACAATGCAAAGCTACAAGGTGGAGAAAATAAGAAGAGCCACAATGCCACAGCCTTTGGTGCAGAAGAAAGTGTTTTGAGCCAAACAGATGGTATGTGAGCATGTCGGGTCAAAAGTTCTCTAGCATGTTAAGGAACAAGTCAAGTCCTTGCCTATAGATCTCAACCATTTCATGACTCAAGCAAAATGAAGCTCCTTTAGTCCTTAAGATGACATTCATCATACACAACCCTGTCCCAGACTCAGAGTCCCAAACCTCTGTGGCTGATGAACCAAATGAGTCCTCATCTTAGATCACAGAATCCCTAAACTCTACGACTGTCAAACCAGGTCAGCCATACTATTTAAAGTCATAGAGTCATTATGATTGACATCATGATCATAGAGTATGTTGACTCTATGACCACAGCCTACTCAACACTACTTGCATACTTTATATCCAATCAAACCCAAGGAGTACAGTGATGACATTCTATACATCATATCCAAACAATCCTTCCTCAGACAAGTACCTCAGAGACAAACCAAGCCCTACGTTTCAAACCTAGAGGCCTGCCCTTTCTAAGCTTCATTAGTCCTGTTGAAAGACTAAATGAGAATGCATCGCTAACATTTCTCAAGAGCTTAAGATGTAAATGAAACAAAGGAGAAAAGATGATCCCTTAAAAGAGAGCTGATCATGGGGCTCTCTAGAAGAAAAAGAAGTCGGTCCTAAGGGAAAGTCTTCACCTAGCAAATAATTCAGCTCTACTACAAGATCAGATTCAAAACATGAAGATTGTCCTCTCGGATGTCAAGAGAAAACAAGGTTCCTTCAAAGATTACTTACTCCAGAAGGAAGCCACTACAAGCCTAAATGGTGACTCTCTCATCAAAGTCTGCACTCACTAAGATAAGTGCAAGTCAGCATCTGAGCAGTAGTAGGTGTGACCAAGCTCTATTCTCAAAGAAGACATGATCGTAGAGTGAAGGGCAATGACATCAGTCACTCTACGAACGGGCAAAGTCAACAGTCAAAAGGACATGAGCCACGTTCTTAGGCCAGAATAACTGATCTGCAGCAGTTATGGAAGTTTCAACAGAGTTGGCCACGTTCGGCAAATGGGTCTCTCACACGTGTACTTGACAAAAAGAGGGAATTGATATATAAGTCAAATTCAAATACTGACGGTTGCTCTTTCCTATCAGTTATTAATATCGTTCCTCTCATAAGGCTGTACTGATCTCTCAAAACCCTAAAATCATCAAACCTTCAGCAAACCAAAACCAGCAACCTCCAAAACCCTCAAAACCCTTATTGCTTCAAATCTCTATCAACAGTCAAGTATTCTTTAACCCCTATTATGGAAAACTGTCAAGTCGTATCAGGTATCCAACTTGGTTTCGACAAATTTGGAGAATGAGATGAGAAATTTAAGGACATCCTCAAAAGTGTGAAGTAGGCAAGATTCTCAGAATGCTTAGGATCAAACACCAAGATCTTCTCTGATCTTATCAAGGAATTCTACCAGAATGCAGTAATCAACAATGATGTTCTGTCTACTAAAGTTCGTGGAATGAAACTGAAGATAAATGATGCAGAAATTAATCAATGTCTGGGATTTACCAACCAAGGTTTATCATCCCTAGAAGAAATCGATTCTGATAAAGGCAAGAAACTGATGGGCTATATGAAGAATCCCCATCTGAAGGGAATGAAGAAAAAGAAATTTCTTGAGAAGTTCGAATTCCTAGCTGAGATTGTGGGCAAATGTATCCTATGTAAAGATACTACCCATGATACTGTGAGTGATCTGCAACTGAAGATTATGACTGCCATTGTTATGAAGAGAAAGATGAATTTTGGAGCTATGATGTCTGATTGGTTACTAAATTGTTTGACTATTAGAAGAAGAACCCCATGGAGAATAAGAAATTGAGGATATCTGGTAGCAGCAGCAAAGGGACTTCAAAAGCTAGCAAAGGGAAAAGGAAAGCTAGTACACTAAAGGAGGATTCATCTCAATCTGAAGACTCTTCATCCCCTGAGTCCATTTCTTCAAAATCACTCAAGACTAAGGTGAAAGTTGAGGCAGCCCCAGTAAAGAGTTCCTCCTCCTCAAAAGATGAATCTAAGGAAGAGAAAGAAGCATGCAAGGCACCTATGGTCAAATCCTCAAAAAGGAGACAGAGTGCAAGACTAAAGCAAATAATGGAACTCTTAAGTCAAAGAAGTAAAGAAGAGATTCCACCAGTGACAGTTGACCTTGGAGATAATGATGATGAGAGTGATAAAGCTGAAGCTGTAAAGATAAGTAAAAATGTGGCATCCAGTGATGAATCAGCTGAAAAAGATGTGACCACAAGTGAGTCTAAATCAGAAAGTGAGGAAATAGTTATGTCTGTTGAAAAGAGTCTCAATAAATCAACAGAAGATGATGACATGGATACAAGCTATGAAGATCAGTCAACTGGTGAATCAGTTGAAAAATCAAAAGAAATAATTATGGAGGAGAGTACCAAAGAAGCTGACACTGATAAAGGAAGGGATTCAAAGGAAGTGATTATGAAGGAAGCAAGTTCAAAGAACATGAGTGTCACATAATCTGATAAAGGGAAAGAAGCAATAGATGATGATGAAGTACAACAGGATTCTGATTCTGAGAACAGTGCATCAGAAAGCAACTTCAAGTCAGCAACCACGAGAATGTGAAAGAGGATTGTGCTAGAAGCCTGTGACAAACCAGGAGCTTGATCGTTGCAACGGAAAGTGGTATCAATGATCTTCTTAATAATTTTCAAGACATTGAGCTTGATCGCACTACAGTTCTATATGATCTTGACAGTGAACAACTGACATGATTTTACCCATGGATGCCCTGGTTAAAGGCCAATGAAATTGGAGATACAAGTTTCATCAGCTGGTGTTACTCAAAATTTCCAAATCTGAAGCTGATTTCTCAGAACTTCCCAAGAGTTCAATCTTATCCAAAGATGCTGATCAAGGATATTCAACATTTCAAAGTCTACCGCCAAGCTGAAGGTATATACATTCCTTACCATGTGCTGGAAAACAGTGATAAAGGCAAATCAGCAAACCAGTTCGTAGAGTCAATGGTTGTGGAACCGCCTAACTCTACGACTGCAGCTTTCCAATCTCAATGAAATGTCAAACTCCCTGATATACCTTTTGATATCCATTCCTCATCCAACAAAGAGTTATTTGATATTGTCACCGCTCTTGAAAACATTTACAAGAGTGAGAAATCCAAGTCAACTACACTAATCCTTGAAGATGTCTTGATTGACCAAGAGTTATTGAAAAACTCCGAAGCATTGCTTGGGAACATTTCCTCAGTCACAAAAGCAGCAAAGAAGATGGCTGGAGGTGAAGACAATGAATTCTACAAGGAGTTGCAAGCCTCATTCACAGATATGTCCTTAAAGCTTCATCAACGAGATCAGATATATCTCAAGTCAATTGAGCAGCAGAAAACTGAAGCTCTGAAACTCCAACAACAGAATGCACACTCTCTTCAGACTCTGTCAGCTAAAATAGAGAACCTTAGCCAGTCCCTCACTCAGTAAATGGAGCTTAGCCAGCAGGAGGTGAAAATGGAAGTTGGTAATACCTCCTACTTAGTTGAACAGCTCATTACGTATGTTCAGTATCTCTCCCAAATGATTGATGACAAAAAGGGGGAGAAAAAGATGAAGCATAAGAAGATGAAGAACAAAAAGAGGACAAGTGCTGGTATGAAAAGAAATGAGCTAAAGAAGAATAAGAAGAACAACCATGAAGCACCAACAACTGAGGGGGAGCCAAGAGAAGAAGAAGATGAAGAAAACAGCTGCAAGAAGTGAGGGGGAGCATGTGCCAGAGAAGGATGCAGAAGAATAAGAGGACAACAGTAGGAGAAAGCAGTCACAAGATACCATCAAGAAGAAGGTATATCTCTAACAAGCAAGGAGAAATTAACTGTCTTATGCTAGTAACTAGGATCTCCTTGTTAGATTACTATAGCTTGTGAACTGCATATATTTAAATTTCTTAATATGATGTAAATGACTATCTTGAATGCACTTCATTTCATTTCATCTAGCAATACAGTGACTTACTGGAATTTTAGATTTCCTTGTAACCGGAGTTATGTATGAATAAAATGAATTTTTATTTATATTTATATTTATCTGTGTTACGTGCTTAGAGTTGTGTTGCGGCCCAGAAAATGTGCATATGTTAAATTTTATGTGTTGTTGTGTCATTGGAGTGAATAAATCTTTGCGAAAATTCATAAAATCACTATTCACAGGGCACGTTTCCCAAGATACTATTCATAAGCACTATTCACGCCCAAATATTGTTTTTATGTCTCTTTCGATTTCTATTAATTTTGTTAAGGCGTGTATGCGAAGGAATAATTTTTTCAAGTGTCAGAAATTTTATTGAAGCTGATACGTGATTTAATCCGTATCCGAAATGTATTATATGAGTGTTCCGAATAATTGGACAAATCCCATAATAATTATTTTTACGCGTCCCAATATTTTATGGGAGTACTCATTTTAATTTTGGGTAGAATTATTTACCAAATTTGGTACAAAAGTGGGAGTATTCGGGTATATTTATCTGTGTATTCGAATTAACTTGAGAGGCAATTAAGCCTCAACCAATTAGGAGAGAGCATTAATTGAATTATCCAATCAGATGAGGGGTTAGACCGTCACAGTACACCATACATTGGCAAACAATTAATGGCAAACATCCTCTTCAATATTGATTCCAAGAAGCTCGGGTTAGCAAATTTGCTCTCCCAATTCATTCCCCATCCTCCCGAAGCCACCTTATCCTCCCATCCATTCCTTCCTCTTCTCATTCAAACCATCAGCATACTTCCCATTTGCAAGCAAGGATAGAGAATAGAGAGAGAGAACTATAGAGAGAGAAAGAAGAAAATTTGAAGAAGAAGAAAGCTTACGGGAAGAAGAAGGGAAGGAGGAGGAGACGCACGGGATCTAGAGGAAGGAGAAGAAGAATCCTAGTGGCTTCCATAACAATCTTAGAAGTAAGAGTAAGAGGTAAAATCATCTTTCCTTCATTGTTAAAGTTTTTGAGTTTTTGAAGCTTTCTTGATGGGTTTTGCGTTTCTGGAGATTTTTGGTTGTTATTGTTGGTTGTGGTTGCTTAATATTGTTACCAAGACACCTTCTAAGCTATTAACATCATTAAAGTGGAACAAAAACAAAGAGAAATCCGAACCTTGGCTTAAAGGATGAACTGTGGACATTTTTGGACTTTTGGACCTTCGGACTATTTAGAGGACTGTAAAGCCTTGATGGTATAATTATTTTGATTGTTTGTTATGGTAATATTGTACTCCCATGAGTTGTGGAGGTAACCTAGTTGGAACGAACCAAAAAGATGCTAAAATGAAGTCATAGTTATGATTTGAGTAAAATGCATCGTGACTGCGAAAAATAGAGTATGCAGTTTACGTTTTAGCTTAAGATTCAGTAGTGTTAGCATCCATGGGTCGTCCTATATTTTTGATATGTTGTAGCCCCGTGTCTTACGAATCCATAGAGTCCGTAATGGACCAAATTGATCGAGTATAGAGGGAGATATAGGAGCTGGAGCGGACGGAGGTCTTGACCTCGCGATTCTGCAACTGCAGAACCTGGGCTACTGTGTGACGCTGTTCTGTGCCTGGTCCGGGTCGGGTCAGGCCGGACCGGGTCGGACCGGGTCGGGCCGAGTCAGACCCAGTGAATTTTTTTCACGAGTCTAAAACTTATATTTTTGTACAAAATGATTAGAAACATTTATATCTTGTTAAAGCCTTATGTGCTTAATTTTATACCAGTGTCAACCAAAGTGATGTTGGCTTAAGGCGTAAATTGAATAAAATGATTGATGATGTAGCGGTAATTAATGTATTTTGATGATATGATGACTGTATTGAACCTAGTCCTTATATGACTAATATTTAAGATGATTTTAATAAACTGTAGGGTATTATTTTTGAAGGACGATTAACGTCAAGATTTTAACGCATGCGCAAGGCAAGTTCCTTACTCAACCCTTATTTAAATGTGCGAGTTTTCCTTACTCGATTTATTTATTGGGCAAGTTTCGAATTCATTTATCTATCGAGCAAGTCTCCTATCTTATTCAAGTTATTATTGTGCAAGTTTACTTACCCGACTCAAAATTATATTCGAGCAAATATTATTTATTGAGCAAGCTTATTGAGCTTCTTGACTCCGTTCAAATTACTTATCAATTTAGCGATTAGTATGCTAGTATTCATACTTTTATTCAAGTATTGCAATGAAAGCCCATTCCATGCAATGTTATATATTGTGTGATTCCAAAGATTATGAATTGTTATTCATTCAAGATATTATTGATGCTATTAGGCATGTTGTTGAACTTTAAAGTTCTTTATTCCATAAACTGTTTGAAAGCTATGTCAAAGCTAATTGTTCCAGCTAAACACTTATTGATTTGTTTATTGAAGTGAGGTTAAGTCCTCCAACTATTATTGTTGTTAAGTAAAACTGTCTGATCAAATTGTTTTGGTCTGGACTCCCATGTAAAGCTGAGAAGAACAACCCTCATAGCAGGGGAAATTGTATAAACGTCGGGGAACCGACACGCGCGTAAATGGAAAATGTAAGGCTTATGCATAACGCCAGGTATTTTAGGTTGATCACCTATTGTACCAGTTTTTGTGGATTATCGAATGAATTTCCAGTAATTCTAGAATAGAGTTCTGTATATTGGTGAACCTCAGTATTGAATAGTTCCTTTCTTTGGGAAACTTTGAAATCCTTGGATACTTCAGAAATCTTTCGGTCCATAGCGACCACTATAACGGTGATAAAAGAAGTTTATTTCCTTGACTTAGATAAATTTTTACTCTTGTGAGCTATAAAGTTATTCATGTGATTATTCATTGCTATTATACTTGCGGGGCAAATTTGTTGCTCACCCCTTGCTTTCCTTAAAACATTTCAGTTAGCACGGCAAGTGGCGAGAGCTCTGGAAAAGATAAGGGAAAGGGGAAAGCTACTGATTAGTTGTGATTTATTATTCTAGAATTACCGTTTGTATTAAGACTTATTAATCGACGTTGTGTATTAAGACATATTTACCCTTATGTATTATGTTATGTTTTGTTGTAGTCTTGGTTTCGAGACTTGGGACAGGGTTATTTATGTTATATCAATGTAAATATTCCTTTATTCCGCTATAAGTTATCGATTGTATAATTCTTGTATTAGATAGTGATGAACTAGGTCCGTGGCTCAGGTGACCCGAATTTGGTGGCGTCACATTTTAAGTCACATCAGCACTCATACACTTGCATATATTTCTTAAATTGAATGTTATGCTATTAGTGTGTTTGTCATCATCAAATAGGGGGTTATTTTAACGGTTATTTGATTTTGATATCGGTTTAGCTCGTTTTTATCACTTGTTGTGTTTGGGATTCTATTATTCATCCCGTTTTGCCATTTCAAGGCTACCCAAACACCCTAGACTCTTTCTAGTAGTGTTGGGATCCTATTTTTGGCCACCGAGGAATTTTTCAATAAAACTCCTTCTAGACGATTTGGGATATATTTTACTCAATTTTTGTTGTCGTCATTTCTTGATCTATGAAATCTTAGATCTATGGGTCTCATTCCCTAGATTCTAAGTTCCCTTAATAGATCTTGTCGATATGTGATAGATCCTTGCACAATGGTAATTAGTGATGTAATTCGATTACTACGATACAGTTAATGGTATAATTGCGATATTATTGATATGTTGTGCAATCTATGGATTTAAGGTTTACAAAAGTCCTTTCCTAAACTCTAAACTCTATTTATAGATCTCGATGCGTTGTTGGATGTGATTACAAATCATGTGAGCCCATGAAGGCCCTTAAACGTCATGTTTAACGGAGATTGAAGGATATTCCCACGATGGACATAGTTAACGGTTGTAATTTTGCAATTCTATAATTGTAAATGTAAATTGGGCCTTAAAACGATATCAAGGGTGTTAGTACTTACAATTTGTGTTAAACCTATTGGATTTGATGATGATTGTAGACACCCAAAATTTTGCACTTGTTCTCTAACCTTGGCAGGAGGGCAAAAATATTGTTTTACTCTAATGCCTAGATATCTGAGCAGGGATCGATGTGACGCTCCCAAATCCAGATACCTTCAAACTCATATTCAGTGCTACACAATATAATCCATTCAACATAAAAATTTATAAATAACTGCAATTATTACATCAAAGTTATCTATTCCGGGTACAATGACATTTAGTTGCTTCAATACATGATAGATATTATTTTTATATCACAAAAGTTTATTTATTACAAATAATCATCTCCAACTATTCATTAAGTTTCCCTTGCCTTTGTCCTTTTATGACCCTTCTATTTGATCGTGCTTAACTAAAAACATTTATATTCAAAGTAAGAATGAGTATTCAAATAATCAGCAAGTAATAACAGTTAATAAACAACATATACAAGAAATAAATGCCTTCTTTGAAATATGCTTTGACAGTAGAACAAGACTGTAAAGCAACTAAAACATTCATAATTAACATGACTCGTTTGCATTTTTGAAACGACATATTGACTTTCGATGCTGAGTGGTCACAAGATCATGAACTTTTATTTTCAAGTTTCTGATAAGGTTTGAACAGAAATTCATCTGTAAACCGGCATGTTTACGGGCACAGCGGGTGATCAGCCCGTTATGCCCTGCGTTAATCAACACTAGTGATACAACATGGCCGCCATTCGGCGCAATATAAATTAAACGATATATACGTTCATCATGACCGCCATTTGGTGCAATAAAAACTTTCCCAATTTAAGGACGTTCATTCTTAGTCTGGAGTCCAAACCAAAATAATTTAGTCGGACAACTCTATCTATTCAGCAATAATATTTTAAGACTAAATGTAAAAGCAATGAAATATTTTAATCTGTGTCTAGCCGAATCAGATGGCTTATACTACTTCTAAACAACTTATGCATATCGATATTAAGAATAGTACACAAGTTCAGGATACTTGCTTACATAGTTCTATTGCATAATGTAAATGCATAGGTTCGGATACTTGCCTTGCTTGTAGTTTACGATTACAATTTTGCTTAACTTTGCTTCACGTATCCTACATGTTTATATCCATGTATAGGCATACATTAGCTATATGTATTTGATACAAACTTATATCAACAAACTACACATATTTGTTGCCTATATAACTAGTCACATATTCAAAGTAAACTCAGACTTTACCTTTTACTCTTGTTTTACATTCCACTTGTTTTCATTTTGAAAACCATTTCCTTCTTTTTAGAAATGTTTTACTTAACTTTGCTTGGCATAGCCAAATTGTGTTTAACCAAACTAAACATCACATGAACCTTGTATTACAGCTTAAAAGACTCATATAAGCATGCTTTAAGCCTTAGTTCACAGTTAAAACCTTTTGGCAGTTCTACAGTGCAGCGCGGTTGCACTGCATTTAAGCCTGGGAGTGACGCGGCCGCACTACTCCCATTCAGGTCCAGAACTAAGCTGTTTCTAACTCTGCTCAATCCTAATCATGATGGGGTATTTTGACAACAAACACAAGTACAAACACAGAGTTTAGGAAACTTAAAACCAGCTTAGGTCTATGCATTCTATAACTTTAACATTTCATTTAAAATTTCTTTTCAAAACAAGTTTAACTAGTTCGTTTTGCCAAGGACTAACCATGATCATATTTGACTTTCATATTACTGCTAGACAGGCCTCATTACACATGCTCAACCTGAAAGTAGTATGCACACAAGCCAATCATATTTGATATGATGTAGCATATACTTTGTAATCTTATTCGTTTGTTAAAGGTATTTTATTTTATCTACATGGTGCTGTTATATTAAATGTGATAAACCCATAGTTTTGAGCAATGCTTTTAGAATCATGATGGTGATCATGCTAATGAGATCTAAATTCTAGATAGCTCCACAAACTAAAATCGTTCCTAATCGATGGATTACTAAAAAGGGGATTAGTGAATCCGGATAGATTAGTACATACGTTGCTTGCTCTTATGAAGAGGATGATTGATCTCATAATTATTTGTGTGGAGACACTAAAGCAAGTATGTAGGTGCTTATTAGAGAATAAGTTCACTGAACGTGGCTCGCTAAGGAATACCTAATGGAGTTTTACTCGCCTGTCAATAGGAATTCCTCTAGTGATAGTAGTACAAGTGATCCTTGGACTTGAGATCATCATAGTATCTTGTGTGTGATGAGTTATACTTTGACATGTCCCTTAAGACCCTTAGGGTATATCAAAAGGTATGATTGGGTATAATAAGTTACACATAGAGATAGGTGAATGGTCAACAAAGAATCTACCACTTCTAGTAAAAGGAGAGAATGTCATATGTGATTCGATAAATGACGACTCAGAAGTCTTTGGCCAAAGCAGAATGAAATTAGAAAGGAGTTTCTAATTTGCATTATCAGAGTTGTGCATTTAAGAATCGAAATACATATAATTAAATAAAATAAGACTTGACAGTAAATCCATGTCTTATATTTAATTGGGACATTGTATGCTAGAAGGATTGAATTGTACGGTAACTATTCACTGAAAGGTTCTTTTGTGATTAATGTTGAAATCTATATTATCTAGAAAGTCGTTGATCGCTAAGGGGGCTTACCCTTATTGTAGAATAAATATTATTTATTTAAATGAATTAAATAGTTTAATTTATTTATTTAAATAAGATTAGAATTGTTCTAACTGATTTATTCACAACCGATTTAATATGGAGAACCTAAAGGGTCACACCGCAAAAGAAAAATATTTGTTTAAGAAGTAAATGGCATAATTGTAATAATAAGTTAAGTGTATTTAATTTAATCTATGGAGATAGAATAAATTAAATAGCTTAATATTTATTATTTAATATTTTGGAAATATTAAATATAAATTAATAAGAGGAGTCTTATTATTATTATTACCATTACTATTATTTAATTCCTAATATGGATTGGGAATTAATTAATAGAAGTACTCTCTCATAAATTCCTAATTGGATTAGGAGTTTAATTAATTAAAGGAGTTTAATTAAAATAAAAACCCTAATCCTAAATAGTTTAGGAGGGGTCCCTATATCTATAAATAAGAGGAGTCTTATCATGATTTGGGGTTAGACAGTTATACACTCTTCCATAAGAATTGGAAAGAGAGAGAGTACTTGCAATTTCTATAGAGATAGAAACTAGGGTTTTGCCAACACCCATCTTCTTGAACAACTATTATTCCTTGGTGGATCACCTCTAGAGGCCAAACATTTGGGTGGCTAACGTTGATCAAAGGAAAGAATTTAATCGGTGGAATTAGAGAAGAACGCGAAGGATTTGGAGGTGAACTTATACCTGTGGAAGCATGGTTCTACAAGGGTATGATTCTCATACTTTATCTCTTTCGTTTAATTGATAATTGAGCACATGGATGATCATGGTGATGGTTTGTATGAAAAATTTTAAAATCCGATTTTATCGCGCTTCCGCACTATTTATATAATTTGATTGCATGTTCGCGCTATATACAAATCTAACACAACCTTCATTGGAATGCATCTAGATCATTTCTTCAAATCAAGGTAGCTTTTTCATTTGAGAACTTATAATAAACCAAGCTTTACTCAGTCAATACATGCATAGCTAGATGGGACCTCATTTGAGTCACTTAATACTGTATATATGACTTATCTACTCTTGCCCAGAAGCTCAGATTATAAGAAAAATATTTTGGCACTTCTGGAGATCAGTGCGGCCGAGTTAATTTTGACTTAAAAAGTGGCACGCCCACGCCACTTCGAGATATACCCTGTTCTGGTCTGCTATCTGTAGAGCCCAGAATTAAGTCACTTTACTTAATTCTTAGTTATCCTATCCTGCAAACTCACATACCCAGATGCTTTCCAAGTGGCTGTGATCAAAGTTGTACTATATACCAATTTAGAAAAACTAGGAATTTCATGGTTTTAACAGAATTCTTCACTTAGACAATTAGCAAACAACATATGGGCATAGTTTAAGATGCTCAGGTTTCATGACTTTTTCAGCAATAGCTTAGCCCAGATTTCTTACATAGAAATCCTTTCAACCAATACAGGCAATCCACAGTTATCAAATTATTCTAATTCCTTTACATATTAATCCAATGGTTAGTATATAATAAACATATGAATGTTACCTTTTTTAGCTTAAACTCTTGCTTTAGTTGCTTAATTATTCTTCCTTCAATCTCTACTTGCTAAACGCTTGATCCACTCCCAGTTTATTTCACAGCTTCTTGAGTTTTTGAGGGAATTCTAAGTATTAAGATAATAGGGAAAGATGAAGGATTGATCTCTAAATGAAGGAAGAACTGAGAATAGATGTCTCTGAGTTTGATTTATAGAGGATTTCTAGCCTTGATGAGCACGTATATAGGATTGCTTAGTGTTAGTCTATGGTATAGTAAGATCACAGCTCCTGCTTCCTAGCTTAACTTGCAACTCATACATATTATATTGCCCTCCACCTCATGCTTTAATCTCCCAGATTACTTATTTACCTTCAGTATTTACCGCATAGTATATTACGTATACTATATAAACATAATTCACATTAAATATTAAAATGTACTATACCAAAAATCTTTTCCATAAAAATAAAAACTATACATTAAATAAAAATAATGTATTTAATGTAATAATTTATTATATTAAAATAATTTAATATCATAAATTATTTTAATTTGCTTTATTTAACGCATATAATAATTTCGTATACCTTAATTATATCTTTTTCATTCATAAATTGTTTCTAACTATTTATTCACATGTAGTAAATATATATTAATTTATTCACCACATCACTTACATACACATATTACACCACATATATTCACATAGGCAGTATAATAAAATGAATTATTAAAATAAAATTTTATTTAATTAAAATCTTTATTTTAAATATTTATCAGGAATTTGAATTGTTACAATCGCAAGTCGAGAACAAGTACATAAAAGCCACCACAACAATTCCAGAGCAACAGATTACTCAAGGCAAGACGGTTGACTGACTGGCGTATTCGGGATGATGTTTTTTTGCTTTTTGCTCTATCTTCCCGAACCCAAGATTGGTCAACCTTGATGTCATGACGTTGTATAAACTGAGAACAAATGCATGAAGCTGTCACAAAGAGTCTCGGGCATCAGACTACTCAAGACAAAATGGTTAACTACCCGATAATTGAGGAAGATCATTTTCTGTTTTTTGCTCCATCTTCCCGAATCCAAAATTAGTCCAACTTGATAACATTGTGTAGCTCTCGGAAAGAACTTTCCGAAATGGTATGGCACGCCTCCCAACTTTTTCCGGATTAAAAGTTACGAACGTTCTAGTACACAGCAAGAAAAACCAATGTTGCAGCATGAAAATCGAGGCAAGTGGACCCCACCCTAGCAAGCCGCAGATGCACCTGCGACCAGCCACATGTGGATCTGTTGCCAGGCTCGGGGCCTATATAGGACAGATTTCAACCATTTTTTGAGAGAGAGAGTTGTTTTTAAAGAGAGAAAAGAAGAGCTTTTAGAGAGAAGTAGAAAAATACTCCCCATAATTAACCTAAATCTACCTAATCTCATCCAATTTTGTGTTAGATTAGTATTCCATCATCAAGATCCAAGAGCTAGGAAGTTTCATTCATCTTCCTCAAGGTGAAAGATTCAATCTTTTTGTAATTGTTGTATAGTCCAGATCTAATATATTATATCAGTTTCTGTGCTTGGATTTGGTTTGTTTTCCGATTAATATTTTGTTGAGGCTCTCCCCGCATCCTAGATCTATATCTAGGGTGTAAGGATCCTCTTTATGGGATTATAGATGGTTAGAGAGGATTTTTTACCGTTAAAATCTCATCTTGATCATCTAGTGATATCTTCGAGTTAATTTATCGATTTTGAGTTAAATTCGGCCTAATTTACCCGTTATTTTGCTTTCATGTTGTTAAAATTTGAATCTTTTCCTTAGATCCACATGAGATCTGTGACGCCCCCAAAATTGGTGCACACAACCCATTTTAAGTATTCGAAATACATACGACAAACAAAAATTCTCTCACCAAAATCAATTGTTAAAATGTCGTAAACACACAGCAATACACATATTTCTTAATGTGTCATATATAGTATGACAGTATTTAGACCCAAATTATGTTCTCAATACAATCATTGTTGCACCATTTTACAACAGACTGAGGATTTCTACAGCTACCAACTCGAACCATCATTCCATTCTCCTATTTTTCCCGCTAGACCCAGCTACATACATTCTTATTACCTAAAAGGAATTGTGAAACAAAAGGGTGAGAATAAATAGCCCAGTAAAGAATATCATAATGAAGACAATTTATCTTTAGTCTTCCACGGTGATAAATCTGATAGAATATCATAGACAACAAGTTTTAGATCAACAACTGCAGCGGAACAAGTAATCCATTAGAAAAGTCAGATAGAGCATAATGTCTACTATCTTCTCCCATTTAAAAAATTCACTATCAATATTTTATCCCTGTAACACCAATCAATATTTCCTCAAGCTAAAACTAACTTTCACCACCTGCCTTTGCCTGTAACACCAAATATCGTGAGTTTATCAATACATAGTTCATGTTCATAATCATACAAATCAACAGTTTATCTTTGCACTAATGGCCAAAGATATTCAATTATAACACCAATGGTCATGCCAATCAACAGTACATCTTTGTATTACGGGCTAAAGATATTCAGCTGTAATACTAATGGTCATGCCAATCAACAGTCCATCTTTGCACTACGGGTCAAAGATATTCAACTGTAACACCAATTGTTATAATCATACCAGTCTACATGTGACGCCCCCAAATCCAGGTTACCTTATCCTCGAATTTAGTGCATCACTGTGCAACTCATATATCATTCTAAGAATAACTTAATGCAGAATAATAAAATATTTACATTAATTTAACATAAATATTCTCGTCCCAAATCTCGAAACCATAACTAAAACATGACATAACTAGTACGCAACGATTAATACACAATACTAATAAGTCTGAATACATAACACAACTTAGAACATAATCTTAACGAGTCTTGACACAAGACAGGAACAACAACTTAGCAGGATAAATTATTCAGTAGTTTTGCCTTTGCCTTTATCCTTTCCCGAGCTCTCGCCATATTCTGGAACAACTGTAATGTTTAAGGAAAGCAAGAGTGAGCAACAAATTTTCCTAGCAAGTATAACAGCAATGCTAATGAAAAATCAAGAGTAAGGTTCCACAATCTCAAAGGTTATAACAATTAGTGATAGCTTGGGGAGTAAGCATATAGATTATAAACAAGGTATGTCTCAAACGTTTCAACTTAATTCTCTACTAACACTAGTGAGTCACTATAGACTGGATGATTATCAAATGAATTCAAGAATTTCAAAATTCTCAAATGCAGGAATCACTGTGTGGCCACCATGGCACTTACCTTCCAATAGGATTAACAGTATTACACTATTAACCCAAAAATAGGTACAATGGGTGATCAGCCTAAAATACCCGGTATTATGCATAAACCTCAAACATTCAACTTGCGCACATGTCGGTCCCCCGACAAAAATATAATTTTCCCCGACTAAGAGGGTTATTCATCTCTGCAAAGAGTCCGCACCAAAGCAATTGGTTTGGATTGCTTTCTAAATCATGGATATTGGTCTAGCAGAATCAAATGGCATCGACTCTCTACGTAAACTATTCATACATAATTTGGATTCAAAAGCTTTAATAACATACATTGTAGCATAACTGGATATCTTGAACGATTATCGAATTATTTGCATAAACTTGAAATTCATACAATATATAAGCATTGCATGAAATGAAACTACAATAAGACACTTGAATAAAATGGGAATACTTGCAATAATCTAGAATACTTGTTCAATACCAAATTAAACAAGAATTAGAATCTTGCTCACTAAATAGATTGAGTAAGATTAAGGAAACTTGCATTCAATGCAATAAAAGAATAAAGGTAGGAAACTTGTACAATATAACTTGAGTAGGGTAAGGAACTTGCATATTCATTATAAACTCGCATAATATATAAGATATGTACAGGTTAGGAAACTTGCTCAAATATAAATTGAGTGAGGTTAGGGTACTTGCCTTGTACGTGAGTTAATATCTTGACGTTAATCGTCCTTCAAAAATATCCTACATAGTTCATTAAAATTGCCATAACGGTTAGTCACATGAGGACTAGGTTCAAAACAGTCATCATATCATTAAAACACATTGATTGCCACTACGACAAGGTAGTCGGGGGTCTCACTCCCCGGTGAGCGGGTGGATGCCCAGCTCGCCGGTGAGCTGATGGGTGTAAGGGGGCGGCGCCACCTGGAAGCTAAGCGTGAAGTGTAATTAAGCTATTCCTAAAACGCCTTATGACTTAACAAGATATGAATAACTAACCTGTCTAATCATTTTGTACCAAAATATAAGTTGGACAATGCATTGGGCCTCATGAGGTAAACACAACATGTATTTAACATCATTAAAAGGAAACTTAAATTCTAGTCTTGATGAAAAATTTTATCGGGCCTGACCCGACCCGACCCGGCGTTGCGGGCCTGGTTTGGCCTAGCCAGCGGCGCTATGGCACCAGCCCGATTCTTACTATCAGTTCGGGTTAACCCGGCGCTGTGGCGCAAAGTTTTGTTCTTCGTTCGGCGCTGCGGTGCCGTTCCTTTTTATGGTCTTCTGCCATGTGTGTAACGAACGGAAATTTTGGATTTACCTTGTAATTCGAATTTTTGAATATTAATGAATATATTATATTTTATTAATATTATATTTGTGTTACGTGTTTAAAGGTTGTGTGACAACCTAGATTATGTGAATGCATGAATTTTTACGTGTTATAGTTTTGTTTAAGTGAATGATTAATTTCGCGTAGCGTCGCTAAATCACTATTCATAGGGCACGTTTCCCGAGGCACTATTCATGCCATAATATTTTTATGTCTTTTTCAATTTTAATAAATTTCATAAATACGTGCGAGTGAAATAATAATTGTTCCAAGTGTCGGAAATATTATTTGAGTTGATACGTGATTTTATCCGTATCCGAAATGTATTATATGGGTGTTCCGAATATTTGGACAAATCCCATAATAATTATTTTTATTGCGTCCCAATAATTTATGGGAGTACCCATTTTAATTTTGGGTAGAGTTATTTACCAGTTTTGGTACAAAAGTGGGAGTTTTCGGATATATTTTTGTGTATTTAGGTATTTATTTTGGCTTGTTACTCCAAGAGGGAACCAACCCCTATTTTTAGACCAATCAAATGAGTGTGTAGAGGGGAGGGTCAGACATTGCATTGAGCAACCAACCCACTCCCTTCATTCTCCCAAAACTACTCCTCCACTTCTCTCAAACCATTCCTTCTCTCCCCATTCCATCGGCTCCTCATTCAACTCCCAACTCATTCCAAGTTGCTTCAGCAGATATAGAGAGAGAGCTGAAGAAGAAGGAAGAAGGAAGAAGGAAGAAGGAGGTCGTCGCCGGAAAAAGGGAAGAGAGTCGCCGGAAAAAGAAAGAAGGAAGAAGAAGGCACGGGTGGAGGAAGAAGAGAATCCAAGCAAGAAGAACCCTCAAAATCAAGCCTAACCGAGCTTCTTAATCATCTAGGAAGGATTTACAGAGGTAAACACCAACCAAATCCTTTCCATTCGATTTCTTGTTAAGTTTTTCAAGTTTTTCTTAGTTCTGAGCTCTTAAGCTTGTGGGTCAGATTTATGGCGATTCTTGGTGTTTTTGTTTGTTATGATTTTTTGTAAATATTGTTAAGAGGTTATGTAAGCCATTAATAACATCAAAGTGGAACAAAAATGGAACAAATCCGTACCTTTGCTTAATGGAGCAAAAACAATGAACTTTGGACATGAACTTGGACATTCGGACCATTTTAGAGGACTGTAGAATCACGATTTTGTGTTTGTTAATTTTATTTGTTGCTATGGTATTGTAGTTCCATGGGTTACGAAGCTAACCCAGTTGGAATGGAGTAAAAAGATGTTAAAACGAAGATTTGGTGTTGATTTTGGTGAAGAACACCAAGAACATGAACATAGTGTAATAACTTTGTACTTTGGCTTAAGATTTGAACATGTTAATGTTAATGGGTAGCTCTGCATTTTTGATATGTTGTAGCCCCATGAGTAGGAGTCCATAGAGTCCGAAATGGACCAATTTGAACGTGTATTGAAGGAGTTATGAAGGTTGGAGTGATCGGAGGTCGGAGTCGCGAACTGGGATCAAACCCAGAATCCGGCTACTTGAGAGTGACGTTGCAGCGTCACTCATAAGCTTAACAACCGTCGTCGCAGCAAAGGGCAAAACAGGGAAAAGACTGGACCTCACGCCGCAGCGCCACATCCAAGTGTTATGCTTGGCGCCGCAGCGACGCCACATGGCAGCGGCGGGACACGGGACTCATGCCGCAGCGTGAGAACTAGTACTATGCTTGACGCCGCACGTCAAGCCTGTCAGGGGAAGACGGACACGGGCCTCACGCCACAGCATGGGATCTAGTGTTAGGCTTAGCGCCGCAGCGCCAATGCCATGTCCGGACTGGGTCAGGCTGGCCATACCGGGTCGGGTCGGGTCGGACCCAGTGAGTTTTTCCAACAAAGTCCAAATCTTATATTTTTCTTTGTACTAAATGATTAGACAGGTTAGTTAATCATATTTTGTTAAGCCTTAAATGCTTGATTGAATTTCAAATGTCAACCAAAGTCGTGTTGTCTTAAGGCGTAAATTGAATAACCTGGTTGCATATTTCATTTGGCTTCTAGGGGGCGCTGCCCCCTTAGACCTCCGTCAGCTCACCAGCGAGCTGGGCAGCCGCTCGCTCACCGGGGAGCGAGACCCCCGACTGGGTAGCCGTAGTGGCAATCAATGTGTTTTAATGATGCAGCGTCTATTTTGAACCTAGTCCTTCTGTGACTAATCGTTAGGACGATTTTAATATAGAGTAGTATAAATCATTGTTTGGTATCCGGTATGTGACTAATTTTTATGTGAATATGTATTTACATGTGTAGGATATTAAGGAGCGTATGTTGTAATATTGTAGCAGTGCATCAGACAAGTTTCTTAACTTAACTCAATTTATATTTGAGCAAGTTTCTAAACTTTATGCACTATTTTTATTTCGTGCAAACAGGTATATGTTAGGCAAGTTTCCTAACGCTTGTCTAACCCTTGTGTTGGGCAAGTTTCCTAACTTCATTCTTTCTATATATTGAATGCAAGTTCTCTGAACTTTATTCACGCTATTTATTGAGAAAGTTCTATCTTACTCAAGTTATAATTGGACAAGTATTCTATTTTATTGCAAGTTTCTTAAACTTATTCAACCTTTACATTTGAGCAAATATTCTATCTTATTGCAAGTTCCGTGACTCGAATTGAGTTATTACGTTCAAATTATATTAGTGGATTAATTATTGTAAATTACTTCACATCAAAGGTAATTATTGATATTCGTACCTTGTGCATTTGAATTCAATATTTGTTGTTGGACTGTGAAACGTTTAAGTTCTTCATTCATGAACTGTCTAAGGAGATAATCTACGCCATTTGTTTCGGCTAGACATGTACAAATTATTTTAAAAGCTATCCAAACCGATTGTTGGTACGGATTCTTGGACTAAGAGAGCAACCCTTATTAGGGGATTTTAATGTGTCGGATGTCCGATGCAGTTAGAGTTAAATGTTATGCATATACATAGGGTACGAGAGGCTGATCCCCTCGAGTACTACTAACGGGCCAGGCGTTAAAAGGGTCAGTCGAATGATCGATCCTTTGGCCAAAAAGTTCATGGTCTATTGGACCACTCAGCAGTAAATAATCAATATTCATTATTTCATTTGAACTTTGATTATATTGTCAGCTATTTCTTCAATGTTCTTAAATTATTGAACTATGCGATTATTATTCTCATTCATTCATGATATATCCTCTTTATTCACTTTAAACTTGCTGAGCAAAGTAGTTGTTCACCCTTGTTATATCATGAACCTATTGCAGTTAAGCCGGGGAGTTCCAAAGCGGGCAAAGGCAAAGGAAAGCTTAAGGAATAGTTATATATACTATCCCGTTATGTAATCGTGGAATCGTTTTGTATTATTATGTATTCTGCGATATATTTATTTAAGGTTATAGACCTTGGGACCGTAGTAAACCTTTTATAATGAACAACATATGTTTATTTATTCCGCATTAGTTGATTTATGTTATTTAGAGGTGTATAGATGTACTTTATCGTGAGCACCAGATTCGAGGTATTGGTACCTGAATTTGGGGGTGTCATAATGTGTCAGGCGCTGCGGCGCCTGATTTGTTCTTATGAACGGCGTTGTGGCACCGACATACAGGGACTGGGTTTCTGTAGATTTTTCAATTGTGTAGTCCGACCCTTCTCCGCTTTGATCGCCATAACTCCTTCAATACACGTTCAAATTGGTCCATTCTGGACTCTATGGACTCCTAACTCATGAGGCTACAACATATCAAAAATGTAAAGCTATCCATTATCGTTAACAAGTCCAAATCTTAAGCCAAAGTACCAAGTTCATACTCTGTTCTAGGTGTTCTAAGTGTTTTTCTCTAAAATCATCATAAAATCTTTGTTTTAACCCCTTTTTACTTAACTGGATTAAATTCATAACCCATGGAAGTACAACATCATAACAACAAACAAATTAAACAAACACGAAATCATAGCTAACCAGTCCTCTAAATGGTCCGAATGTCCAAGGTTCTATTTTTGTCCAAAGTTCTTCCTCCATTAAGCAAAGGTACTGATTGTCTTCGTTTTTGTTCCACTTTGATGTTATTAATGGCTTACAGAGTCTCTTAATAACATTAATAAGCAACCACAACCATCAACAACAACAAAAAATAACCACAAATCATCCACCAAGCATAAAAAGCTTGAAGAACTCAAAGAAATCAAACAAAAATCATTTAAGATTAAAGATTTACCTTTGTAAATCCTTCCTAGGTGTTATTGAAGCTTTGCTAGGCTAACTTGAGTCTTCCTCTTCCTTCCTTGTTTCACTCGAGCCTCTTCTTCTCTTCTTTTTCCTTCACCCGTTGCTCCTTCCCTCTTCTCACTTCTTCTTCTTCAGCACACACACTCTCTCTCTTTCTTTCTCTCTATCTGCAGCTACACTAGGAAATGAATGGGAAGGAAGAATGTGGCATGGGATAGATGAGCAGGTGGGAGGAGCTCGGGAGAGTGGGAGGGAGTAACCAAGGAAATGGTTTGCACATTTAAGAGGAATGTTGCAAAAATAATAGTTTTAATGCATTGGGTTTGTGTATTTGGCAACATTGTGCCGGCACTAACTCTCTTCCTCTCATCCGATTGGTCACTTAAGAAACTTGGCAAAATCTTATTGGTTCAAGGCTTGAATGCCTCCCCCATTAATCCGAATATACACAAAAATATACCCAAATACTCCTACTCTTGTACCCAATTTGGTCAATAACTCTACCCAAAATTAAAATGGGTACTCCCATAAAATATTGGGATGAGTAAAAATAATTAATACGGGGTTTGTCCATTTATTCGGAACACCCATATTATACATTTCGGATATCGAATGAAATACGAATGGGCTCAAAATGAAAATCTGACACTTGAAAAAATTATCACTTCGTTCACACGTATTAATGAAACTTATTAAAATCAAAAAAGACACAAAATATCATGACATGAATAGTGCCTCGGAAAACATGCCCCGTGAATAGTGATTTTGCGATTTAGAGCGAAATCAATTTATTCATTCCAACGACACAACAACACATAAAATTTAACACATACACATTCTAGATTGTAACACAACCTTTAAGCACGTAACATAACATAATATAAATAAAAATAAAAATTCATTTTATTCACACAAACTCGGGTTACAAGAAAATTCAAAATTTCCGATCGTTACACAACAGCCTTTGGTCATAATCATACCAGTCAACACCTCTCTTTGCACTTAGGCCAAAGAGAAAATTCACCATAATGATTATAACAATGATATAATGAATGGACAGAATAATCATAATAATAAAATAAAGAATAAACATTAGAGATTTGTAATTTAATTTTACCCAGAGTCTAATAATATCCAAATTGTCAACACGATATCTAGAAAATCGACTTGATTGAATATAAAATTCAAGAAAATATAAGCTTCACATTTCTAAAATCACAATTAAAATTTAATAGTAAGATTCAGGTAAAAATATTAGATGAAGCACAAATTATTAAAAATATTTTAATCATTTTTAGGAATTTTCACCATTTAATGATAAGGCTGAAAACGACTAATAACGTCTTGCCATAAATTGAGTATGAAAGAAAATGATATCTCTTATGAGTATGAAAGAAATGATATTTCATACGAGTATGAAAGAAAATAATATCACTTACAAGTATTAAAGAATGATCACCCCTTACCTCAATATTGTGAAACATAGAATTAATAGCCGAATAATTCCCTCCTTGTTCGTCTTTGTAGCAGTAAAGAATCTGATTTTTGGTTTTTCTAGAGTTTTCAAAATCTCTTTATGTGTCAAAAATTGTAGCTCTCAAAAAGATACACGAAATAGACTCAAGAATCACTCCATTCAGAGTTAATATGACTAAGTTATGAATTTTCAAAACCAGGGCTAAAAATAGTGACGAAAATCAGGACAGGTTACGACTTTTAGCATTTTAAGACACGAAGATGACATCAGATGAATTTCCTTCCTTATTCAAAGTTGTAGAGGACGAAAAAATAATGAAAACAGGCTTTGAAATCACTCAATTCTGATAAAAGATGAATTTACTACGATTTTTCTAAAGTGTTGTTGCACATAAGAAAATTCCACTCGGGAATTTAAAGAAGAATGCAACAAAGATTTAGCTTGGAATGAATTGGAATACAAATGTAGTACTCTAGATGATATTTACTAATACTTGAGATAGCCTAGCATACTTAGAGAGAAACTTACAATAAGAAATTTTTAAAGAGTGAAAGAAAATATAAGTAAGGAAATTGTGAATTTCCTTATGCTAAGTCCCCCTATTTATAGCAAAATTTAACCAATATCTACCACACATCAATTATCACACTTTAATCTATACCATCCATCCATTTTTTCTTTAATCTATATCATCCATCCATTTTTTCTTCAATCTATATCATCCATTCATTTTTTTTCTTTAATCTATATCATTCTTCCGTTTTTTCTTCAATCTATATCATCCATCCATTATCAAAAAAATGAATCCATTATAAAAAATAAATCTATTATCAAAAAGATAATTCCATTGTTAAAAAGAAGAATCCATTATAAAAAAAGATAAATCCATTATCAAAAATTATTATTATTAATATATCTATTTTTTGTATTATTGTATTAATGTATTAATATCACAGATATTATAGAGTAGCAATTCTGGCAACCAGATCATTCCCAAGAAATAGGGAGCCTTCCGTATAAACAACACGTAATTAAATAACCCCTTTCGTTGACAAAACTTCTAGACATTGCCAATAATGCTAACTAATCTAATAATATCATTTCAAATAATATGAGTTATTGTGCCGTGACAATTATTGATGAAATATTGTGCAATTGTTACTGCGACAATTATTAAGTCAATAATGTAAAATACTATGCAATTATCACTGCAGCAATTGTTGAACCAATAATATGAAATACTATGTAGTAGCTACTGTGACAATTATTGAATTAATAATCAGAAATATTGTGTAATATCGTGTGCTACTGTAGAATATCCGTAACGTTATCATTTTATCAATTTAACACCTTACTGTTTAGAATAATAATTATAAGAAAATTAAATTCTCTTTATTAAAAATTCGGGATCTTACAAGATCTAGCTTGAATCTAGCTTATTATTGGTTTCAAAGTTAAAAATTTTAACCTTTATGCTAGATTCGACACAGATCTAATGTGGATCTATGTATTTTCATTGTCTTAAGTGATTTTGGTTTACCTCAAAAAATTCTAGATTCATGTCTAGCGGTGAGGGGGTCCCACCTATTAGTCGTCAAGGTATTCTAACAAATTGAATCACTTGATAGCCAATTTAGGATATATTGTCAGATAAATCCCAATTACGTCATTTCATAGATCTATTAGATCTTAGATCTGCGGATATCGTATCCTAGATTCTAAATTTTTTTAGCTAGATCTCGTCAATACGTAACAGTCCCTCGAAAAGTCAATTTCGTTGTATAATCTATGGATTAGGGTCTTCGGGAGCCCTTTTTCTAGATTTTGTCTCTCGTTCCCATGTATTATTTAATATTATTCCAAATTATATGAGCCTAGGAATGGAGTCGGGTTCTTCAAATCGAGCCTTGGCATATTTCCCACGATGGACTTAGTTTCGATTGTAAAAGTTGCTCTCCGATTATTATATATGTAAATTTGGGGCTTAAAACGATATCAAGGGTCACATCCCGCGAGAACCGGATTTAAGGCCCCATAATAGTGAAAATTGTGATTGTGTTCGGGGCTATTGAGATGACTTTTATGCTCACGAGTCACCCTGACTCCATTTTGATGCTTAATTTTGTCGTTTATCACCAAAAAACAATTTTTAAACAAAACGATAAAGATCTTTTAAAACCAAAATCGATCTGGGTTATTAGAACAACCTCAAGCTAAAATTGAATGTAATGAAGATTCTCGATTCCTATTTGATGAAAGGTTTGAAAACCATGCTTTAAAAAAATGCCACCCATAAAAGGTTTTTACCAAAATCAAAGCTAAAATGGACTTTTTCTCCAATCAAATCCTCGTACATAAGCTCAAAGAGGCTCAAAATTGCTTTCAAAATAATGCACTTCTCACGATTTCGATTCAAGACTAGGTGGCGATATCCTAGATTTTTTCCCAAATCACACGCACACACACACACTTCACACCTAGAAAAACATTAAGAAAGTTATAACCATGTCTTCACGAAAGTCATGGGGTGTTTAACACTTTTTCCTCGCTTAAGCAAGCCTCCGAACTCTATGAATCTCAGTTTCGAGACCAATTTTACGGAGTCACATATTGGGTCATATTTCATTCAAATCTAAAAATTTGGATGAGTTGGTACATCCATTTAAATCTTTACCAACTGACGGCTCTGTCTAATTGGTCCATCATTAAAATTATGTCATCACAAATAAATACATGTTACCTCGAATTGATGATTTGTTTGATCAATTGCAAGGTGCTCAATATTTTTCAAAGATTGATCTTCGTTCTAGATATCATCAGCTAAATATTAAAGCTGATGACGTTTCAAAGACTGCCTTCAGAACTCAATACAGGCATTAGGAATTCTTAGTTACCCCTTTTGGATTAATTAATGCTCGTGTTGCCTTCATAGACATGATGAATTGAATAGTCAAGGAATATTTGGATCATTTTATGGTTGTCTTTATTGATGACATCTTTATATACTCCCAAGAGTCATGAGGATCAAGAACGCCACTTGAGATTAATACTCTAAAAGCTTCATGAGAACAAGCTATATGTCAAGTTAAAAAAATGCGAGTTCTGGATTGAGGAAGTAACGTTCTTTGGACATTTGATCTCTAAATAAGGAATATCGGTTGCGATGATTGAAATAATATTAAATTGGGAGCAACCTAAGACAGTAACTGACGTATGAAGCTTTCTAGGCCTAGCTGGTTATTATCAGAGATTCGTATAGGGATCTTCTCGAATTGCCATTAACTCAACTGACTCAAAAAAGTACAAAATTCAAATGAAACAAATAATGCGAGAAGAGCTTTCAAGAACTCAAGAGGAGACTCATTTCAGCCCCTATTCTGACAATACCATCAGGATCGAGAAAATTTATCATCTCCAGTGATGCTTTAGGAAGAAGTCTAGGTTGCGTTCTCATGCAACACGAAAAAGTTATAGCTTATGCCTCTCGATAACTCAAGGAATATGAGAACAATTACTCTACTCATGATCTAGAGTTGGCAGTGGTCATTTTCGCATTGAAGATCTAGAGACAATACTTGTATGGGGAGAAAGTGGAGATCTATACTGACTATAAAAGTCCCAAATATTTTCTTCACTCAGAAGGAACTCAACATACAACAACGGCGTTAGCTTAAGCTAATGAAGGATTAGGACCACACCATACAATACCACCCTGGAAAGGCGAACGTGGTAGTTGACACATTAAGTAGAAAATCATATGCGAGTACAAGTGCAATCCTGATATCACAATGGCACATTTTGTATGACTTACAATGGAGATAAAGTTAAAAACACTAGGGAGCCACATGAAGATTGCACATCTACAAATAGAACCGGCTTTAATCGACAAAATTAAAGCTGCTCAAGCTACTGACCCAGAACTGGTGAATATGATGAAGAAAGTACAAGAAGGTACTATTACGTAAGCAAGAATCGACGAGGAAAGGATACTTCGAGTTAACTCTCAACTCTATGTCCCTAACAACCCTAATTTGAAATATAAAGGGCACTAAGTTATCTTCCTCAACAATCAATGACAAGTAAGAGACTTGAAGACAAACTCAATCAAGCTAACTAAAACTAGAGATGGAAATGTATATATGGTGAATTTAGCCAAGCTTAGTTTTACAAAAATAACTTGCTTCTTTACCAAAGCTTCTGAAGATATAAGCTGGTTATGACATAGAAGATTATCTCATTTGAATTTCAAAACACATATCCAAGCTAGTTTCTAAAGATTTGGTCTCTGGTTTGCTCAAACTTAATTTCATCAAAGACAAGACTTGCAAAGCATGTCAGCTGGAAAAGCAAACCAAAATCTCATTTAAGAACAAGACGGTCAACTCCAACAATAGGCCACTACAGTTGCTTCACATGGATCTGTTTGGTCCTATTCCTACTATCATCCTTAGAGGAAAGAATTATACTCTAGTCATAGTGGATGATCGCACAAGATTCACATGGATATTCTTTTTATCCTCAAAGGATGAGACCAGCTCTTAGTTAATCAAGATCGTTAAGCTAGTTGAGAATGAGAAGGGCGAAAAAATCAAAGCCATAAGGAGTGATAATGGAAGAGAGTTTGATTTTTCTAAAGTAAACAAGTTCTGTGAAGACAATGGCATCCATCACAACTTTTCTGCACCAATAACTCTCCAGCAAAATGGTGTAGCTGAAAGGAAGAACATAACCCTTATTACAGCAGAAAGAACACTTTTAGCAGCTGCAAGATTACCAGAATATTTTTGGTTGAAGCTATCAATTATGTCTGCTACACTCAGAACAGATCTCTTATTCACTAATGTCAGATTTTTACTTAATTGTAATACATTAGTGGTTATCTGTTGCATGTATTTGTTAAATATGACATGATAATCAACTGATAGGATAAGCTGGAATTTGATTATAATTATATTCATAAAATCAAAAAACCTAACCGATAATGGTTCAATAGCTTGCTATTTATATTGTAGTTTAACTTTGGCTATAAATCAACAAAGAAAACTAGAATCAGTTAGCCAAAAAACTAAGTGTCTATCATTAAACTCCTTAGTCAAAGGCAAAAAGACCTATAGAGAAGCAGCTTCTTCTTCTCTTTAATCGTCTGACCAGTTTCGGCTAAGTAATTAGTCGATTTTGAAGGACAGTGTTAACTAAATAGTATTTTATCAGCTACACAAACACTTTCTTACATTGAGTTCAGCGAACTACGACATGCCCGCACATAAAATTATTCAGCCACAACACATTTTGGCACACCCGATGGGACTTAGTGTTAGGAATTTGGTTACCCAGTTTAACCAAATACCTATACTCAAGAAGAAAAACAGACTTGAAAATTTAGTTGACACATCTGTATTTGAAGAACACGTGTTTGATATGAATGAGTTAACTATTTCGTTAGGAGAACAAAAAAAAATTTATTCTGAGTTAGCCAAAAGAGCTATAGAACAATATAAAGTTTATTCTGAGCAACATAACATTACTCGTAAAGAATAGAATGAACAACTTGAGATATGTTTAAAGAGAACTTGAAAAAAAAAACAGCCAACATGGTGGCAATCTTGGCTAAGTTATCAATTCCCAAATCCAAATGGCGATTAGTTAGCTAATCAAAATGGTCAATTAACCAAACACTACAACATCGCCAGAATAAAGACCTGACTAATGTATCTGGTCAGCCTCAAGTAAATATAACCGACATTTTACCCAGCAAATCTGAAGCACAAGACTTAGACGTGGTTAACCACATATCAGTTAGTCTAAGTTATCCAACAGTAGGTTGGACCTAAGAAGATTGAGGCCAATGATACTAAGAGCCAACCAAAATAGTAATAGCTAGGATTGAGCAAAAAACGGATAAAACCGAATAACTGAACCGAACCGAATTATTTCGATTATTCGGTTTTTTTTTTTCTAATTTCGGTTATATTCGATTTTCTATTCGGTTTTCGGGTTCGGGTTTGGTTTTCAATTTTTTGTTATTCGGTTAACCGAATTAGAAAAAAAAAGGCTTAAAAATTAAAACAATAATCTCTCATCTCACTCTTTGTCTCTCAATTTCTAATCTCATCTCTCATATCTCATACTCTCACTATTCAAAAGCCAAAACCCAAATCGATCTCTCATCTCATACCCTCAGCCCTCAGATCTCTCACACTCTGCCCTAGTAATACACTCAGATCTCTAATCTCTATTGTCCAAAAAATTATAATATGCAGCCATTGTTATTCAAACTGCATTCAGAGGATATCTGGTAATTAATATGGGTTCGTTTGTGCATTTGTGCCAACACCTCTTTTTTTTAATTATTCATACTGAGTTTTAGAGCAATTAAGGTTACTTAATTAGGCAAGGAGAGCTTTTCAGGCACTTAAAGCAATTGTAAAACTACAAGCCTTGGTTAAAGGACACAATGTCAGGAAACAAACAGAGATGACTCTTCAATGCATTCAGTCACTAATACGAGTCCAAACTTAAATGTTAATCGTGGAAGCCTTCATTTCGGTTATTAACCGAACACCCGAATTTACCATTTAGTTATTTGGTAATTCGATAATTCGGCTATTTCAAAATTCGGTTACTTGTTCGGATATCAAAAATGTGCATATTTCGATTTTCGGTTATAACCGAATAGCCTATTCGGTTCAGTTATATCCGAATTGTTCACCCCAATAATAGCTAATGAAGACCCGTGAGGGGCAAGCTGAGTTTAGCTATCAATTCAAAATCTTAATTGATAGATGGCAAATGAACGCCAATGGTGACCAGTCAGCTAACCAGGATGAATCAGTTAACCAGATGTCATAATATCACACAAATGAGGCTTGGAGCTATGTGCAATATCAGTTGCGTGCAAAGTTAACTTATCTAAGGTGAACCTTCGAAATTTTGAAGAAGGACCAGTCATTTATAAATCCAATTTGGCGACTTTGATGGACACCAATCAGCTTTGTCAACCTTTTTAGTTATACAACGCTTGGGATTTGGATTTTAAAAATATCTTACCTTCATCCTTCAAACGTGAAGCTAAGATATTTGGACATTGTTTACACTCGAATCCCAAAATTTTAGTTTTGGCTTAAGTAATTTTTGGCTCAGTGCTTGAATCAATTAACTAGACATTACTGGAGGACTAGAATTAACCAATGGCATTCAGACAAAGGCATATAGTTAGGCAGCTGAATGGCACATATGTCCCTCCAAGTTGTCACTCAATTTCAAAGTCGTCCCTAAAGTTCATTTTTCGTCAGTTGGGTCCTTAAAGTGACATTTTTTTACGTTTCTATTTCTTTTACCAAATTTAACCCAAACTCGACCCATTTTAACCAAATTTTGATCCAACCCGACCCAGCCCAATTTCACCAATAAATTTTTTTTTTAAAAAATAAAAACTTTTAAAATTATTTTAAAAATAATTATTATTTTAAAATTCTATTAAAAATACTATTTTTTAAAAAAAATATTTAAAATAATTATTATTTTAAATATTTATGAAAATTATTAATATTTTAAAATTAATTATTATTTTAAAAATAATATTTTATTTTAAAATATTAAAAATTATTATTAATTCAAAAATTATTATTATTATTATTATTAGGAAAAAATATTAGAAACTTTTTTTTTAAATGAGTAAATTTTCATAAAATATAGATTTAAAAAAATTAAAGTTAAATTCTTAATTCTTAATTATTTTTATGAAAATTTACACATCTTTTAAAAAATAAATATTTCAAGTTTTGTTTTTTGAAAATAAAGTTTTTTTTATTTACTTTTTTGAATCTATATTTTAAGAAATTTTACTCATTTTAAAAAAAAAAACTAAAAATTTCTATTTTTTATGAAAATAAAGTTTAATTTTTTTGAATCTATATTTTCTAAAACATTACTCATTTTTTTAAAAATTAAAAAATCTTCAATTTTTTCCTAAAAATAATAATTATTTTTAATTTCTTTTTAAAAAAAATTGAATCATTTTTTTATTTATATTTTTCTCTTTTTTGTATTTTACATAAAAAATGAAAAAAAAAATATGCTTTTATTTTTTTTAAAAAAAAGGTTCTATTTTCTTATTTAATTTATTTGAATCTATATTTTTTCCTGAAAATAATAATTATTTTTAAAACTTTTTAAAAATAATATTTTATTTGAAAATTCTAAAAATACATATTTTTAAAATATCTTTAAATAATTTTTTTGAATCTATATTTTATGAAACTTTACTCATTTTATGAAGAAAAAAAAAATTTCTAATATTGTTTCCTAAAAATATTAATAATTTTTAAAAATATTTAAAATAATAATTATTTTAAATATTTTAAAATAAAATAGTATTTTTAAAACAATTTTAAAAGAATTATTATTTTTAAAATAGTTTTAAAACTTTTTAGTTTTTTTTTATAAAAAATTATTGGTGAAATTGGGTCGGGTCTGGTTGGGCCAAATTTAGTTAAAATGGGTCGGGTTAGGGTCAAATTGAGTAAAAAGAACGAAAACTTCAAAAAATGTCACTTTAAGGACCTAACTGAAGAAAAATAAACTTTAGAAATGACTTTGAAAGTGAGTGACAACTTGGAAGGACAGATCTGCCATTCAGCCTAATTAGGCCGAAAATTAAGAAAATAGTTAAAGACGTGTTTGAAGCAGTCAAACACGTGGAATATCAGTTGGACACACACGTTCCTTCAAATCAGCAACATGAAAATGTCACGTTCAGTTAACTGTCGCACTTGCAGAGTTGGCTGAAATTCAAGGGACGTGACAGTTAAGTCAAATAAATAAAGCAAGCAAGTGAAGTCTCACGTTCCTTCAATTCAGTAGAGTAGGTAGTCTACGTTCAAGTACCCGGTGCACTAGCATAAAGTGGGTTAATGGGTTAGTGGGCCAAATTTCAAAGGGATGTGGCTAAATGGACAATTAAGTCAGTGCAACATCCTTCCAGTAGCTCCATAATTAAGAGATGTCCATTTTACGAGATGAAAAACATAACACATCCAGTCCAGAATTTCAAATTTTCTAGTATTTTAGCTTTAGGCTACAACAATTAGCTTGTTACACCAACACATGACTTAGTTAACTGTTGTAATACGTACTTTATTTGATTTATCATTTATTACGTCCACTTGAACTTAGTTGTACGTTTAATACTGGTTGTTTGCTAACTTGTTGTGTCCATTTGGACTTAGTTTTGCATTCAACCTTAAATTTTTAGCTTGTTACGTCCATTCAGACTTAGTTGCATATTCAACTCCAGTTGTTCTCTTTCTTTCGGACCTTCATATAGTGTTGTTGATTTGCTCTTCACTTTGTCAACGGTGTATCAATCTGGGTTGTAAAGTTTACAACATATTCTAGCAATTATATTCAAGTTTTTACTTGACGTTCTGACATTAGTAGTTATTTGTTGTATGTATTTGTTAACTGTGACGTTCTAATCAACAGATAGGATAAATTGAAATTTGGTTATAATTATATTTATAAAATCAAAAAACTCAACTGATAATAGTTCAACAACTTGCTATTTGTAGTGTAGTTTAACTTTGGCTACAAATCAACAAGTAAACAGCTAGAATTAGTTAGCCAAAAAATAAAATGTCTAACATTAAAGTCCTTAGTCAAAGACAAAAAAAACCTATAAAAAAACAATTCCTTCTCTTTAATCGTCTAACCAGTTTCAGCTAAGCAGATGACTGATTTTGAATAACAATGTTAACTGAATAGTATTTTACTAGTTAAACAAACACTTTCACATTGATTTCAACAAATTCTGACACAACCACACATAAAATTATTTAGCCACAACAGAACCATAAGTGCACCGCACTGCTTCTTGAACTGACGATGCACCAGTTCTTGAACCGCTCTATGTATACTTGTATTTAATTATATCTCCATAATTTATAGTATTACTTATAAAGTTACTCAACCGTATATTTTTAACTTTTACATATCAAAAGTTAATTTATGAATACTTTTATATATAATTGATATATATTAAAACTGTAATATTGCTAAAACTATAACAATGTTATCTTAATTTTAATTGAACATATATTCTTATATTACTTGTTAATATTTCTTGAATTATTTTTCTAAATGATATTATGTGTAATTATAAAAATATTAAACTAATTTAATAAAAATTAAGTCAAAAATATTATTAATTTTTGACCGGTATAAGTCAATGTGATGCGATTAAAAATATAAATCAGCTGGTGAAATTTTGATATAAAAAAAAACTTAAATCGAGGCGTTGCAGTTCTGATTCAAGAATTTTTAAAACCAGTGCGATTTCAAATAACTGAAAAAACGGAACCGCACATCACAATTGTCATCCCTTGTTGGAAAGCAATATATATATATGAAAAAATGTTGGTGCACTGGCGACTGTAGTACCGTCGCTATAGCCCTACTGTGTAGTGCACAGTTGTGCATAGACCTGGCAAAATTGGCCCAGGCCCGCGGGCCGGCCCAGCCCGCCCAAAAAAAGCTGGGCTCTGGGCTTCATTTTTTTAGCCCGCCAAAACTTGGGCCTTTTTGGCCCGCCCAAATTTAGCCCAACCCAACATTGGCCCAGCCCGTGGGCGCCCAGCCCGCTCAATCCTTTGTAAAAATGGCCCAAGCCCGTGGGCCGGCCCAGCCCGCCCGCCAAAAAATGGGCTTTGGGCTTCACTTTTTCAGCCCACCAAAACCTGGGCCGTTTTGGCCCAGCCCAATTTTAGCCCAGCCCAACAATGGCCCAACCCGTTTGGGCCAGCCCAGCCCAATTGCCAGGTCTAGTTGTGCACATACATTAAACCCATATATATATGTATGTATTTAATGACTTAAGTTTTGTATTGTTTGGCCCTAATCAGTGAGTAAGTATACATATACATATACATATACATATACATATACATATACATATACATATACATATACATATACATATACATATACATATACATATACATATACATATACATATACATATACATATACATATACATATACATATACATATACATATACATATACATATACATATACATATACATATACATATACATATACATATACATATACATATACATATACATATACATATACATATACATACTGATTAGGGCCAAACAATACAAAACTTAAGTCATTAAATAAAACTAAAATTTGGCCCAACTATGACCAACTCAGGCCCACATACGAACAGTCCACTTAGAAAGTACATTCATATAATTCAAAACTTTATATAGTATATTTCTTTAAATACAAAACAGTAAAATAAATTGCATATTTTGGTGATTCTAAATGGAGCTAGCTTTTAAGTAAATTTGTACAACTGTGTGAATATAAGATAAAAGGAGCATTAGTTGTTAACCTGCTCACCACTAGCAAGAGTTCTTTTCTCTTCCTCAACCTGTTCAAGCAATGCTTCTAATTCTGCTTCTGTTAATCCCTCCAACCGCTTCTGCAAAATGAGTACACAATTTACACCTGAGACTTTTTAATGATAGTATGCAAATCATATAAAGGAAATGTTCTGAAAAAATTGATGTCATAGTGTTCGTTATTCATCGAGCTTATGAATCAGACGTCCAGTCATATTGGTAAGAATGTAAAGATGCAAGATTTATGCCTAGTGGGGTGTCACGGTCTTAGATAACTCTAAGCCCCACTATGCGGCTTTAGACAACGATCTCCCTAGAAAGTTGCTAAGCAAGTCCTGTGCCAAGTAAACACCACAAGAACTAAAAAGGAAGCCTGATAAGGAACAAGAGAGCACTTAAGAAAGAATGTTTTATATTGCACACAAGAAAGCTTTACAATGTTTTTGCTAGGATGGCCTTGAATTGGATTCTATCCCATTCGATTCGATGGTTTTGCCAAATAAGGTCACCTCTTATTTATAGTCATCTTACCTTCTCAATGGAGGATTCTAGAACCTAAGATTACAAGTAACTTCCTAAAAAGTTCTATGTACCATGGTTCGAAAAGGTTTGAGGTGCGCGCCTTGAGGCCGCGCCTCGTAACGAGGCGGGAGGAACTAGAGGCGAGGCTATCGTATCAGGGAGGAAAGTAGGGGTGTGCGCCTTTTTGGGCTGAGGCTTACGCCTCAGTGCGACACGCCTCGAGGCGTGTCGAGGCACGACTGCTTCTTCAGACTCCGAGAGAGGAAGAAGAGAAGAGACGCGAGAGAGGAAAAGAAGAGAGTCAGATCTGATGATCTGAGATCAGATCTGGCAAATAAAATATCTCATGAAAAATTACAGTTAGGTACCCCATAGTTTTTAGACTTTTAATTTAATCCCCCATGTTTTTTGAAAGTTCAAAATAGCCCCTGCAAAATTACATACAAGTCCCTATAGTTTTGTTTTCTTCCATTTCAGCCCCTGAAGTTTCAGTTATGTCCCTGTTTCTTCAAATTAAGTTAATAAATTAATTTATAAATCAAAATCTTTTTGTAGATATGATTAATATTTTTTGGGGGGGGGACTTTTAGGTCTTCAAATCGAGGCTTTCGCCTCAAAGCTTACGCCTCACTTCGTCCAGAGAAAAACGCTTCGCACTGCTTTTAGCTTTTTCGAACCTTGCTATGTACAAGTTCTAGATACATACATATTCTACAATTGTCTTGAGTATTCTAGGACCTTCCTAAAATACTCCACAAGCTTCTCCATTAATCTAGATTGTTCCGCAACCTTGTGGAATTAGGTAGCTCTTTCTACCGAGTTGAAGGATGTTCTAGAGACTTGCCTACATTTTTGCCCAAGTACGCCTCCAATAAGCGCTTGTGTACCTTTCGCATGGGATAAACCTCTAGAATCTTCCGCGGGACGTAAAATGGGGTTTTAGTAAAATTTATATATAATAAAATAAAAGGTATAAAAGAATAGTATAAGTTTAACATAATAGAGTAATAATTATATATATAAATATTGTATACCAAATACAGTGACATAAAATTACAGAAAGATTGTAAATCACTAAATAAAGTGAAAACCAAACCTATATAAAGTGGGTAAACTCATTCTCAAGTGGGTAAATGCCTATAGCTATTGAAAAATATATAAACTTAGTGAGGGCCCAGGGACAAAAGTCTGCATAGAATAAAAAAGGAAGGAAAAAAAAAGAGCTAGTAAAAATGGCCCCCACTTGACCCCCCATGGTCTGTCCTTGTTGGTAAGACTAATCTATAGTAAAAATTTATACAAAACTATAATTGTGGTTTCCACCAAGACCAAGTCCAAGTCTATGGTGTTGTTCTCCAAAAATACCATTATACAACTTGAAATGAAAAGGTTAACTCAAAAGTCAAGCACAGCAACAAAACATGAAATACTGCAATAATACATTACATTCAAGCAATACTATCATCTAGTAAATAGAAAGCACAAAATAGTTAAATATTTAGTTAACAAGAAACCCAAGTCTAAATTAAGCAGAAATACTGCAATAATATAGGATAGAGAATTGATATTTCTACAAGGGAAATTAATAGTTCTACAAAGCTGAATAATAAGTGATATTTCTACAGGAGGAATTGATATTTCCACAAGGCTCTCCTCACGTGAAGAGTAAGTGGAACCCACCTTCATATGAGTGAGACCTTATGAAAATATCATTTTTTCCTTATGGAAATAGGATATTTTCCAGTAAAAAAAAAAACCACAATCGATGTAATATTTAGCTTGCAATAAAACCATGTCTGATTTAAGCACAAGTTAAATGACAATCACAATACCTCCATGACTTTGTTTTCATAGTCACGCAATTGTTGAGCATACGTCATTTCCTTGTTTGAGACTCTGAAGATGTATGAAGAAATCCATCCAATTGTTAGACCCAGAACCAAGACCAATTGAACCACATTCCCAGCCTGTAAGGGATCAACTCCAAAATACTGCAAAGATGTCAAAACAAGAAATAGTACATGATTAGAGTCTTAAATAGTAAGAGAATATGCAGTTAATCTCAATCAAATTAACTCTCGTTTGTTAAAGAAATTGTGTTTAGAAAGAAAAGAGATTGGTAAAAAAGAGTATGCAGATGACCAATCCTAATGCAGATGAGTGTTGGTAACATAAATTGTATGTTTAGCAAAAAAGGGTAACATAAATTGTATGCACAATAGACAACATACCATTAAATTTAATTTATTTCTTTTTCTTTTATTTGGTTACATTGAAATTTAAACAGGCCTACTAATCTATATACATATCGAAGGAAGTATTCCGTAGATCACCAATCAAGTTACCTGTACCTAATTTATCACACGATTAATATAGAAGAAGATGAACGCAGCCAAGATTAAAATCAGGAGCAAACCAAAAACAGAATAAAGCAAGGATACCTCCAATCCACTTTCGAGGCCAATGCCACCAAGTGTAACTCCAAGTCCAATTAATAGAACATCTTTTCTCGAGTATCCAAACGGTACCTGTAATACGTTGGGTAACAGAAATGAGTAAAAATTAAATTGGGTTCGGTGCATTATGTAAAAACTGAACAATCAGGTGGATATACTTTAGATCACGAAACCAAAATTGTGACAATTTATCCAACATGCATTGATTTAGTAATTCGTAATTTAAACACATGAAGGAAGATGTAGAAATATGCCCCTCCCTCTCCCCAAACAAAAGAAAAACCTTTACTAAAACATAACACCAAGAAACTTTTTTCAGCTGATAAAAAGACCCTGGTACAAAGACTTCATATGGCCCGCAGAAGTAAAAAAATAAAATAAATAAGTAAATAAATTGATTTGTCAATAGTTGCTCTACGTGCCTTGCCCTGGTCAGATGATTCATCATTACTGGCACTAGAGTCTGACGGTTTGCTACTTCTGGGGGGAGTAAAGTTCAATTTCCTTGATATACTGCCATGAAATCCTTGACTCAGAAATGCTGAAGTTCTCTTTGATGATAAGCATTGAGAGATAACGCTCTCTGTAACAAGTCAAAGAAAAAAAATATAAATATTCAGGAAATAAGTATAGTTAAAGAAAAACAGTGTTAAAGAATCAGAGTTTAACACCAAGGGGTGAGAGCTATGAAGCACAGACACGTCTCGGAGGTCGATGTATCCGTGTCGGATCTGTGCCAAACACTCGAAAATCGACACTCCAAGGACACTTCTAGATATGTATCGTATACCTACTTTTAGATATGTTGTGATCAATGTTACCTGAAATGTGGTTCGTATCGGTTCGCGGTACGAATACGGGTACGTGGTACGCTACATAGCTAAAACGCAGTATGCTAGGGTATTTTTATATAAGTTCTTATAGTTAGGAATTCTCTTAAAATCTAAACATAATAAACTCAGGTTTTATATAAGATTTTTAGTTAAATCAACAAGTTGATTGTTTTATAAATAATTTATTACAAATTTAATGTTTCAGCATACACTACTAAGTTATAATATTGACATTTCTGCAAAAATAGGTTAAACAACTAAAAAAAATTGGTACGCTAAATATAGAGTATTGGTACGTAAAAGTACCATATTTAGGTACGCAAGTACCAATACGCGGTTCGCTAGGTCTCATCCGCTAGGTCAATGAGAGTATCTGATATCTCTGGTTATGATATGTGCTAGTATTTTCATTGAACTTAAACTTTGAAGTTAACCACTTGCTCATCTCTCTATTATCTCTTAGAGCTGCATGTTATGATCTTATTTGTTACTAGACTTGGAGATTTTAATGGTACAAGCGTTCCTCAATATTTTGCTTGATGTTATCATAAAACTAAATTTGTTTATACATTTATGTTTATTAAAATATATAAACAAAATTCAATGTATCCCCAACATATTGTATCCTGTTTTTTGAGATGGTGTAGTGTCCCTATCGAATTCGTATCTCATGACCGTAACCGTGCTTCCTAGGGTGAGAGAAATGGAAGAGGCCATGAGGAATGAATAACCTCGAGTTCGTTGGTTCCAAACCCCCATACTTGGGGCAAAAGTTACCTATTTTCTAATTGACAAGGTATATTAGATCAAGTCATAAAGTTATGGCCATTGTAGAATGCATACTTCTTAATATTGTTTCCACTTTTTACACCATGTTTCACCAATGACTTTCAGTTCCTAAGAAAGCAAGATCTCTATAACATTTATAAGTTTAGGGAGGGAGTATGTTCTCAAGGGTGATGATAATGGGCCATAGACCCCCATCCTATTAAATGATTAAGGAAAAGATTATTATTTCTCTCTCTCTCTCTCTCACTCACACACACACACATTGCACAACACTATAAATTTATGCTTATAAGATGAAGTCACTTTTTTAAAGGATCATTATCTTTAAACAATGCTGGCACGCTGGAACATATGTTATGTAAGGTTAAGAACCTCCTGATGCCCAATAAATCCATCAAAGATGTAATTTAAGGAGGGGAACCTCAAAGTGATAGATGAAGGTTTAGAGATTTCCTGAGCAATAAAGTTATTAAAGACTTGTATACATTATACTAGTGTGTTTATTTCCATCAGTTCACCATCATATGTATACTTTATACATGTGAATGTCTGCGTCTAAATATGTGCAACGCATTCTGGCTGCTCTACACATAGAAATGAAGTATATAAACGCACTTGTCCATCTGAAGGTTCATTCTCTTTCTTTTTCTTCTTTTTGTTTCATTAACATGTTCATCTTTCAATACATTACTCCTTAATCAACGTATAAAAGAATATACTAATGAACAGCACAACCAAATGGGTCCGATTCAGTAGCGGAGCCACTAGAGAAACATCTAACCGGTGATTAGTCGATTCTTTTACACACCACAAGCGGATTAAATGTTTTTTGCATCACTGTACTTTAGGTCAACTTACAAATGACTAACTATACTTTTTTTTCTTACAGTCAACTAAATCAACTTTTGTTTTCTTACAAAAATTTAACTTTTTGTCATTGGTTTTAAATTTTTTAACAGAAGTTTGACATGGCAGTGCCGCATACGCATTGAATCCTAGCTGGAATGTTTTATTTTACATGTCATCTATAGCCCACCCATAAAAACAAATTTACCCACCCAAACCCATAAAAACAAATCTACCCACCCGAACCCATGAATAATAGGTTTTTCTTCATCTTCTTCCTCTAATCAAACCAAACAAATCTGAAATTGCAACGATATGTAAGCTTTACAGAAATAAAAAATATTCACATATAGCAAAACATTTAAAGATCGAAGAAGAAAAAACATTCACAGATAGATTAATGAATGGCGAGTTAATTTACCTGTGCAGGCACCCTAAATTAGGTGAAAATTAAGGCTTGAAGAAACCAGAATCCACCGTCAATTGGGTATTCTGTGCGGTAAGTTTCTCGATCCATCAATTGGCTATGAATTGGGTTTATTCTTGGTTGCCGATTACTAGTGTTTTTTGTAGCTAGGTTTCTTCTGCTAAATTGGATGATGAATAGTGATGGTGTTGCTAGGTTAGAGAGAGAGATTGAGAAACCTTCTTGTTATAATATGACTTTAGCCGATTAAAATTTGATCTGCTATTTTGTTAATGATTGTGATTCCTAATTCATCACCCAAGTAGGTGGTGGCGACCTGGTAGTAGCGGTGGAGGCCAGTAGTGTGCCAGTACTGGAAGAAGAAGAAGATTGAAGATGGGTTTGTTTATTTTGTTTATAATATATTAATAGATTATTAATATATCATAATATTTACTTTCTATAATTGATAATTCTTTTCCTAATATATATAAATATGTACGTATATAAAGTCAATAAGAATTTATTTTGATTTTTTTAATTTTAGCATATTTTTAATTTTTATAATTTCCATAATTATATCTGTTATAAGTACTTTAAATTAAATACAAAAATAACTAAATATCTTTTTACTTTTAAAATTCTTCTATGTATTTTTTTTCTTTATTTATTTATTTTCAGAGTACCATGTCATCTTTCTCTCTCCTATGTGGAATCATATGTTGCAAACCGTTTAAGGTCAACATGATTTAACGGATTTTCTAACGTTTTGTAAGAAAACAAAAGTTGAGTTAGTTGATTATAAGAAAAAAAATATAGTTAGTCATTTGTAAGTTGGCCTAAATTATAGTGACGTAAAAAGCATTTAACCTCACCATAAGCGTTTGAAGATTTGTTTGAAGATTTTTAAAAAGTAAGGAAGGACCATGCAAGTCAATTGTACTTCTTACGAGTAATGTTATAGTAAATTTTTGCAAGGTAACACAAGATAATTATTTATGTGAAACAGAAAAATTAGCTAGACCTCCTTAATATCAAGGGACGAGGGAATATATGTCCGGGCATATCCTAAAACAGAGTAAATTCTGATTGTTTCAACATATTGCATTATAGAAAGGAAACTGAGACACGAACACAATCCTAAATCCACACAAAGTTAAAAATAAATTTCAAGAAAACTAATTAAATAGAAAACCCAGAATAAAATTCCAGTTAAGTTATATAATAAATATCAAAAACTGAATTAAAGAGAACTCAATTTTTTTTTCTTTTGGTACTATTGAACCAGAGAACTCAACTGACCTTTCATAAAACCCTCAATAACTCTTGGCCTACGCTGCAAAAATGTAGGAGCCATCATGCCCATCATAGAAAATTCCCTTCTCCCATTTATATTAACTTCTCCACATGGTAAAGAGGCCATTTCTGCAACATATTCTTCTTTTAGAATACAAATATCTTAAAAAGAAATACTCCCTCCGTTCCGCAAAAAAGTCTCAATTGAATTTTTCCTCGATTTGTGAGATCCTAAAATTCAAAATTGATGTGAATTTGCTTGATTTTTATTAATGCACTAGTTGATATCGTAAACCACAATTACCAAGTACAAAATTATTATTCTGAAAAGTAAAACAAATGTACATCATAATTTGTATTTTGCAAATTAACTAATATCAAACTCAAGCGAACTCTTTTCATGGAACCAGGGGGTGTTTAAAAAGAATTGACGGTAAGTCGGTAAGGGGTAGTCTAGTGACAACAAAACAGAAACTAGTGTTCAGAAAGTTATTTGGGGGTTTATTGATTAAACTTTTGAAAACCTATTAAATTTAATTAGCTATCCAAATTCAACCAACAAAGATTGATGATTTTGCGCTTTTTCTGACCATTCATTTTTGTAACCATATATAAGAATATCTAAATACAGAAACATAATCAGCTGGTGTACACTATAAATAGATCCACATCGACATATTGAAACATAAAATCAAGGGACAGAAACAGAGAGACAAACCTTCGGAATAAGAATTGAGTTAACAACTGGAGAGAGTTCTCCCGTTCTCTGCCAACTTGACAGAGATTAGGAAAATAGGAGATTGAAAGATAGGAGATAGAAAATCCCGTACAAAAGATTTTAGTTGATTGTTGTGGATATGATAAACTAGAGGTGTTAAAACCGTTAATCCGTTAGTGTTTTTACGTGAGTAACCTTGTTATAAGGCTTCTCTGACACTAGACCGAAAGATGTAGGAAACCGATATTTTCACATTATTTTTTGATATTTTCACACGTTGGGCCAACATATTAGCTGACGTGTTAAATTTTTATTAACTAATATGTGGGCCCTATGTTTGGAAATATCAAAAAGTAATGTGAAAATATCAGTTTCCAAGATTTATTCTTGTACGTAATCTTTTTGATCCAAAAAACTCTAGCTTTCTTTTATCGTATTCGTAAATATCTAGGTCGAATTCTGATAAGATTTGTACCCGTATTTTTCCTTGTTCTTATCAAATGATACCTGCCGCGATTGGTTACCGAACATGTTAACCTTTGGGAGTGGCTGAAAAATATGACTACCAAGTACATTAGTTTGAGTCATAGGCCATCTTGGATTCCATGACCCATATGAATCCGATTTAGCTTGATCAACCATCCCTTGAATATGATCTACATAATCAATTGGTTTCTGCTTGGGACATGCTTTTTTATCATGACTTGCTCTTCCACAAATGAAACACAACGCATGAATATTTTCATATTAAACCTTTGGCGAATGACAAAACTGTCCTCCCAAATTTGGCCAAAAAGCAATTTGTCCCTCAAAATTCGAAAATCATCAATCAATACCTCTAAATATTTTAAAACAACAATTTTATTCCCTTTTGGCCTGGCCGATCTGGTCATATTCTTGCCGGAAATACAGTTTGACTAGAATAATAGAATAATATATTTTGATCGTATTTAATAGTGTAAAATTTCAAAAAATACTTTAATATTTTTGTAAAGATTGTTATTGTGTGGGCAAAAAAGTAATAACACAAATATAAAAAAGAAAAACATAAAATTAAAAATACTTTCCTTTTTTAATTGCAATCAAACTAAAATATAAAAAGTAATCACCCAAACAAATTCTAGCAAGAAAAATTTCCAATTCTACCTTTTTCACCTCGAAATTAAAACCCTAACATTTAGGAAATCCTTCCACTTTCTTTTTCACTATAAGGAGATTAAAAACAATCCAAAACAAAGCATAACACAAGTGTTCAAACTAAGATTCGTCACCATGTGTTAGATGTAAACCATCTCAGTGGTGATTGTGTAGCAAGAACAATAATCTCTAAACCTTGGCTGAAGAAATTAAAAGCGAACAAAATGAAATTGTTTTGAAACCCCCAAACGGAATAGGAGTGCATTTTATCTCATCACACATGCCAACGGCGTCACCATCACCACAGTTAAATCCACCTCCCCCATCGTTGCTGCGGACCACTAAATTGATAATTATCTAATATATGTTCCTATCAGTTAAATAACCAAGGAAGTTCTCCATGGCTTTGTTTCCTCATTTATGTTGTATATAATTTCCAAATTTCCTCTCAATTTTACTCAATTAACAACCAAATGAGTTTCTTCGATCTCCTAAATGTACCAAACAGGGTGAAAGAAGAAGCTAATTTGATGTCATATTTCTTATGTTTATGCTCTTTATTAGGGTGATTTTACACAATCCGTCAGTAATGATAAATGGTACAACAATTCATGAGAAAAGTGGAGATGCTAAAACAACAAATGCAAAGATCAACAATTAAGCTTCAACATGAGGTCATCTGTAAAATATTATTGCTCCTAAAAAACAATCTCTGATTAGATTAATCTTTTCTCTGTATGCATCAAACCCAAAACATTACTTCGTTGATATATATAAGATGATTATATATACTTTCAGAAAGCAAGAATGGCTTTTTTGGCAGCCCCTCTAACTTTATCAGGAAAAGTGAAATAGTCTAGTACTAATAAACAAGTATCATCAAAAACATTACTAGGTAGTGAATGTCACTAACTAACACATGCTTTAAGAAGATATATATAATATATATATATATAGCCCAAAGCTAGCTAATATCAGACCAAAATTTCAAATGTAAATATTAATATTAATATATGCTATATAATGCATTATGTATATGCTACTTTTCACAGTTCATTCATATTCAAAAGTGTAAAAATATTGGACAGATTGCCATTCACTCACCAAAGCAAACAGTTACTCGGAGTTATGCCCAGTGCATAATTCTCTGAAATCCACAACCATATCATTTGTTTTCTTAGGATTTAAATTCAATTTTCAAAAACACTAAGAAATAGGGAGAAAATAATAACTACATAATTTTGATATACTTTATTCTCCTTTGAACCATATAAATTTTTTGAATAGAACAACATAATACCATACAACTTCAACATTTAACATTTCAAGCAGAAAAATTTCCTAATCACGTTGGAATTAATGTTATATTTAATGTTGATGATCTAATTTTCTATTCTACCTTGGAATTAATGTTATATTCGGAACTCGCATCATCAAATTACTCACATAATCACAGAAGAACCAGAATCAAATCATCATCAATTCTAATAAACCCAAAAACGAAAAAATAGCAGATTAGGAGAGTGAAAGAGGAAGAAGAAGAATTATCCAGTTCACCAGAAACGAAGTCAATCACAGATACAAATTTGAAAAAATTAGGGTGTATAATTTGGGGATCTTACCAGAGATTACAACAGAAAGAAGCAAATCGGAAAAATCGACGGCGGACGAGAGAACCACAGGGCGGAGCAAGTGGCGGCGCGAAAACGGAGGAACTCGGTAGAGCGAAGAGAGAGAGAAATGATACTTTCAGAACGTTAAAACAACGTAATCGAGAGTTATACTATTGAGGAACAAAATTGTAATATTATTTTGATAATATAAAATATCTCACTTCCCAATCCTTTCCTATCCCTTCAAATTCTCTCACCTTGTTGAAAAAAAATTTAAACAAAAAATAAAATCAATTTTACCTCCGAATTTCTTCCCTTCCCTCCTACAAAAACTCACAAACATAGAATTTGAAGAGATTTTAATTATGTTTCCTTCCCTTCCCCTCAAATAAAAACTTACAAACACAGTATAAAAATTTCTCTAATATCCAAATCAACCCTTTTGGTTAGCATGGCTTTAAACAACAAACCTTGATGTTTAACAAAATTTACTATACCCTTTCCCGATTGGACTAGGTGTCCTTTATAAAGATAACTACAACTCCTCCTGATTGGATATAACCAAACTTCCTCAGTGATAGAAAGTCAAATAGAATAAAGGAGTCATAAGTTAATTAGGACTATAAACTCTTTAAAATGTCAAGTCTTCTGTCTGTAATACTTTGCCACGTGGCACGAGTCCCACTAAATCTTTCGGACCCACAAAAGCATGTCTCAACAATCACATTTTTTAAGCAATCTCAAATATACTCTAAATTCATTCGCATTTTTAATGTAAATCTATATCATGGGTAGACCTGGCAATTTAGTTTATAAACCGGTGGGTCAACCCAAATTAACTAGAATCATTTGGGTTGGTTAACTACTTTAAGTTGTTTGGATTGGTTAAAGTTTTGAACCATATTTTTAAAAAGAAAAACAGGCTTAAACTAGTTAACTATTTTGAAACCATTTTTTTTTTTTGCAAGTTGTTCAATGCATATACTATGTTCGTACTATTCCATGGCCCTACTGTAAACATACATAGATAGTACTAGAACTGTTTGATCAGTAAAAGCTTAATTAATTTGAACATCTACAATAAACACACACACACACACACACATATATATATATATACAGTCCGGTTCAGGTCCGGGAGTCCGCATTTTATTAAAATGCGGACTTTTTTTTTTTTTTTTGCTTTTTTTTTTAAAACAACTAAAAAAAAATAAATAAATAATTATGGAACTGAAATTTTTACATAATACAATGTTTTGAGCGTGATTTGGATACATATAACAAAAAAAGTAAAAAAAAGTTTTGTTATATGTATCCAAATCACGCTCAAAACATTGTATTATGTAAAAATTTCAGTTCCATAATTATTTATTTATTTTTTTTTAGTTGTTTTAAAAAAAAAAGCAAAAAAAAAAAAAAAGTCCGCATTTTAACAAAATGCGGACTCCCGGACCTGAACCAAATTGTATATATATATATATATCTTAGTCTTAATTTGGGTGTGTGATGAATAAATAAAAGTTTGTTCAATGCATATACTATGTCCGTACTATTCTATGGCTTAAACCAGTTATATATTTTGATTAAATTTTAGTTAATTTTTAAAACTAAAAGTTATAATGGTAACTTATTATTCTAAAATAATTTTATTTCTAAATAATTATATATTAAAAACATAGAAAAAATATTATTAGAAAATAATAATTAATATTAAAAAGTGTAATATATATTACAAAATATATTAATGATTTTCATCACCAATTTTATTTCAGATAGGTGATCTTTATTTAATTAATGTTAAAAAAATATTCTCACTTATATATAATTATTAAAATTTAGTTACCATTAAAAACAAAAAAAAAATATTATAAGATTATATATAGTTATTTCATCACCAATTTTTTTTAGTTACCATTAAAAAAATATTATCACTTATATATAGTTATTAAAATTTAGTTACCATTAAAATTTGTATAGTTTTTGTAATTCTTTTTTGGTTCTAAATTATAAGATTATTGCTAAATTTTAATAATTAAATTGAAACACTTTCATGCTTAAAATTAACAAGTTCATTGAACATTATGAAATAATAAATTTTTTAACTAACAATACTTAATTTACAATATTTATTATTATATTATATTTAATTGGAAAAAGAATTAGCAGGATAATATTATATTAGTGGAGGATAAGATAGGCCCAAGTTAGTTATATTGTTAATAAGGTGGGTAACGTATTTTTATAAAAAAAAATGAAAGCAGACAACGTTGGAATATTTTAACTAAATGGAGGGACACAGAGTATATGGAGTAAGAATAAAAACTCATTCACTTTCTCATTCTAAATTAACCAGTGCAAAAATAAATTTTAATTTTTTTTTAAACTGGGAGGGAGTATTTAGAAGTTTATGAAAATAAATTTAATTATCATTTGCAAACATGCATGTTTGCCATTTTGGAGTTTGGACTAGTGTCAGGATATGGAAAAGAGTTCCTCTAATTTACAGTTCAAATGGATACATGAAAAATGGTTAACTAGTTTCAACCCATAACTATATGGGTTCAAACCATTTAAACTATATTTTAAGTGGGCTATATGGTTTTGGTTTTCAATTGACCCATAACCATTTTTGTATAACTCAAAACCAACTATAACTACTTTTTGCCAGGTCTAATCATGGGATAGTTTTAAGTTTTCTTTACCTTTCCTAGGAATTATATGTCAACTAATGACATGCAATAGAGTAACTTTATTTACTTTTTCTCCTTCCTGATTTTTTTAAGAATTGCTATACAAAAATGTCTCGAGAATCTTTTTCTTGTATTGGATTCTCGATACCCAGACATCTTATTCCTGAGATTAAAACGTATGAATTTGGAAAAAAAAATGATGAAAAATTACACTGTTTTATTGAGATTTAAAATAGACGAAAAACTTATATGTTTTCTGTTCAAAACTTTTATTATTGAATTTTGAATGAACCGAAAAGAAAAATATAAAAAAAACTATACCACTTTTTTTGCTAAAATTTTCTGTTAAAAATTAATAAATTTAAATAAAAAAACTAAATAACATGAATAAATATATTATAATCCCCAACTTATCCTCTATTTACATCCAACAAAATGTAACAACTTTGTTTTATAAACTAAAAAAAATAACACAAACAAGTTTTCCATGCTTTAATCTTTCGTCCTAACTTAAATTTTTCCTTTATTTTGTTTTCAATTTAAATCTCTAAAACTTAATAACAATTATGTTTGTTTACAAAAAATATGATTGAGATTGGACTATTTGTCTTAATTTAATATTATTTCGAACTATTTTATCCCACGACAGGAAATTAATAGTCTTTTAAATAGTCATATGGACTATTTTTTGTCATTCTTAAGACTATTTATGAGGGATTATATAATCTAATGATGAATGTGGGATTAATAGTCTTTCATATTTTAAGCTATCAAATGACTTTATGGGACTAATAGTCTATCGTCAAAGAATTAAATAGTCTGAACTAATGTTAAATTAAGACAATAATCCGATCTCAAGCATATTTTTTGCAAATAAACGTAGACTTAGAATAAAAATTAAGTCTCAGATTTTAATTATTTCAATTTTATAAAATTATAGATGTTCATTCCATTCCAATTTCAAAACTTGAATTTGAGTTACCCAACATAGTACTATAAGTTATCTGATTACCTTACTAAAAGAGAATAAGGCTGTTAGTTTTTCCTATAATTATTCTACTTTTTTGCACTAACAGTCATTAATGTCTTATACTTTTACACTATCAATAGTTAATGTCTCTGTTAACACCAAAATTTGACTGCTCACCAAATCACAAAATAACGAGCTAAGAAGACGTTTACAGTGGGGATTATGCAATTGTTTTAGTGTGTGTAAGTGGAATAAAATAATAACACGAGAATTTTACGTGGAAACCCAATTGGGAAAAAATCACGCGGAGAAATAAGAAATTCACTGTAAAAATAATATGGAGAGTATAAATTATTTATTCCTCTCTTCCTTCTCCTCACATTCCGTATTCTCCCTCTTTTCTCTGTTGTACGTTATTTTGTTCTACCTCCTCAAACCCTTGCTTATTGCTGTATTTATAAATGTCATGTCCACCCGAATCCAATTAGGAGTAGGAGTCCCTTTTAGAATCACCTTATAACTGCAATTAATGATTGATAGATTCATTCCCAAATTAGATCTCCTTGTCTCTCCCAAATAAGGAAACTCAATCTTACTTTAATAAGGACTCTCCCACTATTTGAGCAAGTTCTCAAAATAAATGTATATGGGTTAACACCAAATTCGGACCATTAAATAAATTGGGCTATACCTCGGCTAGACCCAAATAATGACATTCCAACATTGCCCCACTCTCCTGTTATAAAGGATTTATAATAGGAGAATAATCAAAAAGTCCAATATACCCTCTGAGTGCCATGTCGGTAAAACTGCTAAACCCACCATATCTACTGCCAAATCCATCACATCTATTGCCGAACATAAGAACCTCTAATAATTTTGAATTTGCCGAACCCTAAAACGATAGAAGAAAGATGCCCTTAAAATGCCTTTGAAGATCTGTTTAAGCCACATCCCAAACCCAAAATTTTGAATTTATTCCTATAATTTAATGACCATCTCCGAACTACCTCCCAAATATCAAGCTATTGAAAGATCCTTAACTCCCAAACTGTAAGTCGAACACGCCTCTCTGAAGTGAATTACTCGAAGTCCGCCGAGATATAAGAGCCTTTTCCTTTGACCATCCAACCGAAGAAGAATATCAAAACTCTTCTTATGTCGAAAGTCGAGCTCTCCCAGAACTACCCGAATACTTACTCCATAATCAATTGTTACCCCCCAGCTACTCCTGAACCTGAACCTCCCTTCGGATCCTTTTCGAAAAATATTCATTCTATTATAAAGCACGTCAATGTTTGTCCTTCAATTGCCATTCATAACCGACCACCCAAGACAAACCAACTCAACTCCACTACTCAAGCAACCACCCTCCCAATGCCTCATTAAACCTTTACACAAACCTCTGACTTTGAGTCAGACATGTCGCGCAACCTTCTCAATTGCTATGAAATTTTCTACCTGCCTATAGGCGTATAACAAGTCTTTTAGTGGATTGATTAGGATATCCTTCATAAGCTTTTTATGAACAATCAATGCTACTGTACTGACTGCCAAGGGAAGATTTGGTCTACCGATGTTGAGTGAGTTTTAAGTAAACTGTTTCCCGATCTAAATAAGATGCCTACATTTTGTCTCCCATCTCCTTATATCATCATCGTTTGCTTACTTTATTTCTTTCTGTTATGCCCGTTCCTGCTTTATCACACCGAAAGAATGCTCCTGAATACTAGGGAGGCTTTGATTCGACCTGATATCACCATAACAGTCGTTTCGACCCCTGTGGGAGGTTTCAATCTGACCTTATATCACCATCTGACCTTATATCGGCATAATAGTTGTCCTAATCCCCGTGGGAGGCTTCGATCCGACCTTATATCACCATCCGACCTTATATCGCCATAATAGTTGTCCGACCCTTGTGGGAGGCATTGATCCACCTTATACCACCATAATAGCCTTCCCGACCCCTATAGGAGACATTGATCAGACCTTATACCACTGTAATAGCCTTCCTGACCCCTGTGGGAGGCATTGATCTAATCTTATACCACCATAATAGTTTTACCGACCTTATACCGCCATAATGTGCGTCCAAAGATGAAGCTCTATCGTCCGAAGTAGGTTGTTGTTATCAGAAGTAATTGATGTTGATATGAGTGTTGTTGATTTATTTGTTTGTGACAAAGTCGAAGGACGAGGCAGTTTTTATCGAATGACCTTGTTCGGCCGAAGATATTATGTATCCGAATATTGATGCTTGGCTAAAGATATTTTTTGCAGAAGAAAGTCAATCTCTAGCCAGAAGAAGTACGCCCATTCCTTTTCTGTTTTGTTTGCCCCAGATCCATTTGCTAAAGTCATGTGGTTCCAACTCCCCCCTTGATTGTTGAAGCATAATGTTGTAAAAATCATATTAAGCTTCTGCTAACTAACACTTTTATGTGTAGGATCTATTTTTACCATAATTGTCATTAGAGCTTGGTCCAATAATTGATACGATGCATTGGCTCATACAAACGACGTCAATTGATATGATATTTGGTGATTTTAATTTGCCCTCATTCTATCGTCATTGTTAACGCCAAAATCTGACCGCTCGCCAAATCACCAAATAACGAGCTAAGAAAACGTTTACAATGGAAGTTATGCAATTGTTTTAGTGTGTGTATGTGGAATAAAATAATGACACATGGAAATAAAATAATAACACAAGAATTTTACGTGGAAACCCAATTAGGAAAAAACCACGAGGAGAGATAAGAAATCTATTATAAAAATAATATGAAGAGTACAAACTGTTTATTCCTCTCTTCCTTCTCCTCACACTCATATTCTCCTTCTTTTCTTTGTTGTACGTTATTTTGTTCTATCTCCTAAAACCCTTACGTATTATTATATTTATAGATGTTATGTCCACCCGAATCCAAATAGGAGTAGGAGTCCCTTTTAGAATCACCTTATAACTGCAATTAATGACTAATAGATTCTTTCCCAAATTAGATCTCCTTATCTCCCCCAAATAAGGAAACACAATCTTACTTTAATAAGGACTCTCCCACTATTTGAGCAAGTTGTCAAAATAAATGTATGTGGGTTAACACCAGATTTGGACTATTAAATAAATTGGGCTACACCTCAGCTAGACACAAATAATTACATCCCAACAATCTCCTTTCCATTTGTCCCTTTTCCTCGCTGCTTGATCTTAGTATAACTCATGTTCTCCTTTTATAAGGCGATCGGTTTCTCCCATTTACTTCGTCCTTGCTTTTGTCCTGCTTCCATGTTGCTTTTGTCCCATCCCTTATCCACCTCGTGCTATCTGTTAACGCCAAGATTTGTCCACGTGCCTCAATCACCAATAACGCGTCCAATCATGCACAGAAACAGAATCACATAAATGAATTTGACGGCTTGAGCCGCCGGGGGATAGCTCCGATGTGAGAATAAGTACAGGCTGAATAAGGTTTAACAATGGAGGTTAAACTTTAGTGCTGGAAAATAAAGTGATACTTGTGAATTAGGGTTTAGCCTTATATTTATAGTGATCACACCACTTACTCCATGCCCATCCCCGTATGCAAATAGAACTCCTAACCATGGTAATTACCTATGATTAGACAAAACTCAATCTTTTTAAAGGAAGGAAGTTGGATATAATCCTAACATTTTCCTTAAGAGTTGAAAATTAAATATAGTTAGGAATCTTAGATTCCTTAAAATTCTTTTACTTCCCAAACAGACTCCTACATGAGCAGAATTCTTTCATATGGACAAATTCCTATGCGGGGAGACTTCTTCCATGTGGATTACGGCCCACCAAACCACCTAGGCCCAAATAAACACATCCCAACATTGCCCCCTAGTCTTTCATTATAATGGGACATTTAATATATGGGAGAGTTTCTCAATTAAAGCCTATCAGCTGAAAAAAGGACAAAACTTGAAGCCCAATTGTAATGCCCCCAAATTCGGGTTCCTTGAACCTCGGGTATGGTGCATTACAATACAACCTTAATCTCAATATATACAACCTGTATTCATAAATTAATGAAGACAACCTCGCTTTGATACCCATTAATACATCAATTCCTTACAATATAGAATCTGTAACCTTTATTATCTGTTATTACACTTATAGATCAACTTGATCTGATTTGTCCATCTTAAGTTATAAACATTATATTTCACTTTGATACTCTGATTGTAAGTATTTATTATATCACAACCAGATTTAACTATCATTCTATATATAGTCCACTAACTATGTAAATACAAAATATTATATTAGCGTTCATCTAACATAGCTAGATACTATGCAACAACTTCAATCACTATTTCTTCTTTTTTCTTTGTCTATCCTGTATCCTTCGGTTCACTCTGTGTGGCTGAAAACAATGATTTATAGCAAGGGTAAGCAATTACGTTGCCCAATAAGTTTAACAGATAACCAAATAACACATAAATCATATTTTAAACATACTTTAGCTTCTTCATAATTTGCATTTCTACATGCTTCACGTTTCACATGTGTTAAAGCCTGATTCTGTCCGCGCGTCCAATCAACTCGCCGGACGTGTACCTGCACAAAAGTCCCAACGGCTTGGGCCGTTTGTGGACTCCTCCGGTGTAAGAGTAAGTAACGGGTTCAAGATATGTTAACAATGGAGGTCAAATATTTAGCAGGGTAAAATTATCTCATCCCTTGCCTTCATTGTTATTTGGGTATTTATAGGATTCACTTGGCTAATTACTACTCCTATTAGGAGTGTTCTGCCCAGAATCCTTATTGGACCCAAATTCAATTACCTTGAGCCAATAGAAGTATTATCCAGTAAAAAACCACATGGGCTTAGAATCCTTGCCCAAGTTTTTTCGAACTAGAGAGTCCTCTTGTAACTCATTGAGCATGATGGGCCTTTGAGCCGAGCCCAAGATGAGGAACCCGATCAAGCCCATGAGAATATATATCCGAACAACATGCTTGACATATATTCATGTCTCATACTTATCATGCTTTGCATTTAAATATGCTTCATACTTATCATGCATCTCAAATCATAAATATTGTAAGTTTCTATAACTCAACCAGTTCCAATCATCAAACTAATTTAATATAATTGCATCACCATATATAACATAGTGCACATCACAATTCATTCGTAAAAAGTTCATATAACACATAAAAAAACTTTTATGTAACATTTAACATGTTCAAATATTTAACAACAAGTTCTGAAAAACTTGCCTCGGTCCGAAGTTCATCATATACTCCATTCACATCCATGATTTCTTCCTTCAATTGATAACCTACATCATCCATAAGGATGTATAGAATTAACTTACCAGTTATTAAGTAATATATAGCTACCGTCGCTAACTATTCATAACCTCGTTACAATCTTTCGTATTCCCACTTCGACCTTCCATTTAACGTACCACATTCTCGAGTACCATCTTAGATTTCATTCTTTAATAATCTCATGGTAAAAATGATCATTTTACCCTTATTTCATCTCACGTGATCTATTTTATCATGTCTCTATCGGTAAACTACACAATGTGTTTCCTAGTAACCCTAAAATTGACTTTTCGTAATTTCTTAAATCATATCTTCTTTATAAAACCTTTTAACCACTTTATTATTTTCCCTCTTCTGGCCACACATACATAGACATATTCCACACACAAAAATAATTTTGTTGGAATTTTTCCTTTTCATTAAGTATTTTTCAAGAACCTGTTTCTCGTTCGTAACTTAACAAATTAACTATATCATGCTTAACTCCAAAAATTCCTAACTCTTTCCAAAATCTTAAACATGTTAACATGAAGTTCTAATTTAAATTTCGTGACCATCGGAGTTAGAGAACTCAAGTTATACCAATTTTTCGCGTTTAAAACACTCGTTTTTGTTTTGGCCATAACTCCCTCATCCGAAGTCGGAATTCGACCATCTTTGGACAGGGACTACATAAAGCCCTCTAGTTTCAGTCCCAAAAGGCCGAAATTTATTGGATTTTCTAAGTGGGCCAAACAGTACACGGAAGGGACTGAACAATTTGTTTTGTTCGTTTTTCGAGTTTGGCCTGTATTGTTAGAAACTGTCTACACGAAAATCTACAATATATTTTATAGAAATTCTAGTTGGAGCTTTTAGGGAACTTCTATATCTATCCCTAGAACTTGAGCTCACTTAAAAATTTGAAATAGACTAGGAGTTATGCTTGTTCCAATTTTAGGTTCAGTTTTTTCCGAAAAATAGTTTTTCTAACTTTTATGTTTTCTAAGAAAACTTTCATGTTCTCTTGGTTTATTTAGCATTAGCCAACGTAAATCAATATAATACACCATAATCCTTCTTATATTCAAGGATACACCATGATCCACCATAAATTTCATCAAACTCCCATAACAAACATGATTCAATAAATTTTTCAAAACATAAATTTAGGATTAGGGCTTTTATACATTTCCTTATGAACTTGTTCTTCCTTCTTCCTTCTTAGTAAAGATTGCTAGACCTCCTTGCTAGCCTTCTTCTCCTTCTTTATCCCTCTCCATCTGTGGCCTCTCTCTCTCTCCTTCTTAAGCTCTCAAGCTTTCTTTCTCTCTAACTTTCTTAATTGGAAATGAAAAACTCTTCTAAAATGGTTTTTAACCATTACTAGGAAAGGGTAAAGTGGTCTTTAAGACATCCCAAGGAAATTTCCTAGAAATTTCTTCCAAAGACACATTGGTCATAAATAATTTTCTTCAAGGATAAAATTGTCATCTCACCATTTTAGAAAACTTCATAGAAATTTCCTTCAAAGGACACCATGATTATTAACAAATTTCTTTTAGGACAAGATATCCATTCCCCTATTATTAGGAAGCTTCCTAGCAATTTCCTTCTCAGGACTCGTTGGTCATTAATAGCTTTTTATTAGGCTAAAATAGTTTTTTTTACCACTTCAAGGAAATTTCCTAGCAATCTTCACCATCATTTCTAGCGGGGCCCACCCCATGTGCTGGAAATCTAGCAGATTTCAGCCATGTGGGTCCCACGTTTATTGTGACGCCCCCAAAATAGGTCCACACAACCCATTTTGAGTCGCCAATAACATTCTACAAAATACAAATACAAATACGAATTTTCCCATTTACAACTAATATTTGTCGTGCAAAATACGACCACACACATACTGTGACTTCCATACAAATATCGTACCGTATGGTACCACAGTATCCAAACCCAAATTATTACAATGCCGTAAAAAGACGGCAACACATGTTTTAAGTCTTCAGTACAATCATTATTAAACTATGTCATAACTTGATGAGGACAACCACTAACTCGGACCATCACTCCACTCCCCGGCTAGTCCCAGCTACATTTTCCTTTCCTGAGAAGAACAATGGGACAAAACTGAAAAGGGTGAGCTTGAATAGCCCAGTAAGAAATATCATGACTAAGATAATGAAGAATAAAAATTATCTTTAGTCTTCAACAATAATAAATCAGAGATTTAAAGATATTATAATTGTTCAACAACAACAATTGCAGCGGAACAAACAATCCATTAGAAGAGTCAAGTAGATTATAATATCTACCATCTTCTATAAATTAAAGGATCACCACCAATATTTTATCCCTGTAACACCAATCAACAATTTCTGTTTATGAACATCCAAATCAACAATTTATATTCAACAGCCTCTCTTTGCACTACGTGCCAAAGATATTTATTTGTAACATCACCGGTCATGATCATGCCAAACGCCAGTTCATCTTTGCACTACGGGCCAAAGAGAACTTTCACCATACGCCTTTGTTTGTAACACCAAAAGTCATGATAATACCAATACACAGTTTGGTCAAAATCATGTCACGCCAGTTCATCTTTGCACTACGGGCCAAAGAGAACTATCACCACAATTTAAATATGAGGATGAGGATGATGACAATGATACAGTGAGATCAAGGATAAGAAAAGCTTTATAATTTAATCAGTATCAAAGATTGACCAAATTGCCAACACGATGACCAAATTGTGGAGTCAAATTCAAGAATGATATTCAAGAAATTGTTTCATGCTTCAACTATAACGTATAAAATGAAATAGAAAGATTCAAGTGAGAAGATATTAGATGAAGCACAAACTATTAAAGATATTCTACTAATTTTCAGGGATTTTCTCCATTTAAAAATAAGGTTTTGGAAACAAACAAAGATTTCTTATCTTAAATGGAGAAATGTGAAAGAAAAAGATATCCCTTAAAGAGTACAAAAGAAATGATACGTTATACGAGTATAACAGAATATATGAAACTGCAAATGGATTTTCACCCGTCATGCGATAATTCGCGTAGATAGATTATTTTCACAACAGATTAATAAGTAACGAATACAAAGGGTTATTCACCAGGCATGCGTCAATCCGCACGGACAGGTTATACCCATAGATTAATAAGGAATGAATACAGAAGGGTATTCACCAGGTACGACACTCGTACTTACAGGTTATTCCCATAGAATAATAATGAATGAATACAAAAGGATATTCACCAGGCATGCGTCATACCGCACGACCAGGTTATCCCCACAATTTAATACAGAATGAATAACAACCTTTATGAGTATAATATCACTTACGAACATGAAAGCAAATGATATTATATATGAGTATGAAAGAAATGATATTCCCTACCTTCGTTAACTGGATGTTACTTTCTATGAAGTTTACTAACTTCGGATAATACTAGTATTCTCACAAATACTCACAATAGCCTAGCACACTAAGAGAACTTCAGAAATTTAGAGAGAGGGAGGAAGTATAAGCAATGAAGGTGTGAAAATTTCTTAAGCAAACTCTCCCTATTTATAGGAAAATCAAGGTGAGGGCATTTTGGTCTTTTCCCCATATTCTTTTAATATCATCCATCCATTTTTTCTTCCATTAATATCATCCATCCATTTTTTCTTCCATTAATATCATCCATCCATTTTTTCTTCCATTAATATCATCCATCCATTTTTTCAAAAAGATTAATCCATTATCAAAAGATAATTTCATTATCAAAAGATAAAACCATTAAAAAAATAACTCCATTATCACAATAAATCCATTTTTCTATATTATTGTGTTAAATGTATTAATATCACAGATAGCATATACTCGCAATACTGACAACCAGATTATTCCCAGGAAAGAGGGGGCCTTCCATAAAAATGGCGCGCAATTAAATAACCCCTTTCCTTGACAGAATTTCTAGACATTGTCGATAATGCTAAAATATCCTATCAAATGATATAAGTTACAGTGTCGTGACAAATAGTAAAATATATTATGCAGATGCTAATTAACAATTATTGAATCAAGATACTATACAATTGCTACTTTATCAATTATTGAACCAATAATATAAAACACTGTGCAACATCGTGAGCTACTGTGGAATACCGTGTGCTACTGTGGAATAACGCGTTTTACTGTTCTTTTTATCACCGGGTATTTTAACAGTTATCGGTTAAAGTTTTGCCGCCAATTTCTATCACTTTCTATATCCGACAGTTAACCCGTTGTGGGGCCCACTATCATTGACAATATTGCCATTTCGGCGCCGTCGTACGGTACCGAATATAATATTCCCCGACAGAAAGAATATTTCCCGACAAAAGGAATATTCCCCGACATACTATTTATCAAATAATTTGCATATAACACCCTTAACTATCATTTATAACAATTAAGCACTTCACTATTTAGAAAGAAAAAAAAATAAAGAAAATAATAAATTTTTATTTCATAAATTCGGGGTCTTACATTTATCGTCTTGTTTTGCGTGCTTAATCTCGTCTTTGACTTTTTGACCCAAAAAACTAAATTTTCATGTTTATAGTCGCTTCTTACTAAAGTCGATGCTCCCAACGTTATGGACATATCTGTTTCTTCAAATTCATCTCCGAATTTTGAGTGTGACTTTTCTTCGTAAAACTCAACCTTGACACATTTTGTGTTTAAAGTCTATTCTTACTAATTTTGACGTTCCGGACTCAACCGAGCAGTCCGGGTTTCTAAATTCTATTCCGAACTCCAAGTTTGAATTTTGAACTATATAGTTCCCTTATTGACATTCTCATGGTTATTCTCTTTAAATCGCATACTTGCACATATTCATCAATACGCGCATCTATATACACGACATTCTTTACACATAAAAATTTCCAAAGGAAATTCCTCTTACCACACCACTACGTGATATCCTTAATCATTACATTCTGCTCTTTCCTTAAGGATTCCTTCCCTGGAACCACTATTACCGCAACATTTTAATTCGGTTTACTACTAACTCTTGCCTAATCTCTTTCATTTACTCTTTCCCTATCCAGTTCATGGACAAAAATCTATTAGCCCAAGTCTCATCTGACTTGCTTCGGCTCATGACTACCTGCTATTTTCAGGTATTAATATCTTTATCATCATATCTTTTATACTCATTCATAAACTTTATCTTATAATACTCTTTTGTTTTCATCATAACACATCATATCCTCATATAACCATAATCTTTCATACCTTCGTCTGTTCATCTATTATTTCTTATAATTATCTCTTACCCCCTTTCTCTTTCATAACATGTCTATCCTTTGCATTTAATTCTCTTATTCACGTTCAATCGTAGTAGGTTATACCTCATTATAAACTAATCGTCTATCGAGTAAATAAAATACCTTACTTTAATGACTGATCTTCTAACCTTTCTTTATAATCTTCTTAAAGCCTTTTGCAACAAAAGTCTCTCAACCAAAATTTGTTCCTCCTAATACTTAAATTTGGATTAACATATTTAACCATTCCTCCACTCCCAATCTTGGTTTTAAACTTTAACCTTTATTTAATTTTTCAAGATCTTATTTTTAAATCTTATAAATATCCGGGATATCACACCAATCACATCTGTTGTCATACCCCACGAATCTCATCACCACTACCCTACTCTGTTACGCCGTATTTAGGGAACCGTGTGAAGATAAACAGGCACCTTCTTTCAAAACATTTCTTCCCAAACTTAACCGCCACATTTCAGATCTAATTTTTTAAAATCGCCCAAATCTTCCCTGCAAACCCTTCTCTTTCACTGCGATCTTAGGTTTTCCAGCGAATATCTCTCCCAATCATCCTATAACTCTGCTGATCAATGGCTACTTCAACTTCTACCGCATTAATCAACTCTGAAACCCCAATTATTGCCACTCAAAGCATCCCCATTTCCTTACCGTTTCAACTATAAAAACCACCATTCCCACCACCATTAGCATTGTTACCACCGAAACAACGACCGTCACCACCACTTCCTCCTCAGCCCCCCAAGCCTCAGGTCCATCCAAAGCCGAACTGATTTCCAGAAGATGATAAAAGAGTACTCAAATGAAGAAACTTTCTCCCACATCAACACCATCTCCACCATCGAACCCGGAGAACTCGCCAAAATATGAAAACAATAACATATCCCAACCACCTACGAAATTTGTGTCGCCCTCCCCACCGAGCAAATGTACTAGCGTCTCGATGGGTGGATTTCCATCTCCCTTAGTGCCCTTAGGTACGAGGTTCGACTACCACTCCACTCCTTCATCATCACTCTCTTAGGTTTCATCAAGGTCAGTTTCACATAACTGGTGTCGAACTCCTATATCCACATCATCTCCATCATCGCCTTCTATCATGAGCTAGGCATCCCACCAACCATCGACTTTTTCTTCAGCTTTTTTACTATGAGCTGATCCAGAGAATCTGGATTCTGCCAGATAAATAAACAACAGAGCAAACTGATCGAGAAATGCCCCCTGATGAAACCTCATTCAAGTAACAAAGGATGACATTTATTATGGTTCTTCAACCAAGGCCCCTATACCCACCAAATTTTAGACCGGGCCAAAGCTTCTCGACCCAACGTAACCATCGGGGAAATACCTCGATCCCGTTTCGAGGAACTGGTGAAGACCATTGAAAAACTACCAATGAAAGAATGGGACCTCGAGCTCCTTAACGACCAAACCAGGTTATATAATTACAAACGTAAGTCCCGAACCTCCTTTCTTTCAAATAGGATATCATAACCATTTAATTAACTTGCTTTCCAATTCTTGTAGTATCTCATATCAAGCCGATTTCGATCTCCAACATTGGCTAATCATCTTCCCCCAACTCACCTACCCTTCTAGCCGAAGAAATAACTCTCTCATCAGATCCAACAACAGAATCACCACCCCTAATCTAACCTTTCACTGTAGTCCCAATGTCCCAACTTACATCTCTTATCTTGACACACTCCTTTCTTAAAATAAGCGCACTAGACAGGCCCCGATCCAAGAGAACTACCCTTCTTCGAGTAAAAAGAAGGTGTCTATCAAAGACTACCGAACTAAAAGCCACACCCGAAGTATCACAAAGTTCTTCTCCGAAACCCGCCTCTTCTCAACCTAAAGACACATCTGCCTCCGAAATCCCCAAATAATCACCATCAATCTGCCCCTATCCTCTGACACAACCGAGACCCAAAAAAGAAAAAGCCCAAAAACCCTTCATCCGAATCCCCTGCCAAGAGTTCACATATCGAACCATCACCCGAACACCAACCTTCTTCCCTTTCTTCACAACAACCCGAAACTTTGACCAGCCAGATCACAGCGACTCGGGCCTCGATGACGTTATGGCCTGAATCCCTCGAAAACTTCCCACACGAGCTCTTGGAGCACTTCGTCCTCTTTGATGATGAAGAAAGGTTTAAAGACATAGGTCTCAAAGAACTCTTCTTTACCAACCTTATGCACCAAAGTTAGGTAAGCACCACTAACCATCTTTTTCTTTTTTTAAAAATACCAAATGTCAACCGCTTTACTTATTAATCCACTTCAAATCTATACACAGTCAGCTGCAGTCTTCGCCCAAATAACCCGCTAACTTAATCAGGTTGGTGAAAGAGAAAAGGAATTAGAGGCCGAGGTCGCGCGCCTGTAATTTAGGCTTCAAGCTGTAATGTATGGCCTCGAAAAGGAAGGAAGTTTACATAATAACACCACATTTTTCTACCAGGGGTTGCAATCCAAAATGAAAACTATTAAAGAACAAGCCGCTAAAGGCGAGGCACACCGAAGAGCCCTCTTAGAAAATCAGGATGAAATGAAAAAAGAAAATATTTAGTTGAAGAAGAACAATGCAGAGATGAATGATAAGCTTGTATCTTTGTTCGATCAGAGCGCTGAGATGATCAGATCCTTCAGCAAGCTAGAGAGGGAATTTACTGAGTACAAGGCTCTAGGTCCACCATTGACTGAGGCACTTAAACAACAGGTGTACCAAGAGTATAGAAAATCTCCTGAGCTCGTAAAAGAAGTAATGTAACAGTTTGGTGATGGCTATCAAAGTGCTCGACAAAAGGATAAAGAGAGAATGCAGGCTACTAGCCTTGACCCTTCTATCCTCGATTCCTCTGATGATGAAGCTGAAGCCTGAAGTGGCCTTCCTTTTCTATAATGACAGGCTTTTGTATCTATTTTGTTTGTTATGCCTTTTATGTAATCAACTCCCCGATGTACAAACATTCAAAATCAATGAAAATATTACTCAAGCAAGAATAAACTTTTATTTCATTAAGTATGTAGAAAAAATTACAGTCATAAAAAGAAAACTACCTAACATGCACTAATGATAGTACTTTTTAAGTCTCCTAGCATGCCAAGTGTTCTTGACTTCTGTTCCATCCATTGCCCGGAGCCGGTAAGTACCTGGCTTCGGCACTTCAGTAACTTCATACGGTCCCTCCAAATTAGGCATTAGCTTTTCGAGGTTTTGGGACGTCGATGCCTCCACCTCTCGGAGAACTAGATCTCCAACTTCAAACCTCCTTAGTTTTAGACCTTTGTTATAAAGTCTGACTGTTCTCTTTTGGTAGACTGCTAGTCTTACCAGGGCCGACTCCCTTACCTCCTCCAATAAATCAAGATTGAGGCAAAGGCCTTCATCATTATACAACTCCTTATACTGGTTGACCCAAAATGAAAGAGACTCGATCTCAATTGGAACAAGGGCATCGATCCCGTAGGCCAACCTAAACGACGAATCGTCTATCGTTGTACGAGGAGTGGTTCGATACGCCTATAAAATACTGAGCAACTCCTCAGGCCATATTTCTTTTGCTTTGTCCAATCTCCTTTTGATTCCATTAAGTAGAGTTCGGTTTGTGACCTCAAATTGGCCATTAGATTGAGGATGGGCAACTGAAGTCCTCCGATGCTGAATGCTCAAATCCTTTAAGAACTCTTCAAATTTTGACTCGACAAATTGTCTCCCATTGTTAGACACCAAAACCATCAAAATGCTGAACCAAAAAACCACAAACTCCTTAAAAAATTTTAGGCACTCCTGTTTAGTGATCATCTGAAGGGGTTTAGCTTCCACCTACTCGGTCATGTAATCAATAGCCACTGTGACGAAATGGACCTATCCTTTCGCCTTCAGCAAAGGTCCCAAGACGTCAATCCCCCAAACTGCGAACGGGATTGTGGATAAAACCTAGTACAACTCTTCGAGCGACTGATGAGGAATAGGACTATTCAACTGGCATCTAGAACATTTCATTACATACTCCTTTGCCTCTTGAAAGATTATTGGCCAATAATAACCTTATATAAGTACCTTATATACTAACTCTTTGGCTTCCATGTGATCCCCGCGGATTCCTTCATGGACTTCTCGAAGTATGTACTCAGCTTCGAATGGAACCAAACACTTCAGCAGGGGTGAAGAGTACGCACATCGATACAAGTCGCCATTAATTAGTACGAAGCTTAAACTCTTGTACTTTATTTTCTTTGCAACCATCTGATCCGAAGGTAGTACGCCATCCGCAAGATACTCTATGTAAGGTGTAAGCCAACAATTCGAATGTTCCACCACCCACACTTCCGACCCCTGAATGCTCGGGGCACCTAAAACCTCTAAATATACTGATCCACTGAAAGAGTTTGCTTCTGTCGTGGCTAACCTGGCCAAAGCATCGACTATAGTATTGTTCTACCGATCCACCCCTTGAAAAGTATAAGAACTGAAATAGTGGAGCTGATCCTTGACTTCGGCTAGGAACTTGGTCATTCTTACCCCTCGAGCCTCGTATTCTCCTGATATCTGTTTAACTACTAACTGAGAGCCACTAAAGATGACCAATTTCTGAACTCCCAAACTTTTTGCCAAACGTAGCCCGACTAAAATTGCTTCATACTCAGCCTCATTGTTAGTCGCCTTAAAGTTGAAGCGGATAGCCTGCTGTACCTTAAAACCTTCCGGACTCGTCAGAATTACCCCCGCCCCACTGACATCTGAAGTCGACGATCCATCCACGTAAAACGTTCATGAATTTTGGATTGGCCGAACATTCGATGTAATATCCCAGATATTTCGAAAATTTAAAATAAGAATTTAATAAATAAAATTCTTATTAAGGGATGAAGTAGATTTGGACATATATGTATATACGTGTTTCATATAATGTGAAGTATGTGATTTTGTGTAATGGATTAAATGTGTATATATAGATGTGAAATATATACATATGTTGGGTAAATTAATTAATTAATTAATATTAATTGATTGAGATTAAATTGAAATTATATTTTCACGTGATCACTATTCACGTAAATACTATTCACGTGATCACTATTCACATAGGTATTATTCACGTAAGTACTATTCACGTGATCACTATTCACGTAAGTACTATTCACGTGATCACTATTCACGTAAGTACTATTTATGTGATCACTATTCACGTGGGTACTATTCATATGGGGACTATTCACGATAAAAACGCTTTATTCGATTTTCGAATTACGCCATAGCGTTTATATGAGGTTACGAGGTGTAATATCTAATAGAAATTCACAAAAGAAAAGAATTAGTTTTATTTTTCCGGCTAATCGATCAAAATACGAAAGTTAATTGTGTATAATACGAAATATTATACGAGTAGAATGCGAGTATAATATGAAATATTATATGAGTAGAATGCAAGAATAATACGAGCTGGACACGAAAATTATACGGTATAAATACGAAATTACTATTCATATGAAAGTACTATTCATACGAAAATACTATTCATTTATATGAAAAGTCAAATTTGGAGAAAAAGTTAACAAAAGTTAACTAACTAAGTTATTTAGCAAATAAGTAAAAAAAAAACTAAATTAAACTAATTAAATCCTAATTAAGGGTTAAGTTAGATTAGTTTAAGGGGGCCAATCTTCGTGATATATAATCGACCAATCGTAGCAAAGAATGATGTAAGCATGATGTAGCATGACATAAGGCTCAAAGAAGCACTAAAGATGATGTAAACATGATGTGGCATGACATAAGGTCCAAAGAAACACAAAGGTGATGTCATCATAATGATGTCACAGGTACTAAGGTGTAATTAATGAGGTACCAAAGTGTAATAAGCCAAGCCCTTAATGTGCAATTAATGAAACTTGGTTTTTCTATAAATAGAGAGCTCTCCATTCATTATTTTCATACATTGCAAGAGTTAGAGGTACTCTACACAAATAATTTGAGAGCTATAGTGAGAGAAAAAAATATAATATATAGATATATATTACTTCGAAGCATAAAAGTGTTATGCGATTGGAAGTAAAGCTAGCAACTACAAGATGTATTACTCTAGTGGTTATTATTTTCATTCTTCTATATATTTACAAGCAGTTATAATGCCCAAATTATTTTAAGTAAATAGTATAAAAGTTCTATTTACAAGCAGTTATAATGCCCAAATTATTTTAAGTAAGTAGTATAAAAGTTCTATTTACAAGCAGTTATAATACCCAAATTATTTTAAGTAAATAGTATAAAAGTTCTATTTACAAGCAGTTATAATGTCCAAATTATTTTAAGTAAATAGTACAAAAGTCCTATTTACAAGCAGTTATAATGCCCAAATTATTTTAAGTAAATAGTATAAAATTCTATTTACAAGCAGTTATAATGCCCAAATTATTTTAAATAAATAGTATAAAAGTTCTATTTATAAGCAGTTATAATGCCCAAATTATTTTAAGTAAATAGTACAAAAGTCCTATTTACAAGCAGTTATAATGCCCAAATTATTTTAAGTAAATAGTATAAAAGTTCTATTTACAAGCAGTTATAATGCCCAAATTATTTTAAGTAAATAGTACAAAAGTCCTATTTACAAGCAGTTGTAATGCCTAAATTATTTTAAGTAAATAGTATAAAAGTTCTATTTACAAGCAGTTATAATGCCCAAATTATTTTAAGTAAATAGTATAAAAGTTCTATTTACAAGCAGTTATAATGCCCAAATTATTTTAAGTAAATAGTACAAAAGTCCTATTTACAAGCAGTGATAATGTCCGATTTTCTTAAATATAGTTTATGAATATTCATTTTATAAACAGTTATTATGTTCGATTTTTTTTATCTGATGAATATTCATTGTATAAGCAGTTATACTGCTGAATTATTTCATGTATAGTAGAATGAGTCTTATTTGTAAGCGGTTATAATGACCGAAATAATATTAAAAAAAAAACAATGTGGGTGAAAGATTATATTTCAAATAAAAAGAAATATATTAAAGTGTTTAGTAAAGGAAGTGATTTATTAAAGCCGGATTATGATTAATTGGTTGTTCAACGTGACTTAAATTTGTAGGTCAATTGAAGGATAAGTTAATAACGTTATATTTAAACAACATAACAGGCAAGTTCCTAACCCTAAAACCTCTTACGTTATTGCAAGTTTCCTAACTCAAACTTGAGTTAATATTTTCAAGCATGCTAGTGGTTTAATTATTGTCAATTATTCCACATCAATGAAATTTATTGTTAATCGCACTTAGTGCAAGTTGCATATGTTTACCTGGTATGAAAGGCTGATCACCTTGATTACCAAATTTGTTCATGGTCATTGTTGGCCACTCAGCGTTATTGATTCAGTTATTCATTTATTGAAATTTGATTATCGTTCTTTCACAATTATTATATATTGTTGAAAATTTGAAAGCTTATTCTTTTTCAATCATGATATATCTTTCTTGTATTTAAACTTGCTGAGCAAAGTAGTTGCTCACTCTTGCTATATCATGATAATATTCCAGCTAAGCTCAAGTGCTTCAGGAAGGACAAAGACAAGAGGAAAAGTTCAAGAGGAACTTAATATGCGTTAACTATTTTGATATCTTATGAAAATGATTATGTAAACCTTGTAAGTTATTAAAGGAATGTATCAAGATAAAGGTTGTAGACCTTGGAAAATGTTTGTAGAATACTCTGAAATAAACAATGTATGTTTATATTTTCCGCATTAGTTATAGAACATGTATACGAAGATGATGTATCGTGACGCACCAAGTTCGAGGTTCAAGGGCCACGGATTGGGGGGCGTGATAGGTTGGTATCAGAGCTGTAGGTTATAGTTCTAAGGTAAGAGTATCTTAGGATATAACCTAAAAAGATTAAGCCGTGTTTAAAAATCCTAGAAGCTAAGTAGGCCAATAGAGGGCACAAGTGATGTAGGAGCCAACTATAGGCCGAATATAGGAGGCGAGAACTTTAGTAGACTCGTTGAAATTAATTCCCCAAAAAGCGGATCTTGTCCCCTTGCTTTAACTAATAAATCCTTGCTTTAACCTTATTAAATGAATAATTAGGGTTAGAGAAGATAAGTTTGAGAACCTTGGTGGGATCGCCAATGGAAGGTAAAAGAACAGAGAATATTAATTGTGAGTCTGTGAAGTGGCCTATAAATAAGCCTTCATAGAATTGCGTATTTCTCCAAGTTAGAAGTAAGAAAAAGCAAGAGTAAGTTAGAGAAAAAGATTAATAAAAAAAGCAAGATGTCAGGAGATGAAACACTTAGAGATATCCTGGTAGTTTCGGAGGAGCCGATAACTGTAGAGCCTTTATCTACGGTAGCTCCTGAACCCGAGGATAGGGAGGAGTCGGTGGAGAATCTATTAACAGCAGTGGTAGATAGGAACATTGAGTTGGAAAATATGGTGCAAGAACTAAAGGCGGAAGTGGAAGAACTCCGATCAGACAATCAAGAACTAGAGGCAAAAATAGAAGAACTCCGAACAGACAAGCAGGCTATAGAAGCCCATTTGGAAGATGAGATTTTAGAAAAGTTGAGAGCGCAGAATCAGGCGCATGAATTGGAAGAAGAAGTAAGATGCAAGAACAGGAAGATGGATAGAATGAGGTATGCCTTTAACAAGTTAGTCAGGCGTATTCAGGATAGGGTATCCAATTACCCCGAGGAGGAAGATCATACTGGACCCGTCATTAGTAGGGACCAGGTCATGATCATTACCAAGGAAGAACAAGAAAAGGCCATTGAGCGTGGTCTAGGAGGTTGAGATGTGAATGACGTATATAGATACGGCACTTATAATGTTATTAATATGTACTGCCAATTTTGTGTAAGTTAAGAGATATGTTTTTATTATAAATCCCCATATGTATAGTATTAGAGGGATATGTTATGTAAGTGCTATAACATGCAAAGTATTATGTACTACGAGAAGTATGTTTAATAAATGTGCTTTGAAATGAATAGAGAAAGACTACCCGGTCTTAAATGAAAATAAATGATACGAGATATCTTATGATAAGACTTTTGAAAAAAAAAAACAGAAAGAATACTAGCTGATCATGAACAGATCTATAACAGATGTTTAAGATGAATCCATAAAGAAATGGATTAAGTTATAAACAAAAAGATTCAAAGAAGAATCTTGAAGAGTTATAAAAGATGAGTTACGAATTAAAGAAAAAGTTCGTATTGAGCAAAAAGTAAGCTAAAATTAGAATTATGTGGGATTTCAATTGAGGACTCATGTTAGTGGCTCAGTTGTATGATTCCTTATATGGGCGGGAAATTTGTGCTTGGTTTGAGAACCACTTAGCTTCCTATATCGATATAGTGGTTGAGTTGAACAATTTCTTGTATGGGCAAGAGATTTGTCCTTGGTCTAACAACCGCTTAGCTTCCTATATTAATTAGTGGCCGAGTTGACCAATTCCTTGTATGGGCAAGGGATTGTGTTTGGTTCGACAACCACTTAGCTTCCTATATTGATAATCATTGGAACCTAGTGTCGCGTTGTTCGCTATATGTATGTTGAGAGGGTGATTCTTTTCTCATGTGTATAACAGATAGGTAGAGGATGTAAGATTAGGAGCGAGTTCTTAAAACTCATACTTATGGTAAGTTCGTGACTCATAATCATATGGTACGTTTTTGAAGCCCTCAGCGAATGGACGTCTTTGGTCTGACTAGGATAAGTTCCTAAACTCATATGATTGTGGTAAGTTCCTGAACTCATAATGTGTGGTATGTTTGATGAACTATACTAGGGTATAGAAAAGTTGTGCATGAAGAAGTGAGGATTTTTAGTATAGTAAGCTTTAAGGATGATAGAAATAGATAAAATTATTAAACAATGAATCATTGGAGAAATTGAAGTTGATGGTGGAGGCATAAGTATTCCAAATCTTCTAGCTATGCTAGATCCTAAATCGTGCTTATATTCGCACTTATACGCCTTTGAAAAGTCTTATCATTTGTATGTCTATGCTACTTGGTTCAGCTAGACAAAAATTGGTTTAATATCAAAATGTATTTTAAAATCGTCAATGCACCATTGTAAAGCATGGTGTTGAGATGATAAATGACGACATTCTAACACACTATTACAACAGTGCAACATTATGTCGTCCTATAAATGAATTTTAGTTATATGAACCGTTTTATGAAATATGTCCATGCTAATTGTGTTGGCTGGACAAAGCTTGTTTTGAAAACTTCAAAATGTATTTAATCATCACTTACCATTAAAGCCGTGGTGTAGAGATGATAAAATGACGGAATCCTAACACACTGATTGCAACAGTGCAGTATTATGACGTCCTAAAAAAATGAATTTCAGTTACATTAAATACCTAAAATGATTTTCAGTTCGTAATATACGAATAGTTTATTGATGCTAGTGTAGGCCAATTGTTTCGGCTAGACGGATGTTGGAATGATTTATCGAATGTTTTTGAGCCAGTATGAAAAACCCTGATAAAAAGGGGTAATTTTGTCGGGAAAATCCGACCATGCGCGCGGATGTATAGAATATTTTGCAGTCTTTGTGATTGTTAAAATTTCTAGAGGTTTAGAGTGAAAATATCTGTTAAATCTCGAGATGGGCTCACGGTCTTTATGACCACTCAGCATGATTTGAAAAGTTTTTTAAAGGAATTTCTTTTATTTCCTATTTGTTCAAGCTGCTTCACAATTATTGAACAATTGTTGAAGACTCCTGAAAAATATTTCATTATTTTGAAAGTTGGAAGTTTAGAAGATGTGAACTTCTTAGAGAAGAATGACTATAGAATGTGACGAATAAAGAGAAATCTTTAAAGAAGGAAAGAGTTTAGTTATAAAGGTTGATTTGAAAACCTAGTTTGGTAAATAAGATGATTGATTTGAAAACCTAGTTTTGATCAATAGAATGAGCAGCAAAAAAATCAGTATGCTATAATTTCGAGGACGAAATTCTTAGAAGAAGGGGTGAATGTGATAACCCAAAAATTTATGAGACTTATAAATAAGATCTCGAATAATTAAATAAAGGTTAAAGAATATAACCTAGATTTAAAAATAGAGGAGTAGAATGCAAAGAGATGACTATGCCTTAATTTCGAGGACAAAATTCTTAGAAAAAGGGTGAATGTAATATCCCAGATATTTCGAAAATTTAAAATAAGAATTTAATAAATAAAATTCTTATTAAGGGATGAAATAGATTTGGACATATATGTATATATGTGTTTCATATAATGTGAAGTATGTGATTTTGTGTAATAGATTAAATGTGTATATATAGATGTGAAATATATACATATGTTGGGTAAAATTAATTAATTAATTAATATTAATTGATTGAGATTAAATTGAAATTATATTTTCACGTGATCACTATTCATGTAAGTACTATTCACGTGATCACTATTCACGCAGGTATTATTCACGTAAGTACTATTCACGTGATTACTATTCACGTGATCACTATTTACGTGAGTACTATTCACGTGATCACTATTCACGTGGGTACTATTCACGCGATCGCTATTCACGTGATCACTATTCATGTGGGTACTATTCACGTGATCACTATTCACGTGGGGACTATTCACGATAAAAATGCTTTCTTCGATTTTCGAATTTACGTCATATCATTTATATGAGGTTACGAGGTGTAATATCTAATAGAAATTCACAAAAGAAAAGAATTAGTTTTTTTTTCCGGCTAATCGATCAAAATACGAAAGTTAATTGTGTATAATACGAAATATTATACGAGTAAAATGCGAGTATAGTATGAAATATTATACGAGTAGAATGCAAGAATAATACGAGCTGGACACGAAAATTATACGGTATAAATACGAAATTACTATTCATACGAAAGTACTATTCATACGAAAATACTATTCATTTATACGAAAAGTCGAATTTGGAGAAAAAGTTAACAAAAGTTAACTAACTAAGTTATTTAGCAAATAAGTAAAAAAAACTAAATTAAACTAATTAAATCCTAATTAAGGGTTAAGTTAGATTAGTTTAAGGGGGCCAATCTTCGTGATATATAATCGACCAATCGTAGCAAAGAATGATGTAAGCATGATGTAGCATGACATAAGGCTCAAAGAAGCACAAAAGATGATGTAAACATGATGTGGCATGACATAAGGTCCAAAGAAACACAAAGGTGATGTCATCATAATGATGTCACAGGTACTAAGGTGTAATTAATGAGGTACCAAAGTGTAATAAGCCAAGCCCTTAATGTGCAATTAATGAAACTTGGTTTTTCTATAAATAGAGAGCTCTCCATTCATTATTTTCATACATTGCAAGAGTTAGAGTTACTCTACACAAATAATTTGAGAGCTATAGTGAGAGAAAAAAATATAATATATAGATATATATTACTTCGAAGCATAAAAGTGTTACGCGATTGGAAGTAAAGCAAGCAACTACAAGAGATATTACTCTAGTGATTATTATTTTCATTCTTCTATATATTTACAACAGTTATAATGCCCAAATTATTTTAAGTAAATAGTACAAAAGTCCTATTTACAAGCAGTTATAATGTCCAAATTATTTTAAGTAAATAGTATAAAAGTTCTATTTACAAGCAGTTATAATGCCCAAATTATTTTAAGTAAATAGTATAAAAGTTCTATTTACAAGCAGTTATAATGCCCAAATTATTTTAAGTAAATAGTACAAAAGTCCTATTTACAAGCAGTTTTGGGCATTATAACTGCTTGTAAATAGGACTTTTGTACTATTTACTTAAAATAATTTGGGCATTATAACTGTTTGTAAATAGGACTTTTGTACTATTTATTTAAAATAATTTGGGCATTATAACTTCTTGTAAATAGGACTTTTATACTATTTACTTAAAATAATTTGGGCATTATAACTGCTTGTAAATAGAACTTTTATACTATTTACTTAAAATAATTTGGGCATTATAACTGTTTGTAAATAGAACTTTTATACTATTTACTTAAAATAATTTGGGCATTATAACTGCTTGTAAATATATAGAAGAATGAAAATAATAACCACTAGAGTAATATCTCTTGTAGTTGCTTACTTTACTTCCAATCGCGTAACACTTTTATGCTTCGAAGTAATATATATCTATATATTATATTTTTTTCTCTCACTATAGCTCTCAAATTATTTGTGTAGAGTAACTCTAACTCTTGAAATGTATGAAAATAATGAATGGAGAGCTCTCTATTTATAGAAAAACCAAGTTTCATTAATTGCACATTAAGGGCTTGGCTTATTACACTTTGGTACCTCATTAATTACACCTTAGTACCTGTGACATCATTATGATGACATCACCTTTGTGTTTCTTTGGACCTTATGTCATGCCACATCATGTTTACATCATCTTTTGTGCTTCTTTGAGCCTTATGTCATGCTACATCATGCTTACATCATTCTTTGCTACGATTGGTCGATTATATATCACGAAGATTGGCTCCCTTAAACTAATCTAACTTAACCCTTAATTAGGATTTAATTAGTTTAATTTAGTTTTTTTTTACTTATTTGCTAAATAACTTAGTTAGTTAACTTTTGTTAACTTTTTCTCCAAATTCGACTTTTCGTATAAATGAATAGTATTTTCGTATGAATAGTACTTTCGTATGAATAGTAATTTCGTATTTATACCGTATAATTTTCGTGTCCAGCTCGTATTATTCTTGCATTCTACTCGTATAATATTTCATATTATACTCGCATTCTACTCGTATAATATTTCGTATTATACACAATTAACTTTCGTATTTTGATCGATTAGCCGGAAAAAAAAACTAATTCTTTTCTTTTGTGAATTTCTATTAGATATTACACCTCGTAACCTCATATAAACGATATGACGTAATTCGAAAATCGAAGAAAGCGTTTTTATCGTGAATAGTCCCCACGTGAATAGTGATCACGTGAATAGTACCCACGTGAATAGTGATCACGTAAATAGTACTTATGTGAATAGTGATCACGTGAATAGCACTTACGTGAATAGTGATCACGTGAATAGTACCCATGTGAATAGTACCTATGTGAATAGTGATCACGTGTATAGTACTTACGTGAATAGTACCTATGTGAATAGTGATCACGTGAATAGTACTTACGTGAATAGTGATCACGTGAAAATATAATTTCAATTTAATCTCAATCAATTAATATTAATTAATTAATTAATTTTACCCAACATATGTATATATTTCACATCTATATATACACATTTAATCTATTACACATCACATACTTCACATTATATGAAACACATATATACATATATGTCCAAATCTACTTCATCCCTTAATAAGAATTTTATTTATTAAATTCTTATTTTAAATTTTCAAAATATCTGAGATATTACATTCACCCCTTCTTCTAAGAATTTCGTCCTCGAAATTAAGGCATAGTCATCTCTATGCCTTCTACTCCTCTATTTTTAAATCTAGGTTATATTCTTTAACCTTTATTTAATTATTCGAGATCTTATTTATAAGTCTCATAAATTTTTGGGTTATCACATTCGAGACCGATCTTATTACCTTTTTTGCTTGGTCATCGGAGTCGGGTTCAGAGAAAGAACATTCTACCACGAAGTCAACAAAGGCCTAACCTTTAGTCGTCGTCTGAGGATGATACTCCAACACAAACTGAGTTAATTCCATAGCCCAGGCTGCAAGTCGCCCCAATATATCTGGCTTGTCAAAATCTTCTTTAAAGGCTGATCCATGTATACCACTATCAATCTTCCTTGGAAGTAATGCCAAAGCTTCCGACTGGCCATTATCAAGGCATAAGCAAATTTCTCCAAATTTGGGTATTTGGTGATTGACTCCACGACACGCTTGCGTGAGGTGGTCGTCACCTGGATCGTTTCTAACAAGTTGATAGGATGGATAACTTGCAACACCTTAACCCCTCGCCTATATGTAGACGGTAATCTTGGTATAATTGCTTGCTTATGAATTCTGCATAGGATGAATACCAACGACACCTCAACCCTTTGCTTATATTGAAGCGGTAATCTTGGTACGATCGACGATTGATGTGGTAGAAGACGCCACACACAACTATAAATGGTTGCATGATAAGTCAATTATGAATCTCAAAGAAGAACTAAGGAATACTTAGGAATTCTTCAAAAAACCACAAGTAGAGAAATAAACTCACAATAATATTGATAATTTAAAAATTGGTTGATTGTAACCATTACAACATCAAGCCTATTTATACTAAGCTTGGGAACAATCTAGAATTCAAACAAGCACACAATTGTTGAAACACAACATTATAGAAAACATGTAACTGAAAATAAATGCTAATTCCCTTTTTTGCGGACTGAATCTCGTAATCCAAAGTCAAAATCTGTAAACTAATCCAGGAGGTTGGTGCCAGGGCGGCAGTTTTGTATTGCATTTTTGCGCCGGGGTGGGGATCGCACTGGGGCACCAGAAATGGCTTATGTTTTCACGCCGGGGCGGGGAACCCTGTTTCATGTAAACGTGATTTCCTTTGATTTTTTGATCCGTTTCTTTCGTTCGCAACATGTTTATGGTACACACACGCTTGGTCTCCAACTCTATAGCCTCTGTACTTGATCCAACCTCGTGTCATAGTTCGTGAATCATTCCGTTAAGTCCTTCTTTGAAGCTCTTAGCTCGAGCTCTCGTAACGGGTGCAAGTGGTCCAAGTGGCAAATGCAATGGGTCCTCTTGGGTTTTGTCATGGGTCTGGGAGCTAAGGATGTCCTCATCATACCTCTCTTCTTGAAAAGGATTTGTCCTCAAATCGTCACCTACTTCAAATGGGCTTAGATTAGAAACATTGAAAGTTGCACTAATAGTATACTCACCTAGTAAATCTAGTTTGTAAGCATTGTCATTAATGCGTTCAAGCACTTGAAATGGTCCATCTCCTCTTGGAAGTAGTTTCGAGCGTTTTTAAGTAGGAAATCTTTCCTTATGCAAGTGTAGCCATACCCAATCCCCGGGTTCGAAGATTACTTGACACCGGCCTTTGTTGGCTTGTCTGGCATATTGGCCCATCTTCTTTTCAATGTTGAGTCTTGTCTTCTCATGTATCTGCTTAACAAAATCAGCTTTGTTGTTGCCATCCATGTTAGTATACTCGGAAACAGGTAATGGTGCTAAATCCAATGGTGTTAAAGGATTAAAGCCATACACAATTTCAAAAGGTGAGAATTTAGTAGCAGAGTGAACAGACCTATTATAAGCAAACTCAACATGTGGTAGACATTCTTCCCAAAGCTTAATATTCTTTTAAATGATAGCCCTCAGTAATGTAGATAGAGTTCTATTAACTACTTCCGTTTGACCGTCAGTTTGTGGGTGACAAGTAGTTAAAAACAACAGTTTAGTTCCCAGTTTACACCACAAGGTTTTCCAAAAATAGCTCAAGAACTTAGCATCTCTATCCGAAACAATTGTTCGGGGTATGCCATGCAAGCGCACAATATCTCTAAAGAATAAATCAGCAACATGGGATGCATTATCAGTTTTGTGACATGGAATAAAATATGCCATTTTCGAAAATCTATCCACGACCACAAATATAGAATCATGACCATGCTTAGATCTAGGTAAACCCAACACAAAGTCCATAGACAAGTCAATCTAAGGTTCACTCGAAATAGGCAATGGTGTGTATAACCCATGGGGTTGAACACAAAATTTAGCTTGACGACAGGTAATGCACATATCACAATTTCTTTCCACATCTCGTTTCATATGGGGCCAATAGAAGTATTCTTTTATAATAGATAAAGTCTTATCAACACCACAATGTCCCATCAAACCTCTCCCATGTGATTCTCGAACCAATAACTCATGTAAAGAACATGCAGGTATACATAATTTATTCTCACGAAACAAGAATCCACCCATCTTAAAGTATTTACCTACAACATTCTTTTCACAAGTTTTAAATTTCTCACAAAAATCATGGTCATTAGCATATAATTCTTTGATTTGCTCAAAACTAAGTAATTTTGTGTTAAGAGTATTTAACAACAAATACCTTCTTGAGAGAGCATCAACAATGATATTCTCCTTACCTTGATTATACCGAATGACATATGGAAATGTTTCGATGAACTCCATCCATCGTGCATGTCTCTTATTCAACTTGTGCTGGCCTTTCAAATATTTCAATGATTCATGATCCGTATGAATCACAAACTCTTTAGGCCACAGGTAATGTTGCCATGTTTCCAGTGAACGAACCAAGGCATATAACTCCTTGTCATAGGTAGGATAGTTCAAAGCTGCTCCACTTAATTTTTCACTGAAATATGCCACTGGTTTTCCTTCTTGCATCAATACAACTCCAATTCCTAAACTTGAAGCATCACATTTAATTTCAAAGGTTTTAGTGAAATTAGGCAATACAAGTAAATGAGCGTTAGTTAATTTTTCCTTAATCAAATTAAATGCCTTTTCCTGTGAGAGTTCCTCTTTAACACCATCGAGGCAATATGATAGACGAAAATTTGTCAGTGCTGAGGCTGCAGACAGATTTGATTCGTATATATATCAGGTAAAGCTCTAACTCTCGAGCGCGGTCTCCAACCTGATGAGGTGGTAGATGGTGAGATGCTGCTGCAGATTATAGAGAGGGGATAGGAAACGTTAGAGCCCATCGAGAACCTGCTTGTATAGCTATTGTTAAGGAGTTTTATGCCAATGCAGAGGACAAGGCACCTTGTGAGGTTATGATTAGGGACAAGAAGGTTTCTTTTAGTGCACAGACTATAAATGAATATTATAATTTGAGGCTTGATGAACGATGCCGCTATTCCCAATTTCTCTTCCCGGGCCAGATCTTGAGAAGGTAGCGACGGACTTGTGCAAACCTGGGACAGTTTGGATATCTAAAGGACCATGCGCTGCAATGTATTTCCTTAGTAAGGACCTGAGCCGTTATGGAAAGATCTGGTATGCCTTTCTGTCAGCCAAGTTGATGCCGTCTCAACATGTGAGTGATGTTCCTAAGAAAAAAGCCCTTTTGTTATATGCACTTATGACAGATATAAAAATTAGTATGGGGGATGTGATTGAGGCGTCAACTTGACGAAGTTTACGCAGAAATACTCATGGTGGTTTACCACACCCCTCTTTGATTTGTGGGTTGTGCCTTCGAGCGGGCGTACACTGGAGTGCTGAGGAAGCTGTGCAGCAACCTTTGCTTCTGTTGGACCACAGGTTAATTGCACGGTATAAGAAATGGGAAGGTGGTGAGTCACATCCCCGTGGTTTGGGGTATATCATTCATCCTCATTCTGAAGGTGAGGAGCAGGAGTCTAATAAAGAGGTAGAGGGTTGTCCTTCGACGTCCACTTCCTCCGGTAAGTCCAAGTTCAGTTTTTAATTTCGTGAATTGTAACGTCATTTTGATGCTCAACATAAGACCGTATTAAGGCAGAATTAACAGTTGGCGGACCGACAGGCACATATGTTCGCTTATTAGACTAGTTGTACGTAAGCGTTAGCCGATATGTATGATAAGATGAGACCGTTGATGGATCCTGTTCATTTTCCAAAGCCTCAGCCATTGCCGATATTTTCACCACCAAACTGAGACGATGATGTAGAGGTCGAGCACGACGCTTAGCCTATCAGGGAAGTCCTTAGTTCTTATTTTCTTTATTTTCAGCACAATGAGGACATTGTTTCGTATGAGGTTGGGGGGTTGTTTTGAAGTGTTAGTTTTATTCTATTCTGGTGGTGTGTAAATGCATATAGATCGTTTCATTTAGTTGCATTGTAGTTTGCATTTATTAGTTGTGTCAATTTCAATTAATTTTAATTATTATCGTAAAAAAAAACCCAAAAATATTTTTTTTTGTAGAGTAGGACATATAAAATTGGATTTAGGATAGTTTGAGCAAAGAATTAATATACTGCATTTATGGAAGGCCGATGATAAAAATTTGATCAGTTATTAATTAGTTTGACGAGACGGATAGGGAATGCTAAGTTAGGATTTTGATTGTTCCTAGTTGTGCCTACTTGAGACCCTTAGTTTTTAATTGCGCACGTCAATGTGTTGAATTGGTTAGGATTTGGTTCAACTTTTGTGTATTAAGTGCTCGTTAAGGATATATAGACTTTTATCACTTGTTGGATCGTAAAAAAAAAGAAGAAAAAGAATATTGTTGAATAAACACTGCTTCGATGTCTGTCTAAGTTGCAAGAAAAAGAAGAAATATGTAAAAGACAAGAATATAGACATATAAGAGTAGATCTTAACTAGTTTGTCTTTGTAACCGGTGTCATTTGAACAAGTAAGCCCTTAGGATGTGTCTTTACACTCAGCGCCCTAAAATCGACTGGTTTGGGAGTCGTTGGTCGAAAGTTCGCTATATGGGTGGCATTAAAAAACCTAATAAAGATAAACATTACACAAGTAAAGGAAAAATTATATCAACGAGATGGAGCGTAAAACGCGCTTGTTGGAAATAAAAAAAAAGAGAAAGAAAAGAAAAGTGAAGACAAGTGGGTAGAAAGAGAGCTTAAAAGTTAAATATGTAAACTTATCTTTATCTGAGCACTGTGATACTAAGGGTTGAATTCAGATTTTGATTGGTTTGATATATTTCACACACACACACACATAGAAAGGTTGAGAGCAAAGATATAACTGGTGATAAGTTGGATTGTTGATGGTGCATGAATTTGAAGTCCTGTTGAATTATTAATTACTGATTTCTGAGGATGGATTTTTATAATATATGTTGATTAATTGCTTGAGTTTAGATAATCTTGCGTGTGCATTCATGTAGGTAGTTAGTTTAGTTGTTTTTGTTTGTCTTGTGTTTTTGCTTAAGGACAAGCAAAGTTTTGAGTTTGGGGGTATTTGATGAGTGAGTTTTAACCTACGAATTAGATACATCTTTGGCTTAACTCTTTACCATCTTTAAGTGTTTTTAGTATCTTTTTATTTGTTTTCGTGTTTATTTTATAGGATGAGGCTTCGGATAGAAAGAACAAGGAGATTTGATTCAGGTGGTTCTCGCCGAGGCGCGAGTTTGTAAGCTAGAATTCTCGCTGGGGCGCGACTTCGTCGGGGCACAGATTTTACAAAGGAATTTCTCGTCGGGGCGAGGATGCGCGACAGGAAGCACAAAGTACTATTATCAGGATCAACTATTTCAGGAAGTTGACGCTAATAAGGATTCTTTTACTAATCTGACGAGGAGACTATAAGAGACATATGAAGGCATGGAAAAAGGATACACATTCACTGACGATAACCAACCTACAGAGATTGATTTGCAGGGCTGACTGTGGAGATTGATGATTAGAAAAGCTTCGTGAAGAATTCAAATTTGTGGTTGGAAGATTGAAGAAACTTATTGAGTTTTTCCTAATCTTTTCTCTCAGATTTGTAATTAATTATGATGGTTTATTCTAGGATTTTGGTTTTTATTTTCAGCATGAACTAAACTTCCAATTAGGACTACAATTGAACCTTTTGTGATTATGAACTAAGTATCTATTTGAATCTAATTATTATCTCATATTGAGTTGTCTATCTTATTCTATGTTTATTGATCAATTATTTGGCTAACAATTAGCAGGATATCTTAGATGAATTCGGGAGATGAAATCTAGGGTTAGATCTGAATATGATAGCATGCATTCTTAATTATTTGCATGGAATGAATAATTAGGGTTGTGAAGTGAATAGGGATATCTCTTTGCTGCATGTAACTATTGGGAATTGATGCTTAATGAATTTATTTTTTTAGTTTTGCATAGGAATATCGCAGAGTTACTGAGTTAGATAAATTTATTTGATCACTTGGGAAATGACTTATAAATAAAGTTGAATTCCTGTTAATAACTCCATTGAATTGAATAATTAGATGACGGGATAAATTAGTTTATATTCTATAACTGGGGATATTATAGTCTTAAGCCTTAAATATCTGAATTTCAACCTCCGCGTTAGTTTATTTTATTAGTTTTAATTAATTTAGTTTTAATCAACATTCAAAATTGTGATCACTTAATAAAATAGGATTAATATAAAATTGGTAATTGAGAATATAATTGCAGTATTTCTCTGTGGAAATGATACTCTACTTATCATTATATTACTTGTTGATCGTGTATATTTGCACGTAATTGTTGATTGTGAAATCGGACAACAATACACAGATGCTATATATACAATGCCAACAACCCCAAAAGTCTGTAAAAAGCCAAAAATACATAATAATGACTGTTAAGATTTTTTTTCTTTCTGCACTTGTCTTCTAATTTTGAGAATCTACCATAACTAGCTAACAAATTTGTTCATAATCTCTGTTTCTCATTTTCTTATGTTTATTTTTTGACTGCCTTTTGATTTTATTTTTAATTTTCACTTTAGGTGTTTGTTAGTATGCCTCTTTCTTTAGGTTGTTCTATTTATTTTCAATACACATGTCTACTTGGTGTGCTGTCGCAAGCACCCAAAAATAAAACCTTACTGCAAAAGATATTAATGTAGTAGTGCAAGTAAGAGTCGATCCCACAGAGAATGATTAGTCTAAATTTATACTTTGTAAACCAAAAGGGGGGTTTGAAATTTTATTTAACTAATTAACTAAAACAAAATAAGAATAAAATAAGACTTTAGTTCTTCCGTTCAATATCACCTTATCATAACAATATTTATCCTTCAATGAAATTAATAGCCTTAGGTAACAACAAGCTCTGCTACCCGAAACTCCCCTTAATTATCACTCAATGAAATAAGCTCTTCACAAGATTCTAATCATTATACAACCTGGAACAAGCTCTCTAGATTTAATATAACAGCAACATTAAGATCTAGGGAATTAGACTATTCCAAGCAACAATCACACAAGCTCGGATTATTTAACCTGTCTTCCAATAATCATAGCAATACCCAAAAGCTTGACCACAATCACGTATCACTAATTGCTACTAATAATTAGGAACAATATCAATTACACGTAATACTATCCTTTGATCTAGCAGATGATATTAGTTAACCAATTTAATCCTGCAGAAACTAAATTAGTTAAGCCAAATAACATTCAACAGTTAAAACAGATTATCAAGAATGAACTTCATATAAGAAGGAATGAATAGTGTAAATAAAGTTCAACATCCCTTTAGAACTAAATAAAATAAATGAGAAGAGTTCATAGCAAATATGCAAAATATAATTTACAAGATATTCAACAATAATAGAATATAAAAATAAAGGAAGAGTTTAGAGAAGAAAAACTATGTTTTGATATCCGGCTGTCACTTTGGATCACAATCTTCAATCTCCAAACTTTCGCCTTAGATTCTAGGCTTCCATAAGTGTTGATCTATTGCTTGCTCTTGAACTATAAAAATGGAGAGGAGAGTAGCCTCCCCTTGGAGGTCTACTTCCTCTCCCTACTCCTATACTAACAAACTAATGTGGAGAATGGATACAAGCAATTGGTGTATGAATTGGTGGTGAATTAGTGTGTAAATTGGTGTGTATAAGCCTAGCTTCACTTGGTATTTATAGGAACTCATGGTGTGCTAACCTATCATCATAAGTCAATATCAAACACCCAATCAACACATGTGCATCATCCAACCAAGGAAGAATTCACCCAAAAACGTGCCCATGTGATGCACAAATAGTCTAAATCTAACAACTAAACTGATCAGCACCTTGTAAGCCAATTTTAAATTTGTAAACCACCGAATTGGACCTTGGACAAAGAATAAAGGTTGTAGCCCTGGATTTTCTAATGAATTTGGGCTTTTGAATCACCTCATTTGGAGTTTGGAAACTCAAGTTATGGCTCAAATACTCCAACTGGTTCGAACAGGAATTTAGTCTAGGCGGGATTCGGATCAGCTGTCTAAAAAGCAATGTTTGGAGGCCCAAATGAACTTGGATTTTTTCTCACCATACCATTCCGAAAAGCTTGAGAAATCTACTAAAATCTTTGAGAAGAACACATTTTTATTTGGAAACTTTAACACCATCGAAATCGCAAACGAATCTCTAGAGGTCAATCTGTCCAACCGAGTAATTTTCAAGAATATTCAGCTTCGACGACTGTTGAAAAATTGGCCGTAACTCTCTTATCCGAGCTCTGATTTGGGCGTTTTAAGATGTTTCGAAAAGCTAAGAAATAGATCTACAACTTTCCATTTTTGAGCATTGAGAGATACAAGCTGAATCAAGGACTAAATTGAGCTCCACGAGGCTATTATGTTAATGATAAATTCTGTACATTAATCCAAGTATCCTTTTATTTTTTTTCGTATAAAACAAAGTAAAAACACATAAAAGTGATAAAAAAAATGCATTCTATACCAATAAGATAAAAACACATAAAAAAACACAAAATACTCAAAAACTCACAAATCATCAAGTTAAAAGACTTAATTTATAGGTATAAAATCGACTCATCACTACTACTCAAATCATTCTGTAATCTTTCTGTTTATGGTTTTGGAATTTTCAATTTCATCCATATTTTTAGATTTTGGGTATCTAAATGGGGCGCCCATGGAGGGTCCAACCCATTTGGTTTATTAGTCAGCTTGAGATGTTGACTAAGTCAATTACGTAACTGAGAGTTAAAGATATTGTAGGGGAGTGGTTCAACCATTTCAACCTATAAGACTCATGTCTCCTCTCCTCAGTTGACACGATTAATAAGTTGGCCCAAAACCCTAGAAATTTTTATCAGTAACCTCTCCCAACACTGACCAAACCCCAACTGTTACGAATCGTAGATTTGGGTTACGTTCTCGTATCGTAGTTCGGAGACACCATTGGGTTGCAGAGGACAATCAATTGTAGAATGTTTTTCGCACCAAAGGTTCTATCACGCTTTAGAGGTATGAATTTTAAATTTTTTTTTTGTAAATAAGTCATGACATGGATCTTATTAATCCTTCATTGGTGTCAGAGCATGTGTTTTTTCGATCATATGTATGCCATTTATGAATTATTTACACAATATGCCATGAATGCATGTTTAAAAGCTTTAAAAACATCATCAATGGCAACCTTTGTTACACTTAATGTTAGGGGCTAATATTGCAGTATGTTGTAGCCTACATGTAGTGTATATAATCAGCATAATTTGGGTTCAATCGGATTTGTATGGTAAAATTAATTTGGAACCCTAGTTTACAAGCTGCCTATTTTGACCAAAAATCACTCTCTGCGTAGTTGACCATTTCATGCGATATTGATATGTATGCGTAGTACATTGCGTAAGCTTTCCAACGACATATTATATGCATGCATCCGAATAAAATTGAGTGAGATATGACTTGCCAAAGTTTGAATCGCAAAATGGGTTTTCTGGAAATTTTTGGTTGCTGGAGGTTGAAGATGAAGTGATATTTCACTCTCAGTGGGATTCACATTCATCACAGCCTCATCATGGAAGCTCCCAAAATGGTAGTTGAGCACACCATAAGAACCGCCAAGCTTAATCAATCAGAGCAGTACCAATCGTGTCAGAAACAGAGGCCGGGAAGGCGGCGAGTGGTCAGCATGCGCGCCGGAGCACCGCGACTGCCCACGCGCGCGCCATGCGCAGCTGCTGCTTTATGCAGTGCGCGTGCGATACACGCGCTAGACTATTTACCCAGTTTATTGACCCGCGACCCTATCCGACCCGGTTCTTGACCCGCGGTCTTGACCCAGTTCAACATATTTCAATTTTATTTATTTATTTTCAGAAAATAGTTTTATTAATTATTTGATGCATGAAAATTTATTAATAAATAGTTATTGCCATTATTAAATTCTGAAAATTTTACAGAAATTAATTATTGGCATAAAATTAATATTTCCACAGAAATTTTTGAAAAATTAATATATTTGGATAATTTTAGTTAATTACTAATTTTATTATACGATAGTTAATTAATTGAGATAATTAACGTAGTCATCGGAAAAATTCCAGAAAATTACAGTAACCTTTTGTGATAATAAGCTACTGCTAGAATTTATTTTTTTTGGGAATATTTTAATGTGTTATAGCATACATGGTATATTAATTGAGTATTATTACCTGTTATTTAATTCCTTTTGTTAATATTTTTGAAATATTAATTATTGTTGCTTGGAATTAAATTACCATATTATAATTACACATATACCCTTGTTCCTAGTGGGAGCAATTTAGGTGGTAGTAATTTAATTAAATTATTCCCTAAATTACACGTCTTTTGTCCTGGAAAAATTAAATTTAAATAATTAGACATTCATACAGATTTTGATTTCTAAGCTTAATGAAGTCTCCCTAATAAGGTTCTCCCTCTTTCTTTTTCCCAAAAGAAAATGGACATGGCTAGGTTGTATATCTGAACTACCAAATTCAACAGTTATAAAAAGATAGGTGAACATATCTTTGGAGAACATCTTCAGGTTATGTCGAATATGATTAAAATGTTAGGAGCTGTTGGCAATCCTTTGTCAAATGAACAACAAATTCAGGCAGTGAGACACTCATTTTTCGATAATTGGAACAATCTCAAGATTAACATAAGCTCAAAATGAAAATATTAAGTCTTTGAAAGATATTTTTCATCACCTTGGGCACTTAGAAGCTGAGCAGCTAGAGGTTGAACTTTTAAGGGCTAAACGACTAGAGGATGAACGTCTAAAGGCTCAACAAATAGAGATTGCTAATACTAATACGCCTTAGAAGGTTGCAGAGGCTGGTATTTTCAAGAGGAAGATAAGTAAACGTGGTTTTGCCAAGAAGGACAAGGCCAAGTTGATTTGTTACAACTGTGGCGTAGCAGGACACTTCGCTTTGACTGCACCGAGCCGAAAAAGGTACTCAGTTATCTTGATCAAGCTATGTGTTTAGTGTCTTCCACTATATTTATTGCTTATTCTCTCCATATGTGGATTGTAGACTCTGAATCAACGGACCACATAGCGCGTGATTGGACTGGGTTCGTGGAGTATCGTCGACTTCTAGCTGACAGAAAAGGACTAATGGGGAATAACTCCAGTTTAGATGTGCTAGGAATTGTCACTTACAAATTAGATATGCAAGGATGCTCTGCATTGATTCTTGACGATGTACTCTATGCACCAGATATCCGACAAAATTTATTCTATGTTCTTACAATACTTAGTTTATGTTACTCTATTCGTTTTGAGCAGGTGTTATAATTTCTCGTGGGACGAAAATTTTTGGATATGGTTTTATTTCTAATGGTTTTATTGTTTTAGATACTATTAATTCTAGCGTTAATAGTAATAATTCTTATTCTTTGCTTGTTGAGAATGATCATGATAGTTCAATTAAATGACATGCTAGATTAGGTCATCTTGGATAGGATATAATGGCTAGGTTAGCTCGAGCAGGTCTTTTATTCCTATTCGGTAAGGTCAATCTACCCACTTGTGAACATTGTTTAGCAAGGAAATCAACTAAAAAGCCATTTGGTAAAGCCACTAGGGCAGAAACACCCTTGCAACTCATTCACTCAGACATTTGTGGCCCTATAAATGTGAAAAAAGGCATGGATGTCCTATTTTCTCACAATGATAGATGACTATATGCGCTTCGGGTACACTTTCTTGATCTCTCATAAGTCTGAGGCATTAGAATGTTTAAGACCTTATTTGATTGAGGTCGAGAAACAGTTAGATAAAAGTGTTAAAGCACTTTGAACTGAACAAGGTAGCGAGTATTTATCCGATTAGTTTAAAGAACTGTGTGAGGAAAAAGGGATAATCAGGCAATTAACAATCCCTAAAACTCCACAACAAAACAGTGTGGCAGAGAGAAGGAACCGGACATTATTAGACATAATTAGGTCTATGATGGCGTAGGCTAATTTGCCTATCTCCTACTGGGGAGATGCATTATTGACTGCGATGTATATACTTAATCGTGTGCCTTCAAAATCTGTTCAATCCACCCCATATGAAATGTGGACTGGCAGAAAGCTCGAATTAGATGATATGCAGCCTTGGGGATTGACAGCTTATGTATACAACACTTCTCATAAGCATGGAAAATTGGGGCTGAGGGGTAAGAAGTGTATCTTTATAAGATATTCTAAACAAAGGTTATGTGTTCGTTGGAGAACAACCTGATGAGACTGTATCCGAGATAGAGTCACGAGATGCGGATTTCCCTAATAGAAGTGATGTGAGCAAGGAGATGGACTTTTATGAGATGGAGGAAGATTTGGGCACTCCAAATCGTATAGTAGAGATCGAAGAGGCTACTCTTCAGGTTCCTGTAGATAGTGGGAGTGACATGCCTTCGAGCATTTCTATTCCATCGAATGAAGAGTCTCTGTTTGCCTAAATATGTATTAGCAAAACACGTAAGTATACATGATCGAATAGTAGTAAAGTAGCAAATAGAGTATCGTATCCCACAGAGAATTATATAAAATAACTATCACTTACTAAATTTGTATCAAACCAATTTTATTAATCAAATCGATAAAGATTGTAAAATTACAAAAATAAACTAATTCAATAAACTAATCACTAATACTAAGGATTGAATTCAGATTTAAAGGCTTAAATTACAATTTTCCTTAATATTTCACTTAAATTAATGCCATTCCTTTTAAGTTAAGTTAACTACATTGGACTATTAATCAAGAACTCGTAAATATTTATAACCATCTCTCAATGCATTATAAACAAATGAACTTAAATCCATAAAAGATAAAATTAAGATGAACACTTTAGTTAACTAATTCACTATATCTCTATGTGAATTACAATTAAAAAAGATTTAAAGCTCAGGCTCTCTTTCCGATTACATACGATATATAGGTATATTTCTATCCTATACACAATTTATGATTCTCAATTACGAGAAAACACAATCATATGCTATTATATTCAGATCTAAACCTAAAATCCATCTCTCAATTTCATATAGATTACCACAATAATTGTTGACCAGACAATTAAATAATTAAAGTACAAGATATAATAGATAATCTAATTATAAAAAACAATAACTAACAAATAAGTAAATTAATGAAAACTACACATCAAGTTCCATTGCAATCTTAAATAGAAATTTAGTTCATGATTGAATTAAAAACCATAATCCACAATTTAGTCATCATCCAAGAATTATAAAATAAAAAGATAAAAGAAGAAAAGAAAAACTCTTGAAGCAACCATTGATCTCCTCTTTAGCCTTTTATGTCGATCTTCCTTTGTGATAGCCTCCTTGCTTCAAGCCTCCAAGTCTCCTTCAATTTTAGAGTTAGTAAAAAGTAGTAAGATCTCCTTATTCTATGACTCCCATCATGTATTTATAGGTTACAAGACCAATTTCTTAGCTTAAGAGGAAAAATAATCCAATTTGGAGTTAAAAACATGTAAAAACGCGTCAAAATTAAGTTTGACCACGACTCGGGCATTGTAGCGCCGCTCACAGCACTAGAATGCAGATTCTTTGGCATTATGGTGCTGCCACGCTGGAATAGTACTAGAAATGGGCGCTGCCGCGCCGAGGGATTCTTTGGAATTTTTTACTTCGACGTCTGTTGGTAAAATGGTCATAACTTTCTCATCTGAACTTCGATTAGGACACTTTAAGATGTTCCGGAAAGCTAAGAAGTAGATCTATAACTTTCATCCTTTGAGAATTAATAGATTCTGACTAGATCAAGGTCGAAATTAGGCTTCAAGTGGCTGCTATGTCAATGGCAACTCCAAACATTGAGGTTCAACGTCCGTTAATAAAAATGTCATAACTTTTGATTCGGGAGGAGTTACAGGGTGTGCCACCTATTAACTCGAAGCTCATGACGAGATATGCATCCAACTTTGTGTTAAAAGCCTTCAAATCTTCCCTTCTTGCATTTGTTTGTATATTTTACTCCAAAAGATGTCTGGATTGCGTCTCCTTATTTCTTCCTACAAAATAACATAAAAACGCTACAAATACCTAATAATAACTTAAAATACTTAAGAACTCACAAATTATCAAGTCAAACGATAATCAATTCGTAGGTATAAAACCCACTCACCAGTCTCCTATTCCTCAAATGCGTATAAGTCAAAGGGGTAACATTCCACCTCGTCTCTTTGAGATTGAGGGAAATGCCATTATGGCTGATGCAGAGGATGATGAGGAACCTTGATCTTATCGAGATGCTCTATCATTTGCTACGAGCGATAAGTGGATGATTGTAATGGAAGATAAGATGGAGTCCATGAGGATTAATCAAGTTTGGGACTTGGTTGACCTTCCACCAAGGCGAAAGGCTATTGGGAACAAGTGGGTTCTTAAAGTCAAACGCAAGGTGGATGGTTCGATTAAACGGTACAAAGCTCGTCTTGTAGCCAGGGCTACACCTAACAAAATGGAATTGATTACGAGGAAACTTTCTCACTACTTGTAAGGTTTGCCTCAATTCACCTTATTCTAGCGATCATTGCGCATTTGGATCTGGAGTTGTATCAAATGGACGTTAAGACAACTTTTCTAATTAGAGATTTAGTTGAGGAAATATACATAGATCAGCCAAAGGGTTTTATCGTAGGAGGATAAGAGCGTAAAGTTTACACGCTTAAACATTCTATCTATAGTTTAAAACAAACATCCAGGCAATGGTATCTAAGATTCCATCGAGTCGTCATTTGTGATGGGTTTACGATGATCGAGGAAGACCATTGTGTGTATATCAAACGATCCAAAGATAAATTCCTTATCCTATCGATGTATGTCGATGACATTATACTAGTTGGGAACAATAAAGAGATGATTATTACCACCAAAAGGTGGTTGTCCTCTAACTTTGAGATGAAAGACATGGGGGAAGTAGCTTATGTTCTTGGAGTTAAGATCTATAGAGATCACTCAAGGAAGCTTCTTAGTTTGTCTCAAGAGACTTATCTTAAGAAGGTTCTTGAGCAATTCCAGATGAACAACTGTAAATCCATAGACACTCCTATCGTTAAAGGTGATGCCATTGGACCGGAGCAATGCCCTACTTCTCCCGAAGAAATTGAGAAAATGTCTCATTATCCATATAACAATGCTACAGGAAAGCTAATGTATGCAATCGGTTACCTTAGTCGTTATCAGTCAAACCTTGGGATTGCTCATTGGAGGTCAATCAAGAGGATCTTGATATATTTAAAGGGCACTTTGGACTACATGTTATGCTATGGAGGACCGGACCTATGATTGATTGGTTACTCCGATTCCAGTTGGGGAGGTTACCAGGGGATGCTCAAGTCGACCTCGGGATATGCATTCTTGTTACATGGTGGTGCTATCATTTGGTGTAGCAAGAAACAAACTTGTGTTGCTTTTCGACGATAGAGTCGAAGTTTGTAGCATGTACATCAGTTGTTCAGGAAGCCATGTCTTGGAGTCGTCCCTTATGCTTCAGAGCCTGTAGCTATTTATTATGATAGCACAGTAACCCTGGATTACACTAAGGACCCCAAGTATCATGGTAGGATGAAGCACATTGACTTGAGGATGAACTTCATTAGAGAGAACATTGCAAATAACGAGGTGATATTAGAGTACATGCCCACTGGACCTATGGTAGCGGATTCCTTGACGAAACTAATTCCTATAGATGCTTTTTGTAGGCATGTTAGTTCGTTGGGGATTTGTAGGGTTTGATGTACTTTCGTTTCCTTTGTATATCACTCATTATTTGGCTTGTATTAGATATATTCATTATTGTTTCGAGACTTTTATCATTTATGCGAGATTCATTTGTTCCCACTTATGATTGTGTTCTTTTAGTGCATATGATAAATAGTAGTAGTTCACACAGTTATTATGCATATTGGATATGCACACACCAAATATATGTCAATAGGTTGAGTGGCTAACTCACACGAGCAATCACCCCTGGCTCTTTGAAAAACGAGCAAAGTTGAGACAGTTCATTTATTGACGCTTTAAGTAGCGAGCTATTGATGCTTTAGATAACAATTAATTGGCACTTAGTAGTGAGCAAAATGAAACATGATGTCACCTTGGCATGTGCCAAGATTAGGTTAACTTGGATTAACTAAATATAGTATGCCCCACCATCTATATTAACCTGTACTGATAGCCGGATGCAAAGTTTCAGAATTGGCGCTTGGGAAAGTGAGCAATCTGGAAATTCGAGTTAGGTGCTTATGAGGCGACTGAACTAAGATCCATACGACATGACCATTGGATATATGCTCATATAGATGAGATTGTCTGCCGTGACATGATAACCAGACATGAAATTTCAATGTGGTGCTTTGATAAGCGGGAAATTTGAAATGTTTGAGTTAGGCACTCTGGGAGTGACTATATGAGGTCCGCACAACAAAAATAGTATGTTGTGAGAAGGTTACATGTGCTTACCGACCATGTAAAGGAGGTGAGAGAATGAATCCCTGTTTCCTCACCGTGTGAGTCATGTAGGACAAGATTAATGTTCTTACATCAAGTACTCTTTGTGATCTTTGACTATGCTGTAAATACGTGAATTAGTGTTGCTACTTTGGTTTTGATTCCTAAGGTCAGGATTGATGAGACTCTAAGGACCGATTTTGGGAAAGCAGTTAATTTATATCTGAGTAGTATTAGAGTGAAGGGAAGACAATTTGATTTCACCTCATTCTGCACTTATTGTCGACAACTATAGCACTGCGATAACGATATAGTAATAAATGAGATATGAAATGGACTTAGGCCCAAAGGTGGTTAAGTATGGCTCTCTAAGGGATTAGAGATACTTAACCTAGTCAAAATCAAATGTGTCTCGGGTACTATGAGTTTATGGGTTATAGCCTCTATGTGAACTAATTGAGTTTGGCATGAGAGCTCTCGCATTATTTTCTTTAGAAGGGTAGATGCTTCTATGTTGGCCTTAACGGGTTTGATATAGAGCTCCTGCACTGCAGGTGAACTCAGCGGTCGCATGGTGCATGATGAGTGGGTTTTATGCCTACGAATCAGGTATTATTGAGCTTAATTATTGCTATCCTTAATTGTTTTTAGTATTATTTTATTTATTTTTGTGTTGATTTATTGTAGGATGGAGTTGGAGAGGCATAAAAGTCATTTTGTGAAGAAAAGAATTAAAAATTATTAAAATTTAAGCTAAGTGACATTTTTATAAATATTGTGTCCCAGTCAAGTGCTTAGGCGCTTGGTCCACTATTAATTTGAGTGCCTAGGCGCTCTAGCTCGGCCAAAGAAGGAAATTGTTGCTGCTGAGATGGAAATTGAACCCAATTAGGAATCTGAATCAGGGTTTGATAAAAATACAAGGGAAAAGACTTCAGAAAAGAGAGTAACAAGAGATTTGCAGAGAGAACAAGGAAAAACACAAAAAGGAGAATTGCAGAGCTTGAAGATCAAGAGAAAGATTGGGAGCGGCTTCACAATTTCTTCTATTCCTTTCTTTTTATCATTAATTTTCGTAATTCCTGGGATGTTTTCAATTATTAATTGGATGATGTTTTCTTTTATTGTTATGAACTCAATTTCAATTAAGATTGCAACAGAACTTGGTACGTAGTTTAAATTGATGCTTTCTATTTAATGCAAGTTAGTTTTCATTGAATCATTTATTATATCTTATGCTTATTGATTAATTGTTTGGCCAACAATTACTGTGATAATCTATAAAATTGGAAAATAGAGTATAGATTTAGATCTGGGTATGATAGCATCTGTTCATATAATCTGAATAAGGTTAATATGATTAGCATGTAAGATAGGAATATACCTACGTGTCTTTTGTAACCATTAGAAGAATTTGTGTAATATTCTGAACCCTAATAAGATTTGTATATGTAAATTATGTGTTTATTAAATGAAATTTCTTATTCCGACTCTGTGTTATGTGATGATATATTTTAATGAACGGCTGTTCAGGCAATCTTTGAAAACTTAATACGATTCGAAAACATTATCGTATACGTTTAGAATTAGAACGTATAACTAGATATCGAAAAGTTTAAAACCTTAAACCCTAATGAGATTTGAAGTTTGTAACATATGTGCTTAATAAAGATTGAAATGATATTTCGAAGCAGGTGTTTTGTGATTATATCATGTAAACGATAAATTTGGTCAAATAAAATTTTTTGATCAAGCTGCTTAGTCTTGCTTACATTGACAAAATGATTTGTCGTGCTTTCCACGATTTCACCAAAAAGCATCCTGACAAATTATTTTTAGTAAGCTGCTGTGTCGTGCTTAAACTGATATAGTGCTTTGTCGTGCTTACGCTGACAAGATGCTTTGTCGTGCTTATGCTTGGCACACGTCAGCTTACGCCTGGCACACGCTAGGTACTAAAGTGTAATTAACCTAGGTACCAAAGTGTAATAAGCCGAGCCCCTAGCGTGCAATTAGTGAAACTTGGTTTTTCTATAAATAGCAAGCTCATTTCATTCATTCCTTACTATTTTTCAAGAGCAATGGAAGAGCAAAAACACTCTAAATTTATATTCTAAGAGATATTATGAGATAAAAATTACTTTCTAAGCATCGAAGCGCTACGCGATTGAAAGTAAAGCTAGCAACTATAAGAGGTATTACTCTAGTGGTTATTATTTTCATTCTTCTTTATATATTTAGTAAAAATATTTTTATAAGCAGTTACTGTGAACCTTGGATAGATAGAAGTCATATTTTATTGAATATTTATAGTTGTATAGTTTCACGTGAGCACCAGATCTGCTACAGGGAAGTGTAGAGAATTTGGAGGCGTCACATGTTGGTATCAGAGCTATAGATTATAGCTCTAAGGTAGTTAGAAAATACCTTAGGATATAGTCTTTGAGTCCGTAAAATACTTAATTATACATAAAATAATCTTAAAAGCTTTATATTATGTGTAAATTTGTTTCGCTATAATACTAAAAAACTCAAATTCTTTTGTAGGATGTTAGAGATAAATTGGAATGACCTCCTAGTTATAGATCATTCCATGGTAGGGTGGATGATAGAGAGTGAGTCAGATAGTGAGCCAGAAGAGGTTCCAGATTATGAGCCGGCCACTCCCGAGTCAGACCCGGAGGAGGAACCAGAGGAGGAAGAACTTCTGCACGACCAGGAGATATTAGATGCTGAGGAGGCTGAACATCCCATAGATGGATAGCTAGTAGATCCTGATCCTAATGAGGAGATTGGAGCGAGTCAGATGATGCGTGTTGATAGACACGAGGACATAATGACGGGATTAGTCCAGCAGTCATCCGCAGATCTAGAGGCTGCTAATTTTCGAGCATATGTAGCTAAAGGGTTATTGGAGAGTGAGAGGGATAACACTCGCCGTCTTAGGACACTTCTCCAGAGTACTCAGTAAGAAAGGCAAGAGGCCTAAATGTACTTATACCGAGCAGACAAGGGATGCTGTGATACGTTTGGCAACTTAGAGCATCGAGTGCTTAAGTACCCAGTGGAGGAGAACATGGTGGATTATATGATAGACAGGTCAGTGGTCTGTCATATGATCTAAGATGGCTATAAGGAGGCACGCGATCGTTCAGTCTAGTTTAGTACTTAAGTTTATTTGCTGTAGTTTGTATTATAAAAATTTTGGGTTGTAAAATAGGGAATCTTCTGTATTAATTAGTGGTAGTATAAACCACTAGTCGAATATGTAACCGTTCTGCATGTGATATACAAATTGTGTTTGTACAAATCAAATTACTAGTTCTATGTGTAGTATATACTTGTATTTTCTTTATTTTAGAATCATGGCATAAGGACGAAGAACCCAGACCCGAAATGAGACCAATGAACCAAACCCAACCCAACAACTAGTAGATTTACTATTAGGAGCCTTACAAGGTCATCCACCACCCCAGCCCAACCCAAATAATCCACATAAGTCAGCATTTAAAGACTTTAAAACCGTTGGACCACCTGAGTTCAAGGGAACTGCGGATCCAGTTGAAGCCCAAACTTGGGTAACTGAAATGGAAAAGTTTTTCACTGTAACCAACGTAAGTGAGGAACAAAAGACAATATTTGCGACCTTTTTCCTAAAAGTTGAGGCAAACTTTTGGTGGGAAACCACAAAAACCAGGGTCGGTGAAGGAGTAGTTCCTTGGATAAGATTCAAAGAATTATTCTTTGAAAATTACTTTCCACAAACTATGCAAGACCGAATGGAGATAAAATTTTTAGAATTAAAATAAGGGGAAATGACTGTATCTCAGTATACAGCCAAGTTTAACGAATTGTCTCGTTTTGCCCTCATCAAGTAAACTCTGAGACGAGAAAAACTAGGAGATTTGAGGAAGGGTTGAAACCTCAGATAAGGAGTAGAATATCAATCTTCCAGTTGAAGACATTTTCAGAGATTCTTGAGAAGGCTGTCAAAGCTGAGATCGAGAATGAAAATCTTCTCAAATTCCATAAGGAGAAGAGGAGTCAGAATGAAGGGGGGAAATTCAAAGGAGAAGTCAGTACAAGGGGTAATAATAACAACAAGAGGAAGTGGGATACCACTTTTTCTACTAACTTTGGGGAGAAGGGGAATAATTACAACAATAACAACAACCCTACCAACAGAAACCAGAATAACAAGATGGAACGTTGTGCCACATATGGAAAGAACCATCTGGGAGTATGTCGTAGGAAGGTGGTTACCTGTTACAGCTGTGGTCAGGAGGGACATTATTCCAATGATTGTCCCAAGAAGAGTACTAATCAGGGCAATCAAAATTATAAGTGTTATCATTGTGGCGCAACAGGTCACATATCTAGAAATTGTCCAAAGAATAGGAACCAAACCAGGGGAGGAAATCAAACCACAAACAACACCCTCAAACCAACAGTAGCAGGAGCTGGAGGCTAGAGTCGTCCAACTGCCAGAACATTTAATATGATGATGAGGGATGCTGTTGCTTCATAGGACGTGGTGACAGGTATCATCCCTATCGACACTTTAAATGTATATGTGTTGTTCGACTCTGGTGCTACTTGTTCATTTGTGTCTAATAGCTTTGCTACTAACTTGAATATGCCATGCGAAGACTTAGACATACCTTTTAATGTAGAGATTGCAAATCGAGAGATAATTACCGTTAAAACTGTATATAAAGATTGTAATGTAGAGATTAAGGGACACAAGTTTCTTGTGGACCTCTTTCCTATACAGCTAGGGGAATTCGATATAATCTTACGCATGGATTGGTTGGTTAATCATAATGCAATGATTGACTGCCATCGGAAACGTGTAAACCTGTTAACTGAGTCGAAGTCAAAGGTAGTGTTCAACGGTGGTTGTTCGCCTAAACGATCTCGATGTCTGACAGTAATGCAAGCAGAAAGATTGCTTAGGAAAGGTTGCATAGGTTATTTGGCATATATAGTAGATACTCTAAAGGAAAGAGCAAAGCTAGATCAAATACCTGTAGTTAGAGAATTTCCGGATGTGTTTCCAGATGATTTACCAGGTCTACCTCCGGATAGGGAGATCTAGTTTGTTATCAATCTTGCACCTGGTACGGCGCCAGTTTCGAAGGCACCGTACAGGATGGCACCAGTAGAGTTGAAGGAGTTACTTGTACAGTTACAAGAACTCTTAGACAAGAAATACATACAACCTAGTGTTTCACCTTGTGGAGCACCGATGTTGTTTGTCAAGAAGAAGGATGGAATGTTAAGGTTATGCATTGACTATAGAGAATTAAATAAGTTGACCATAAAGAACAAATATCCTTTACCACGAATTGATGATTTATTTGACCAGCTGAAAGGGGCCGAACACGTTTTGAAGATCGACCTACGATCAGGTTATCATCAGTTAAAGGTAAGAAAAGAAGATATGTCGAAGACAGCGTTTAGGACACGCTACGGACATTATAAGTTTCTTGTGATGTCTTTTGGATTAACAAATGCGCCGGCAGCATTCATGGACTTGATGAACTGAGTGTTTAAACCATGCTTAGACAAATTTATCGTAGTGTTCATCGATGATATTTTAGTATACTCGAGAACAAAAGAGGAGCATGCTGAACACTTAAGGAGCGTATTGGAGATATTACGCAAGGAACAACTTTATGCAAAGTTTTCCAAGTGTGAGTTCTGGTTGGAACTAGTCCAGTTCTTGGGTCATGTAATTGACAAGAATGGAATAACGGTGGATCCAGCAAAGATAGAGGCAGTTGTGAATTGGGAACAACCAACAACTCCAACAGAAGTACGAAGTTTTCTCGGTTTAGCAGGGTACTATAGGCATTTTATACAAGATTTTTCAAAAATAGCAACCCCACTAACCAATTTAACTCGAAAGACGGTAAAGTACGTCTGGACAGATAAATGTGAAGAAAGCTTCCGAGAGTTGAAGAAACGATTGAGCATGGCACCAGTGTTATCTTTACTAGATGATACAGGAGGTCTTGTCGTTTATAGTGATGCATCACACAAGGGATTGGGTTGTATGTTAATGCAACATGGGAAGGTGATTGCGTATGCCTCACGACAACTCAAAGATTATGAGAAGAGGTATCCTACGCATGATCTTGAGTTAGCTGCGGTAGTATTTGCCTTGAAAATATGGCGGCATTACTTGTATGGGAAGAAGTGTGAGATATACACAGATCATAAAAGTCTGAAGTATATTTTCACACAGAAAGAGTTAAACATGCGACAGAGGAGATGGCTAGAATTGATAAAGGATTTCGGCTGTGAAATGTTATATCATCCAGGGAAAGCCAATGTCATAGCAGACGCGTTAAGTAGGAAGAATCAAGAAAAGTTGAACATGATAACAAATAACGAGGTATTGATAAAAGAGTTTGACAAACTTGAGATCGAGGTAAGAGTTCCAGTGAATTCTACCCAAAAGTTATTTGTTGTGGAAAATGGTTCAACTTTGTTGGAGAGAGTCAAGAGACTACAGGAGACGGATGCAGAGTGTCAGAAGTGTAAGACTGAAATATCCCATAAGAAGAATAACAAATTCAAAATGGATAAGGATGGAGTACTGAGGTACGAAGATAGAATTTGGGTACCCTCAGTACAAGAATTGAAAGATGAAATATTGAATGAAGCCCATAGTTCTAAGTTCGTTGTACATCCAGGTAGTACAAAAATGTACAAAGATTTAAGCCGACACTTTTGGTGGTCTAACATGAAAAGAGAAATAGCAAAGTGGGTAAGTAAATGTTTAATCTGTCAAAGGGTTAAAGCTGAACACCAAAAGCCGAGTGGACTATTACAACCCTTAGAAATTCCTGAGTGGAAATGGGAACATATTACCATGGATTTCGTAGTTGGTCTCCCAAATACACAGAAAGGTCACAATGCCATTTGGGTAATTGTAGATCGTCTTACCAAATCAGCTCATTTTCTACCCATAAAAGTCAACTTCAGTCTTGATCAGTTAGCCAAACTTTACATCAATGAAGTTATTTCTAGACATGGAGTCCCTGTTTCTATAGTATCAGACCGAGACCCACGATTTACTTCAAATTTTTGGACAAGTCTCCAGAAACATTTAGGAACCCAGTTGAGATTAAGCACAGCTTATCACCCACAAACTGACGGTCAGAGTGAGAGAACCATTTAAACATTGGAGGACATGTTGCGCACTCGCATCATGAATTTCAAGGGAAGTTGGGAAGATCAGTTACCTTTGGTAGAATTCGCCTAAAACAATAGTTACCATGCCAACATAGGAATGCCACCATTTGAAGCTTTGTATGGAAGGAAATGTAGGACACCTTTATGTTTGGATGAGGTCGGTGAGCTACAAATGCTAGGATCTGAAATAGTTCACCAAACCGCTGAGGTAGTTCGAATTATACGAGGAAGATTACAAGCGTCTCAAGATCGACAGAAGAAATATGCGGATCAACACAGGAAGCTACAAGATTTCGATGTCGGTAGTCACGTGTTTTTAAAAGTTTCTCCGTGGAAAGGCAAAATACGTTTCGGCAAGAAGGGAAAATTGAGTCTGAGATTCATTGGACCATTTCAGATATTGAGAAGGATAGGTGAAGTAGCTTATGAGGTAGCCTTACCTCCTGAGTTAGAACATATTCATAACGTGTTTCATGTGTCCGTATTACGACCATACAAACCCGATTATAAACACGTTGTAGATTACGAGCCTATTCAGATCGAAAAAGATTTATCATATGAAGAAGTTCCTATTGAAATCATAGATAGGAAAGAACAACATCTACGCAATAAAGTGATACCTTCAGTCAAAGTTATTTGGAGGAATCAAAACATAGAGGAAGCTACGTGGGAGCTCGAGAATAAAATGCGAGATAATTACCCATACTTGTTTTTATAATCTGTACTGTAATTTCGAGGACCAAATTCTTATTAGTGGGGGTGAATGTAATATTCCGAACCCTAATAAGATTTGTATATGTAAATTATGTGTTTATTAAATGAAATTTCTTATTCCGACTCTGTGTTATGTGATGATATATTCTGATGAACGGTTGTTCAGGTAATCTTTGAAAACTTAATACGATTCGAAAACATTATCGTATACATTTAGAATTAGAACGTATAACTAGATATCGAAAAGTTTAAAACCTTAAACCCTAATGAGATTTGAAGTTTACAACATATGTGCTTAATAAAGATTGAAATGATATTTCGAAGCAGGTGTTTTGTGATTATATCATGTAAACGATAAATTTGGTCAAATAAAATTTTTTGGTCAAGCTGCTTAGTCGTGCTTACATTGACAAAATGATTTGTTGTGCTTTCCACGATTTCACCAAAAAGCATCCTAACAAATTAGTTTTAGTAAGCTGCTGTGTCGTGCTTAAACTGATATAGTGTTTTGTCGTGCTTACGCTTTGTCGTGCTTACATTGACAAGCTGCTTTGTCGTGCTTACGCCTGGCACACGCTAGGTACTAAAGTGTAATTAACCTAGGTACCAAAGTGTAATAAGTCGAGCCTCTAACGTGCAATTAGTGAAACTTGGTTTTTCTATAAATAACAAGCTCAGTTCATTCATTCTTTACTATTTTTCAAGAGCAGTTCAAGAGCAAAAACACTCTATATTTATATTCTGAGAGATATTGTGAGATAAAAATTACTTTCTAAGCATCAAAGCGCTACGCGATTGGAAGTAAAGCTAGCAACTACAAGAGGTATTACTCTAGTGGTTATTATTTTCATTCTTCTTTATATATTTAGTAAAAATATTTTTATAAGCAGTTACTATGTCCGAATTTCTTCAACTATTTAGTAAAAATATTCATTTTATAAGCAGTTATAATGCTGAAATTTTTTCAAATCTAATAGCCGAATATTCATTTTATAAGCAGTTATAATGCTCAATTTATTTTAAATATAATTGAAAAATATTCATTCTGTAAGCAGTTATAATGCTAAAATTATTTCATATATTGTAAAAGAAGTCTAATTTATATGCGGTTATGATACCCGAAATAAAACTTAAAAGATTTAATCGTTAAACGCTTATTTGTCTACATAAACTTATAAACGTGTAGGATTTACGACGAACGTTTAAACCGTTATATTAACTGTAAAAGATATACGAGCCAAGTTTCCTAACCTTGTTACATTTAAGCAAGTCTATTACATCTTGCTATCTATTATTGTGAAGTTATTGCATCTTGTTCAGCATAACTTAAGAAATGAATCATTATTCATATATTGTTTATTCGAGCGTAAATTGTTTTGTCAAACCAAATTGTTTTGGTACGACATCTTATACTGAGAAATGGAACACCTTGATGTAAGGTGAACTGAAACACCTTGATATAAGGTGCCGATAAATGTTGATTATATATCGACACAAAATTGTAGGATGATATGCATACTCCTAGGATATTTGTTAGGGCGATCCCCTACCAAATATCTGAAATCAAACGGTTCTAAGTCATTGAAGACTGATAGAACTAATTGAAATATATGGTTCATGTACAGAACCCCCAGTTATACATCATTGACATCTTTCAAATCAAACACATTGTGTTTATATTTTCAAATGAACTTGCTGAGCATTTGTAGCTCATTCTTGCATATATCTTCTTTTGCAGTTTTAAATGATAATCCCCGCACTTCTGGGACAGACAAAGGAAAATGACATGTTTACTAGTTTTATTTACTATTTTTGAATAATTCAAGTCTTTTATAAGGTTTTGTTGTAATAACTTAGTACTGAGAACGATGTAACCGAACTTAATGATATGTAATATATTATCATCCTTTATTACATCGAATGCATTATACTCTGATCTTTACTTTCTTTAGCATAGTTGTACTAAGTAAATACAGTATCTTTACGAACTATACATCTGAATGAGGGTATTTAAAATGATACTGGGAGTTCTGTAAGCGCTGAGGTTACACTTAATAAGCGCCGGTAAGGTGCCACCTTTACCGGAATGCGCCCCTCAGTTCCAAGAACAATCTTGTCATTAATACTGTGAATGTCAGATAGATAGGGAATATTGATGTGAAAAAAGTATTCATGAGATATGAATCTATACATCCAAGTGAGGGTATCCAAACACAGATAACGTTCTGGCAGGAATTATCATCTGTTATGGGATACTGTGAACCTTGGATAGATAGAAGTTATATTTTATTGAATATTTATAGTTGTATAGTTTCACGTGAGCACCAGATCTGCTACAGGGAAGTGTAGAGAATTTGGGGGCGTCATAATTTGTGCTTAAAACCCTAATTATCTTGATTCACACAGGAATTTAATAAGTTAATTGATTAGGGTGTTCCTTGTAATTCTGTTCCTTAGATATCGAATTTAGGAGGATTTGTTTATGCAACATTCGGAAGAAGTGCGTGAATACTGTAAAGAATTCTTGGTTAATGATTCATATTAATTAATTAAATTAAATAGGAAGTGAATTGATTTAAATGAAATACTACGGGAAGTTGTAATATTAACTTATTAAATCTGTGTGAATCAAGATAATATGAACTTTATTTTAGTAATTAATTTTGTTAATTTTAATTTTCAACTTGTAACCAATATTCATAGTTTAAATAGGACTAATTAAATTAAAAATTTGGTAATTGATAAATATTGGTCTATTTCCTCGTGGGAACGATATCCTTGCTTGCTTAATATTACGAACGAAAGCGTATACTTGCGTTTTAAAGTGCTAATAAGAAATTAGGCAACAAGTTTTTGGCGTCGTTGCTAGAGAAATTATTTTAATATTTTGTCGTTATTAATTTTGATAAAGTTAATCTTAATTTAAACTTTTCTTTTCTATTCTTCTCAGGTGTTCTTGTCTTTTGTATGCAAACTCGATCAAATAAGTCAAAATTGTTGCCTTACGAGGACGACATCAAAAAATGATTTCAGAGGTTGCGTAAGTGGGTTAAAGAAACACGAGAGGCATTAGAGAAGCAAGATAAAATGGCTAAAGAGGAGTAAACGTTATTATGGGATTATGCCATGCCGTAAGTTATTGAAATTCACTCAAGCATCACGAGGGCTGCCATTACTGCTACTAACTTTGAGATTAAACCGGGGACAATACAGATGATTCAAAACTCCGTGCAATTTGGAGGGTTACCAAATGATGATCTGAACTATCACTTGGTTAGTTTCCTGGAAATCTGTGATACGTTCAAGTACCATGGAGTGACGGAAGATGCTATAAGATTCAGATTGTTTCCCTTCACCCTAGGAGATACAGTTAAGAGTTAGCTCCATTCACTACCGCCAGCCTCGATTACTATGTGGAACGATCTAGCTCAGAAATTTCTTGCAAAGTTTTTCCCGCCTGCAAAGACAGTAAAAATACGGAATGATATCACCTCTTTCGTTCAGCATAATTCAGAATCATTATATGAAGCCTTAGAAAGGTTTAAAGACTTGTTGAGAAGATGCCCACACCATGGGATTCCTAAATGGCTTCAGGTGTAAACTTTTTATAACGGACTGTGTAGTACAGTGAGGATAAGTATAGATGCTGCAGCGGATGGAGCTCTTATGGCTAAGAACTTTGATGAGGCATATTAGCTGCTCGAGATAATGACAGCTAATAATTATTAGTGGCCAACTGCAAGAATGACTCAACCAAAGCCAGCTGTAGTTTATGAAGTGGATGCGATGACAGCTTTATCATCTCAAGTGACAGCTCAAATTTCTGCTCTTACGAAGAAAATAAATGCAGTTGGGGTATAAAATGTTTAGAGAATGGAAACAGTGTGTGAGATATGCATGGGTAACCATTCAAGTGATCAATGTGCAATAAGCTCTGAATCAGTTTAGTTTGTGTCTAATTTCAATCGACAGCAGGGCAATAATGCGAATACTTACAATCCAGGATGGAGGAACCACCCAAATTTTTCTTGGAACAACAATCAACAACAGCTTCAAGCTCAAGCTCTAAGACAGGCATACCCACCTGGATTTCAACCACCAACAACGCCCCCAACAACATCAACAACCTCAATAACCTGATAAGATGGCTCAAATGGAGGAATTGTTAGCAAGATTGGCGAATTAGTTTGAGGCGACAACAAAGAATCAATCAGTTGTGATAAGGAATCTTGAAAATCAGATAGGGCAGATATCAAGTGCTCTAAACACTCAACTGCAAGGTTCTCTACCAAGTGATACAGAGAAGAATCTAAGGAAAGATGATAATGAGCAATGTAAAGCAGTCACACTCAGAAGTGGAAAGGAGTTGGCTACAGATTCTGATGAACACAAGGAAGCTAGTATTGAAAAGGATGATGAAAAAGAAGCTGGAAATTCAGAAAGCAAGTCCAAGGGAAAAGTTGTGAAAAAGTAGAAGGAAGAAAAGCAAAATCCAGTCATACCACCTGTGTCGTTTCCACAAAGATTTCAAAAGCAGAAGTTAGTAATATACTGGTGGACTTACTAGCGAAGGTAGACAAATTCATATTCCTGGTGGACTTCATAGTTCTTAACTTTGAGGAAGATAGTAATATACTGATTATCTTTGGGCGCCCGGTTTTAGCTATGGGTAGGATATTGATTTATGTACAAAAAGGAGAGTTAACAATGAGGTATAAGATGAAGTGGTAACCTTTAACGTTTTCAAGGTTATGAAATTTCCAAAGGAAGAGGAAGAGTGCTTCAGGGTTGATTTGATTGAGGGAACACTTAGTGATGCATTTATTGAATTAGTGAACATAAACCCTTTAGAAACAACATTGGTAAGTGAAAACATGTTGGATGACTCAACTGTTTTAGAATTAGTTCAGATATTAGGTTCATCTCCAAAATTTACACAAGTAAGGCCAAAGTTTGAACCCTTGGAGTACTTGGGAAAGCCATCAGAAAAAGGCAAAATCATCATTGGAAGAACTGCCAACCTTGGAACTCAAGCCACTTCCTAACCATCTACGGTATTCATACCTTGGTTTTTCTTCTACACTGCCAGTAATAATTTCTGCTTCACTTGATGAGGTTCAAGAGGAAAAGTTGCTAAGGGTACTCAAGCAGTATAAGACAACTATTGGGTGGACTCTTGCGGATATCAAAGGGATAAGCCCTTCAATTTGTATGCACAAGATTCTGCTGGAAGAGGAAGCGAAACCAATTATCAAGAACAACAAAGACTCAATACCATAATGAAAGATGTGGTTAAAAAGGAAATCATAAAATGGTTGGATGCATGAATTATCTACCCTATCTTAAACAGCTCATGGGTGTGACGCCCCCAAATTCAGGTGTCTCTAACTCGAACTTGGTGCTTCATGTTACCACTCATAACATAACTTAATTAACATCTCACAATGGAATCATAAATATTTTCATGAATATTTAATAACACAATCCTAGGTGATCTCAACCTTGCTAATATATAATTCTAATTTAAGTTATTAGAACACAAATACTAAACATAAGTCTCACTGACTTGAATTATTTAACTAATACACGTCTTAATACGGCTAACATTTCCCCTTAACATTTAGTGGGTGGATGCTAATTTGTGGCCTTACCCTTTCCGTTGTCCTTTCCAGAGCCACTGCCCTGCTCAGCCTTAACTGTAAAATTTATGGGAAGTAAGGGTGAGCATCGAGTTTGCTCAGTAAGTATAATGCCAAAAAAGATAGATATACTCAACGTTCAACGATAGAAGAGTTAAATTGATTGATAAATTGATTATGAATAACTGCAGAATATAAGGGCAAATGAATATCACAGTTTCAACTCACAATACTTTTCTTACTGAGTGGTCATAAAGAACCATGAACACATAGAAGGATGAGCAGTTGTTTTACTGCAGAACCTCTGAAACAGGCACATGAGGTGATCAGCCCCGTAGCACCCACATTATGCATAACGTTCAAACATAGCGCGCGAGTCAGTTCCCTGACATAATTAAAATACCCCTTACAATGAGGGTTGTTCATCTCAGCATAATATAGAAATCCGTACCAAGCAATTAGTTTGGATAGCTTGCTCAAAAATTAGATTGATGACCAATACATCTACTCATTAGTCTAGCCGAATCAATTGGCTTAGACCCACTTCTCAGAATAATTCCATGTATTAACTAACTCCCAATGACAATAACAATTTGAAAGGATTCTTAAGATGTTCTATTAAGGTTTATCAAGTCTGTCATGCTTAGAAGGATATATATATATATATATATATATATATATATATATATATATATTTATAACCCAACATATTCAACACAAGTAATACGATATAACATTAGCTGTAGGAAAATGTATTGTAATATATCCGAAGACTTGCATCGAACTGAATCAGTTTACTTGTAATAAAAGACTTGCACCATAGTCAAAGTTGTGTAAGGTAGGAAACTTGTACAATATATACAGTGGTATAACAATACTCTAGTATGATCAAAGTGAGGGAACTTGCACAATATTCAAAGTTGTGTAAGTTAGGGAACTTACTTGATCTGCTACTATAATTTACTCTACGATTCTGCTCTTCAGATGACCTACATTAACCATAAGTCATCCTACTAGTTATTCTCTGTTAACCACACATAATGATCTAATTGTTCTAATTGTATGACGCATATAGTCTGCCTTAACTGTTTATTCAACCATCTATTTAACTTATAGTTTTCATTAATGACAGGTGTAAACTCGTTCTAAGTTCTTCCTTTAACTAGGTTATGACAGTGTTGGGTTCGTGGTTTAATGGTAATGACTGATATCAAGTTTGTTCTTACACTCTGGACTCATCTTTATCATTTCGATTAGTTAAACATGTTCTGAACATGTATGTATTCATTTCAGTAAGGCTTAGTGTCATGCCACTCTGCAGGACACTCTACGATTTCCAGACCCACTCTACGATTTGGTGGAATCATTCTATGATTTGGTATATTCACTCTATGACTTGATGTTGCTACCTTACTATCATGTAGAAGTACTCTACTATCACGAAAGAATACTCTACGAAGGGTCTGTGAAGTTACTCTACGATCAGTATAATCTAGAGCAGTTAACAAAGCTTTATGTGAAAGAGATCGTGTCGCAACATAGAGTGCCGGTATCTATTGTATAGGATAGAGATCCGCACTTCATGTTGAATTTCTGGAAGAGTTTGCAGGAAAGGATGGGGACATAGTTGAGGTTGAGTACTGCATATCACCCTCAAACTGATGGGCAGAGCGAACGAACAATTCAAACCTTAGAGGACATGCTCAGAGCTGTCGTAATGTACTTGAAAGGCAGTTGGGATGATCACCTGTCGTTAATAGAGTTCTCTTACAATAATAGTTATCACTCTAGTATCGGAATGCCACCGTACGAAGTGCTATATGGAAGAAAATGCCGAACACTGTTGTGTTAGGACGAGGTTCGAGAACGAAGACTGCTAGGACCATAAATGGTACGGCCCAAGACCGTCAGAAGAAGTACGCTGACCTACATCATCAAAAGTGGGACTTCGACGTGGGTAGTTTTGTGTTTTTGAAGGTATCTCCCTGGAAAGGGAAGATTCGTTTTTTGTAAGAAGGGTAAGTTAAGCCCTAGGTTCATAGGACCGTTCGAGATTCTAAGACGAGTCGGTGAAGTGGCATGAGTTAGTATTACCTCCTGAACTTGAGCATATTCACAATATGTTTCATGTGTCAGTGTTGCGGCTATATAAACTAGACTACAAGTACGTCATATCCTATGAACCAATTCAAGTCGAGAAGGAATTATCGTACGAAGAGATTCCTGTCCAATTACTCGATAGGAAGGAATAGAAGCTGAGGAATAAAATCATTCATTCCGTTAAAGTTCTCTAGAGGAATCATGCAATTGAAGAAGCTATGTGGGAGCTTGAGGAAAAGATGAAGGTGAATTATCCGCATCTTTTCGAGGTACCTTATTTTGAAATTCCGGGGACGAAATTCATATAAGAGGGGAGGATGTAAGGACCACGATTTTTCCTAGCAATATTATTGAGGTCAATAATTTAAATCATGTTAATAATTCTTTTGCATGTTATCTTAAACCCATAAATGATTTGAGTAGCTATGTGTGATTATTGATTAATTGATTTAATAGTCCGAGTATAATGGACGAACCTTGTGAATTATATTAAACAAGCCCAAATAGTTATTTGTGGCCTTGTAGAGGGCTAGCATTATTAATTCCACTAAGAGGTTCTAGTAATGGGCCAGTCTGTTCATTTCATTTAAATAATCCCAATCTAAGTTAGGTTGTATTGAGCTGGTCAGCAGCTAGGATCCAGTAGCCCAGAGGTGGTACAACTCGACCACGTGGTTTTCTATTAAAAGCTGACTCAAGAGTTGAGGTTACGTGCAAGTATGAGGCGCTGTACCAGGCCAATGGCCTATACCTCCTATTGCGCATATTAAAGCCTAAACCATAATTACTAGGTATAGTTGGGGGGCTTGGTTGGTGGAACTTTTCACCTAAATCTGAGCAACCAACGAGTAATTCCGTTATGAACTGGTCCTAACACCTGAGTAATGACCATCGCCGGGGTAATAATTTTCCTATAAATAGAAACCCTGTTCTCTTGGGAAAGCTTGCTGAGTTTATTCGATACAGATACTAGAGAGATATAGTGCGGTAAGAGTTACCTTGAGAGGAAGTTCCCGCCGTTTAGAGGGACGATCAGAGTTCGAAAGTTAGAGGGTTAGCAGTCGGACATTAGAAGAGGTAATACTCTTTCTCTTTATTCTCAGCATTTATCTTCCTTGTCCGGTTAGATTTCCTTTCACTGAGTCAGTGCTGGATGAGTCGACCATCACAGGTTGAGTTGTTACGGCGGTGTCAAGCCTTGTAGTTACAGAGTAGTTGATTTGTCTTGTGTCATGCTAATGTATAGTCGAAGCATGACTTGAACCCAAGTCACAGGATAGACCTTAGTTACCGTACCCAAACAAGATATTAAAAGTTGGATGTATTGTCCGAACGAACCTATAAACCTCAAGAATGGGGATGCCAGAGTCGTCCGATGAGGTCCACCACCTCACCCTGAACTCATGGACCTAAGCCACGGGGTTAGACAGTAGTTACCTGACTCCAGACTGTGGAATGGTTTTCGAACTGGAATCTGAAGTCAAACCTTTGTATGAGAATAGTCGTCAGACCCAAACCCCTAGTGTTAGTAATGTCTAAACTTGACCTTCGAAGTTGAAGCCTTAAAATGTCAGTGAGACCTAAACGTTTGGCTTCCCGAAGCTAAACCCAACTCACGTTCAACCCCGAAGTGATTCCCGATCCACGAAAGGTTCCGACCTAGAGCCGACGCCAAGATTTAACCGACAGAAGGGTCAGCCAGACCCAAAGTATATTCCAAGCCCTGTCTAACCTTAGATTTAACTGGCCTAAAGGATGCGCCAGGAACTGTTATGTGAAATACTCCTAATTTCCAATGGATCGTAAGGTGAACATTCGACCCTCGAAGGGTGAACTCTGCCAATCGTAGGGTTCCACTTAGCCATCGCAGAGTAAGATAGTCGAACCCAAAGGTCGTAGCCTTTGCTCTGGGTTTAGTTCAATACCAGACCCAAAGCCGAACCTCTGGTATTTGTAAGGCTCGAACCCGACTTCCAAAGTTATAACCCCAAAGCCGATGTCTTAGAATAACAACGAGACCCAAACCTCTGGCTTCCCAAAGCCAGACTCAAGGCACATCCGATCCCGAAGGGATCCCCGAACTACGAATAGTTCTGACCTGGAGCCGAAGCCGAACTGTCGGCATAGGGTCGGTAAGACCTCACGCTGTCTCGAATCAGCTAATAGATGTACCTTGAACTATTCTTGAATTCCGATGGGATCGTAGAGTTCCCTTCGGCATCTGATGAGTAAGATGGTCGAACCCTTCGGCGTTTGTAAAATGGATTCCGCCGACGGTATTATATCCCTACCGATGGTAGAACTGTCCTAACAGGCAGTAGAGTGTTGGAGTGATCCATAGTACAAACCGTGTGAGTCACTCACGTCTATTTATTAAAGATGTTATTTCTGCATAACTATGTCTAATCAGAGAACGAATCATATGTTGTAGGACGCTTACCGAACAGAAACGTAGAGTAAATTGTTAAGCAGCGGATCAGGAAAGTTTCCTAACTCTCTTTAAATTGAGCAAGTTTTTTTTAATCTTGCGCTTCTTATTAAAATCCCGAACCCACGTACCCCTTCGTATTATATGACAGTTCTGATATTATGTTCCCAATAAATTGCAAGTTCTTCAAATTAAGTTTGAACTCTATCTCCCAATATGTGTTAAGTGGTTTAATTGCTTTAAGAATTATTCCACCCCGATATCGTTGATATTCGCATACTGTGCATTTGCTCTCGGTTCCATTGTTGAACTGTACTAATACAAAGTTTCGGCTATTCATGCACTGTTCAAAGATAAGTCTAAGCCACTTATTCAGCTAGGCATATGCATGATAATTCCTTTAAAAGCTATCCAAACCTATTGTTGGGATGGATTCCTAGACTGAGATGAACGACCCCATGATTGGGAGTAACCTAAGTATCTGAAAGACGATACAGAGTAGAGTTAAATGGTATGCATATTCATAGGTACAAAAGGCTGATCCCCTTGTGTACGTACTCTAAAGCTGGCAACCTAAGGGGGTCAGTCAAAGTGACTGATGCCTCATGTGCGTGTTCATAGTCTATCTTGGACTGTTGTCAGTAAATAATCAATCTTAATCCCTTCGCTTAAATGTTAATTATATTGTTCAGTTGTTTCATCAACCTTTTTATTGATTGAACTATATTATTTTCTATTCATGTTCATTCATGATATATTGCTATTCATGTTAAACTTGCTGAGCAAACTCGTTGCTCACCCTTGCTATATCATGAAATATTTTAGTTAAGCCCGAGTGCTCGAGCAGAGATAAAGGCAAGGAGAAGATGAAGTACTAGGCTTCGAATGGGGGCGCTATCCATTATTATGTGTTGTCTAGACTTTGGCCCCTTTTGTATTTCGAACTACGTTAGTGATATTTTTGAACTTTGTGATGTATTAATTAAGGTTAGAAACCTTGGGACCCATTTTTAAACCTTTCTAAATGATTAATATATGATTATTTATTCCGCATTTAGTTATCATATATTGCTTGAAGGTGTTTGGATGTTGTGGATTGTGAGCACTAAGTTCGGGGTATTGGTACCTGAATTTGGGGGTGTCATAATGGATGTACTTTATCGTGAGCACCAGATTCGAGGTATTGGTACCTAAATTTGGGGGTGTCACACAATCTTTATGTTAGGTTTGTATAGCGCGAACATGCAATCAAATTACATAAATAAAGCGGAAGCGCGAATAAAATTAGATTTTAAAATTTTATACAAACCATCACCATGATCTTTCTTTATGCACAATTATTAATTAAACGAAAGAGATGGAGAATAAGAATTATACCCTTGTAGAATTCTAGCTTCCTCAGGTACAAGTTCACCTCCAATTCCTTCGCGTTCTCCTTGAATTCCACCGATTAAATTCCTTCCTTTGATCAACGTTAGCCACCCAAGTGTTTGGCCTCTAGAGGTGATCCACCAAGGAATAATACTTGTTCAAGAAGAAGGGTGTTGGCAAAACCCTAGTTTCTATCTCTATATAAATTGTAAGTACTCTCTACAATTCTTATGCAAGAGTGTGTAACCCTAATCTATGATAAGACTTCTCTTATTTATAGATGTAGGAAAACCCTTCCCTAAACTATTTAGGATTAGGGTTTCTATTCTAATTAAACTCCTTTAATTAAATTAAACTCCTAATCCAATTAGGAATTCATGTGAGAGTACTTTTATTAATTAATTTCCAATCCCTATTAGGAATTAAATAATAGTAATAGTAATAATAATAATAATAATAAGACTCCTCTTATTAATTTATATTTAATATTTCTAAAATATTAAATATTAAGCTATTTAATTTATTCTATCTCCATAGACTAAATTAAATACACTTAACTTATTATTACAATTATGCCATTTACTTCTTAAATAAATATTTTTCTTTTGCGGTGTGACCCTTTAGGTTCTCCATATTAAACCGGTTGTGAATAAATAAATTAGAACAATTCTAATCTTATTTAAATAAATAAATTAAACTATTTAATTCATTTAAATAAATAATATTTATTCTACAATAAGGGTAAGCCCCCTTAGCGATTAACGACTTTCCAGATAATATAGATTTCAACATTAATTATAAAAGAACCTTTTAGTGCATAGTTACCGTACAATTCAATCCTTCTACCATACAATGTCCCAATTAAATATAAGACATGGAATTATTGTCAAGTCTTATTTTATTTAATTATATGTATTTCGATTCTCAAATGCACAACTCTAAATGATGCAAATTAAAAACTCTTTTCTAATTTTATTCTGCCTCGGCCAAGGACTACTGAGTTGTCATTTATCGAATCACATAGGACATTCACATCTTTTACTAGACGTGGTAGATTCTTTGTTGATCATTCACCTATCTCCATGTACAACTTATTATACCCAATCATACCCTTTGTTATACCCTAAAGGTCTTAAGGGACATGTCAAAGTATAACTCATCACACACAAGATACTATGATGATCTCAAGTCCAAGGATCACTTGTACTACTATCACTAGAGGAATTCCTATTGACAGGCGAGTAAAACTCCATTAGGTATTCCTTAGCGAGCCACGTTCAGTGAACTTATTCTCCAATAAGCACCTACATACTTGCTTTAGTGTCTCCACATAAATGATTATGAGATCAATCATCCTCTTCATAAGAGCAAGCAACGTATGTACTAATCTATCCGGATTCACTAATCCCCTTTTTAGTAATCCATCGATTAGGAACGATTTTAGTTTGTGAGCTATCTAGAATTTAGATCTTCATTAGCATGATCACCATCATGATTCTAAAAGCATTGCTCAAAACTAGGGGTTTATCACATTTAATATAACAGCACCATGTAGATAAAGTAAAATGCCTTTAACAAACGAATAAGATTACAAAGTATATGCTACATCATATCAAATATGATTGGCTTGCGTGCATACTACTTTCAATCTCCCACTTGCACTAAAGCCAATCGTCATGGTATCTAATACCCTTCTTCTCTAAGTGACGATCATCCTGCTGTTTGGATAAAGCTTCAGTAGATGGATATGCAATGCTGTTCTCGAGAGTCTACTATCTCTATAGTGACTTTTTCTCTTTCAATGATTCCACTAATCAAATAAAAGTGCCGCAACACATGTTTGAATCCAAGATGAGACTTAGGAACTATTCCTAGTTCTGTGATGAACTTTTCATCCAAACAATCAACTTGCAGCTTCATTTACAGCTATATACTTTGTCTTTGTCACTAAACCAGCAACTCTTTGCTGTTTGGAACCTTTCCTGTTTGGAACCTTTCCAATTCACTGCACCACCATTTAAGGTAACAATTTACCCTAAAGTGGATTTGTTATCGTCTTGGTCAGTCTGAAAAACTTGAGTCTGTTTAGCCCTCTAGTTTTCATTCAGACCTACCACGAATCATGATCACATCTTCAATACGGATTAAGTACTTAAAGATGTTCATCACTGTCTTATAGTGATCTTCTCCAGAATCTGACTGATCAACATCAGACCTTGTATATTCATTGCATTCATGATAGTAACTCATGCGATCTCTCTTTTAATTGGAGACAATTTTAGAGAGATACACTCCATGGCTCATCATCATGAGACCTCTCTTGGAGTTTGCCACGCTAAACGCCTTTAGCATCAAATGAATATACGTTCATTGGGTCAAGCCGAACATCCTTTTAAATCTATCTATATAGATTTATATCCCCAATTTATAGAATGCTCCTCCCAAGTTATTCATAGAGGAATGTTTAGACAATTTTTTCTTTACTGATTGTAGCATTGGTGTGTTATTCCTTATCAGTAGTATATCAACATATAATACCAAGAATATCGCAGCGCTCCCACTGACCCTTTTGTACACACTAGGTTCATTCTCGTTTTTGATAAAATCAAACTCTTTTGATTGTCTCATCAAAACGAATATTCCATCTTTGAGAAGCTTGCTTCAATCCATCAATGGATCATTGTAGCTTAAAACACGATCTGCTTCAACCTTTGAAACAAATTCCTCTGGCTGTATCATACATACATTCTCCTCAAGTCTTCATTGAGGAAGGACATCTCCACATCCATTTTTCCAGATTTCGTAATAAGCTGTAATCACAAGCAAAATCCAAATGGACTTGAGCATTACCCGATAATAAGGTTTTATTACAGTCAACTCCTTGACTTTATTTGAAACCTTTTAAACAGGTCTGGTCTTATAGGTCTCTACCTTGCCATTTGCCCTAGTCTTTCTCTTTAAAGACCCATATACACCCTTTAGGCACTATGCCTTTCGGTGGAGTAACCAGAGTTTATACTTGGTTCTCATACATGGAGTCCATTTCGGATTTCATGGCCATCTGCCATTTCTCTGAGTGTCTTCTACTCATAGCCTCATCGTATATAACTGGATCATCATCTTCTATTATGCATACCTCATCATCATCCTCTATGATGAATCCATACCTCCTAGGTATCTTCGGTACTCTTCCAGATTTACGATTCGGTTATGGTACAATAGGTCTATCTACAGGTCCCTCGGTTTGATTTAAAGTGCTTTGTGGTTCTTGAATTCTTTCAAGATCTATTACCCTCCCACTAGCTCCTTCAATGATAAACACCTTTATCTAAGAAGGCAGCGTGTAGGATTATAGTAATAATACCCTAAACTTTCTTTAGGAAATCCCACAACTCTGCACTTGTCAAATTTTGTCCCAAACTTATCTTTTGAAACCTTTTCACATAAGTTGGACAACCCCTTATCTTAACATACTTAAGACTAGGAATCCTCCCTATCCATAACTTTTATAGAGTCTTGGGGCCAAATTTTGAGGTTACCTTATTTTGTAGATATGCAGCCGTTTCTAGGGCATAACCCCAGATGGATACTAGAATGTCGGTAAAAATCATTATGGACCGCACCATGTCCAACAAGGTACAATTTCTCCTTCTAGATACACCAATCAATTATTGCGTATCAGGAGGTGTCCATTATGAGAAAATACCATTTTGAGATGATCTAGAAAACTCATTGCACAAGTATTCTTTCTTCGATCTAATCAAAGAATCTTAATACTTTGTCAATTTGTTTCACTTCTGAATTCTTTGAACCTTTCAAATGATTCAGACTTGTATTTCATCAAATACACATATTCAACTCTTTGAATGATCATCTCCTTTTCTTTTACTAGTTTGTTCAATTTGCAAAATTATTTTTCATGTAAGTCAAGTTTACAAAGTCCATCAAGTGATCTTCCAGTTTCAAATAAAACATTATCATTATAAATAGAACAACAATTGTTCTTAAATATAATACCAGAAACCTTCCTTGTCCAACAACGGAAGTAATAATGTTTCTAAAGAGAACTGGAACATAATAACAACTTATTAACTTAATAGACTTGCCCGTAGGCAATGCTAAAACTATAAGTTCCTATGGTTTAATGCCAGCAACCTTTGCTCTATTCCCACACATAAGATTACTTACTCTTAGTTTAGCTTTCTACTTCTGCTTAGTCTCTGTGACACCCCCAAATCCGGGTTTCCTAACCTCGAATTCGGTGTTCACGATACTCAACAACAAACATACTTTCTAACTAATGCGGAATAATAAACATACAATGTCTATCGAAATAGTAATAAAGTCTTACAATCATGGTCCCAAGATTCTTTAACCTTAACTTAAAACATACCCTTAATACAATAAGAGTTCACATAACCGAACAACATTTAAGATAAACTAGTACATAAGCCATATCAGGCAACTACTCTTGCACCTTCCCCTTTCCTTTGTCCCCGTTAGATGTTTCTGCCTTAGCTGAAATAAAGATCATGATATAGCAAGGGTAAGCAACTAGTTTACTTAGCAAGTTTATATACAAGGGAGATATATCATGAATAGAAGGAAGTTTCGCTTTTAATGTTCAACAACAGTATAAAATTGTGAAGAAACATGAATTAATAGTCAACAGTTGAATATTCGAATAATTGAATGACAGTTACTGAGTGGTTGAAAATAACCATAGACATTTGCCAAGGTTCTCAGCATTTAAACTGGACCTCTTAATATGTTTTGGTAATCAAGGGGATCAGCCTTTCATACCCCGTGATTTATGCATAAACACTTAATAACCAGCATTGATATCATGCCTTAATCAAATTTATCCTTTTCTCAGCCAAGAGTTCTTACCATAACAATTTAATAAGAACAGCTTTTAAAATACATTTGATTTCACAAATTTAGACATGCTTGATCTAGCTGATACAAATAGCATAGATCTATCTCATAAACAGTTCATGCTTGAAAGAACTTAATTAAATTCACAATTCAATAATAATAGATAAGGAATTCAATTGCACAAGGTGCGAATCTCAATAATCAGTATAGATGTGAATAATCAACAATAATTATTCACTAACATGCTTCGAAAGTAATAACTCGAGTTTGAGTTAGGGAACTTGCCTGTCTGCTCAGCTACAAATAATTCTAGCTTTAACTAATTGGCCTTGAAGAACCTAACATTGATAACGTCGATATACCAATTAGTACTGCGTAGTTGTATATCGATACACTTACTTATGCTATTTATTTAACAATTAAGCAAATCACATAGCACACAAAAGTTAATAAACTATCGTAAATCCTATAAGACACTTAATATTATCAATCCTGATAATATTTAATTCACCTCTTGGTATTATTAGTCCACTAATAACACTTTTATTCGTTTACTAATGTTATTAACATCTTAATAATATTTTAATCATCCAATAATATTTTAATCTAATATTATTAATCTCTTAATAATATTTTAATTCTCATATCATTAATAATATTTTAATCTAATATTATTAGCCATTTTAATAATATCTTAATCATTTATTAATGCTTAAAACAAATATTATTACCCATTCAATAATATTTTCATAAAGTTTTAATCTTAATATTTCTTTTTTTACTTAAAAATATCGAATTCTTATATTACAAATATCATAGTAATATTTTAATAAGTTATCAGGCGAATAAATAATTTATTCTAATTGTTTTACCCTTTATTAAACAACTCCTTTACTACCCATAAAAGGTCATTAAATATTACCAAAATACCCCTCAATAGTCAGAATATATAATATTAGGAGTATCCAAGCTTAAAAAATCACATTTTCCTTATTTATGACATCATTTAACCGTTTATTTTCTTTTAACCATAACTATAACATTATTATGAAAAATAGCAAATAGGTTCTGAAAATTATTATCCTCTGGATCTGGATAGTATATGATCCAACAATGATCCACAAATTTTTCTAGAATTTTAGAAAATGATTTACTATTTTTAAAGTACTCAAAACCTCCGAATCTTGTTACATTTTTCATAAATTGAGTTTTGCTCAGAAAATTCTGAAATGTTCAGGGTACACTCTCATAATGTATATAAACATACTGTAAAACTTTCATATTATTTCAAGGTACACACAGTGAGAAATCCGAGTATGAATATTTAGGAGTCCTTCACGGTAAAAGCCATTACACAAAATCTACACATCGAAACGTGTTCGTTTTTTTTCCTACTTGTAGATAACTTCTTAAGGTACCTCTGTGATGTTTTACAAATTTTTAAAATATCCATAACTGGCCGAAACAACCTTTGGAAAAACGAGGACAGCAAGCTTTTAGGGTTTTAAAGCTTTAAGTTTTATAGCTGGACTGTTTTGGGAAAATAGCCTCCAAGGCTTAAAAAATTATTGGATTTGTGTTCTACCACTTGGGTTTACTAGCTAACTCATGTACCTAGCACCCCCTTTCAACGGATCACAAAATCCAAGTTGTAGATCTTAAGTTATGGGTGATCCAAGTGAAGAAAAGCTAGGGTTTTTACCCTTTAAGAATATAAGTTCCTTTTCTTCCTTTGAATCTCCATTCTAACACTCAAGAGGATTAGATCTATACATGAAGCATGGAGATCTAATGATTCTTGAGTCTTAGAACAAAATCTCTCAAAAACTATGAAAATAAAACAAAAATAAGTAAAGAAGGAAATGGTTTAGGGTTTCACCTTGATCTTGTAGTTACTCTCCTTGATCTACCAACGTATGTGATGTGTATGAACATGAGATGCTGATGAACTATGCTAATCTCACTCTCTTTTTCTCTCTAAGCTCTTACTTTATGTTCTTGCTTGGTGAATAATAAATGAACCAACCCCTACTATCATTGGTGTGAGGGGTTTTCTATTTATAGGAAAGTAGAGACCATGGGCCAAAATAGTCATTAATCATGACTAAGCAAGGGCAATTTGATCAATTCATCAATAATAGGAAGCTTGCCTAGCAACTTCCTCAAGGGTATTTTTAATCATTACCCAACTTCTTTTAAGGTTTTTAAAATAGTCTTTTTCGCAAAATCTTAATTATCCATTAGTTATTAACCATTCTTCATTGGTTATTAGGCACTAGTTATTATCTTGTCATAAATTACATTGTTTAAACACAATGGTTATTATCCCGCCATAATTACATTAGTTATTAAACCACTTGGATATACAATGGTTTTATTGCCCCTTCATAATTACCTTGGTTATTAACCACTCTTGGCCATTTTAGCCATTACACACCAATTCTTACACTTGACTCACATATGATTATTTCTTAACCATAGTTATATCATACCTGCCAACACAAGTATAGACACATCTTTTACATCTTCCACCAATTAACCTAAGTTGGTTTTTAAATAGAACACAACATTAACTCAATTTAAATTAAAATTAGATTTTAATTAATAAGGACGTTCAAAATTCACGGGCTATTACATCCCTCCCCCCTTATAAAAATTCCGTCCTCGGAATTGCAAAAATAGGGTTACTCCAAATAAAAACGAATAATTCGCTTTCATTTTCTCTTCGAGTTCCCACGTAACTTCTTTCGACTGCGTGATTCCTCCAAAGAACTTTGACGGAATGGATGGTCTTGTTTCTCAGCTTCTGTTCCTTTCTATCGAGAATCTGGACAGGAACGTCCTCGTACGTTTAAGTCCTTTTTGACTTGGATTGGTTCATAGGAGATAACGTGCTTATAGCCTGGTTTATACGGCCGCAACACTGACACATGAAATACGTTGTGAATGTGCTAAGTTCAGGAGGTAACGCTACCTCGTATACCACCTCGCCGATTCGCCTCAAAATCTCGAATGGTCCTATGAACCTAGGGCTCAATTTGCCCTTCCTCCCAAACCGGATCTTTCCTTTCCAAGGAGATACCTTCAAAAATACAAAGCTACCAACTTCAAAGTCCCGCTTCTAACGATGTAAGTCGACATATTTCTTCTGGTGATCTTGAGCTGCTACCAGCCGGTTTCTGATCAGCCGCACGATGTCTGTAGTCTGCTGCACCATTTCTGGTCCCAGCAATCTTCACTCCCCGACCTCGTCCCAACACATCGGGGTTCGGCATTTCCTTCCATATAACACTTCGTACGGTGGCATGCCGATACTGGAGTGATAGCTATTATTGTAAGCAAACTCCACCAGTGGCAAATGGTCATTGTGACACCCCCAAATCCGGGTTTCCTAACCTCGAATTCGGTGTTCACGATACTCAACAACAAACATACTTTCTAACTAATGCGGAATAATAAACATACAATGTCTATCGAAATAGTAATAAAGTCTTACAATTATGGTCCCAAGGTTCTTTAACCTTAACTTAAAACATACCCTTAATACAATAAGAGTTCACATAACCAAATAACATTTAAGATAAACTAGTACATAAGCAATATCAGGCAACTACTCTTGCAACTTCCCTTTTCCTTTGTCCCCTTTAGACGTTTCTGCCTTAGCTGAAATAAAGATCATGATATAGGAAGGGTAAGCAACTAGTTTGCTTAGCAAGTTTATACACAAGGGAGATTTATCATGAATAGAAGGAAGTTTCGCTTTCAATGTTCAACGACAGTATAAAATTGTGAAGAAACATGAATTAATAGTCAACAATTGAATATTCGAATAATTGAATGACAATTACTGAGTGGTTGGAAATAACCATAGACATTTGCCAAGGTTCTCAGCATTTAAACTGGACCTCTTAAAAAGTTTTGGTAATCAAGGGGATCAGCCTTTCATACCCCGTGATTTATACATAAACACTTAATAAACCAACATTGATATCATGCCTTAATCAAATTTATCCTTTTCTCAGCCAAGAGTTCTTACTATAGCAAATTAATAAGAACAACTTTTAAAATACATTTGATTTCACAAATTTAGACATGCTTGATCTAGCTGATACAAATAGCATAGATCTATCTCATAAACAGTTCACGCTTGAAAGAACTTTAATCTAATTCATAATTCAATAACAATAGAATATGAATTCAATTGCACAAGGTGCGAATCTCAATAACCAGTATAGATGTGAATAATCAACAATAATTATTCACTAACATGCTTCAAAAATCATAACTCGAGTTTGAGTTAGGGAACTTGCCTGTCTGCTCAGCTATAAATAATTATAGCTTTAACTAATTGGCCTTGAAGAACCTAACATTGATAACGTCGATCTACCAATTAGTACTGCGTAGTTGTATATCGATACGCTTACTTATGCTATTTATTTAGCAATTAAGCAAATCACATAGCACACATAAGTTAATAAACTATCGTAAATCCTATAAGACACTTAATATTATCAATTCTGATAATATTTAATTCACCTCTTAGTATTATTAGTCCACTAATAACACTTTTATTCGTTTACTAATGTTATTAACATCTTAATAATATTTTAATCATCCAATAATACTTTAATCTAATATTATTAATCTCTTAATAATATTTTAATTCTCATATCATTAATAATATTTTAATCTAATATTATTAGCCATTTTAATAATATCTTAATCATTTATTAATGCTTAAAATAAATATTATTACCCATTCAATAATATTTTCATAAAGTTTTAATCTTAATATTTCTTTGTTTACTTAAAAATATCGAATTCTTATATTATAAATATCATAGTAATATTTTAATAAGTTATTAGGCGAATAAACAATTTATTCTAATTGTTTTACCCTTTATTAAACAACTCCTTTACTACCCATAAAAGGTCATAAATATTATTTCTCATTAAATATTACCAAAATACCCCTTAATAGTCATAATATATAATATTAGGAGTATCCAAGCTTAAAAATCATATTTTCCTTATTTATGACATCATTTAACCATTTATTTTCTTTTAACCATAACTATAATATTATTATGAAAAATACCAAATAGGTTCTAAAAATTATTATCCTCTGGATCTAGATAGTATATGATCCAACAATGATCCACAAAGTTTTCTAGAAATTTAGAAAGTGATTTACTATTTTTAAAGTACTCAAAACCTCCGAATTTGGTTACATTTTTCATAAATCAAGGTTTGCTCAGAAAATTCTGAAATTTTCAGGGTACACTCCTATAACATGTATAAACATACTGTAATGATTTCATATGTTTGAAAGGTACACATAGTGAGAAATCCGGGTATGAATATTTAGGAGTCCTTCACGGTAAAAGCCATTACACAAAAATTACACATCAAAACGTGTTCGTTCTTTTTATTACTTGTAGATAATTCTTAAGGTACCTTTGTGATTTTTTCCAGATTTTTAAAAGATCCATAACTGGCCGAAACAACCTTTGGAAAAATAAGGACAGCAAGCTTTTAGGGTTTTAAAGCTTTAAGTTTTATAGCTGGACTGTTTTGGGAAAATAGCCCCCAAGGCTTCAAAAATTATTGGATTTGTGTTCTACCACTTGGGTTTACTAGCTAACTCATCTACCTAGCACCCGTTTTCAATGGATCACAAATCCAAGTTGTAGATCTTAAGTTATGGGTGAACCAAGTGAAGAAAAGCTAGGGTTTTTACCCTTTAAGAACATAAGTTCATTTTCTTCCTTTGAATCTCCATTCTAACACTCAAGAGGATTAGATCTATACATGAAGAATGAAGATCTAATGATTCTTGAGTCTTAGAATAAAATCTCTCAAAAACTATGAAAATAAAACAAAGTAAGAAAGAAGGAAATGGTTTAGGGTTTCACCTTGATCTTGTAGCTACTCTCCTTGATCTAGATGCATGAACTATGCTAATCTCACTCTCTTTTTCTCTCTAAGCTCTTACTTTATGTTCTTGCTTGGTGAATAATAAATGAACCAACCCCTACTATCATTGGTGAGGGGTTCTATTTATAGGAAAGTAGAGACCATGGGCAAACTAGTCATTAATCATGACTAGGCAAGGGCAATTTGATCAATTCATCAATAATAGGAAGCTTCCTAGCAACTTCCTTAAGGGTATTTTAATCATTACCCAACTTCTTTTAAGGTTAAAATAGTCTTTTCGCAAAATCTTAATTATCCATTATTTATTAACCATTCTTCATTGGTTATTAGACATTGGTTATTATCTTGTCATAATTACATTGTTTAAACACAATGGTTATTATCCCGCCATAATTACATTTGTTATTAACCACTTAGATATACAATGGTTATTGCCCCTTCATAATTACCTTGGTTATTAACCACTCTTGGCCATTTTAGCCATTACACACCAATTCCTACACTTGACTCACATATGGTTATTTCTTAACCATAGTTATATCATACCTGCCAACACAAGTATAGACACATCTTATACATCTCCCACCAATTAACCTAAGTTGGTTTAAATAGAACACAACATTAACTCATTAAATTAAATTAGATTTAATTAATAAGGACGTTCAAAATTCACGGGCATTACATCCCTCCCCCCTTGTAAAAATTCCGTCCTCGGAATTACAAAAATAGGGTTACTCAAATAAAAACGGATAATTCGCTTTCATTTTCTCTTCGAGTTCCCACGTAGCTTCTTCGACTGCGTGATTCCTCCAGAGAACCTTGACGGAATGGATGGTCTTGTTTCTCAACTTCTGTTCCTTTCTATCGAGAATCTGGACAGGAACTTCCTCGTACGTTAAGTCCTTCTCGACTTGGATTGGTTCATAGGAGATAACGTGCTTATAGCCTGGTTTATACGGGCCGCAACATTGACACATGAAATACGTTGTGAATATGCTCAGGTTCAGGAGGTAACGCTACCTCGCACGCCACCTCGCCGATTCGCCTCAAAATCTCGAATGGTCCTATGAACCTAGGGCTCAATTTGCCCTTCTTCCCACACCGGATCTTTCCTTTCCAAGGAGATACCTTCAAAAATACAAAGCTACCAACTTCAAAGTCCCGCTTCTGACGATGTAAGTCGGCATATTTCTTCTGGCGATCTTGAGCTGCTACCAGCCGGTTTCTAATCAGCCGCACGATGTCTGTAGTCTGCTGCACTGCACCATTTTTTGGTCCCAGCAATCTTCGCTCCCCGACCTCGTCCCAACACATCGGGGTTCGGCATTTCCTTCCATATTGCGCTTTCGTACGGTGGCATGCCGATACGGGGCGTGATAGCTATTTATTGTAAGCAAACTCCACCAGTGGCAAAATGGTCATCCCAGCTGCCCTTTAAATCCATCACGACTGCCCGAAGCATATATTTCCTAGGCGGTGCCTGAATCGTCTTTGTTCTCGCTCGCTTCTGGCTAGTCGGTCTTGAGGATGATACGCTTGTTACCTCAACCTCAACTGAGTCCCCATTTCTTGCCTGCCAGACTTTTCCAAAAATTCGACGTGAAGCCGCGGTATCTCTATCAGATACAATTGATACCCGGACACTCCATGTTCTTGACACTATCTCTTTCACATAAAGCCCTTTGCCCTAATTGCTCACAGATTTGATACCGTATCTTGAATTGGCTAGAAAATAGAAAGAAAAATGAAGCAGACTTGGTTAGGACGATCCTTACGATTACCCAGATAGCGTTCTAAACCCTTTATGAGTTGGTGGGTCAGTCCCGACCACAAAGTCCATTAATGATTGTGCCTCCCACTTCCACTTTCTCTCTTTCGGAATCTCTAACGGTGTTGAAAGTATTTCCGCTCGGTTTGTTGGTGCTCTATCTTTAAATTCCTGCATGGCACGTCAGACATCGGCCATGACGCCACTGCCGCCTACTTCGCCGTTTCATATTCGGCCACCAAAAAATTTCGTCGCAAATCCTGGTACATTCTTTGTGGCTTCCAGGATTTGTGCTACTGAGTTATTTCAGTGTTTTTTTTTTATTTTTTTTTATTTTTTTTAGTCCCCCCCCCCCCCCCCCCCCCCCCCCCCCCCCCCCCCCCCCCCCCCCCCCCATTATCCCCCCCCTTTAGTTGCTTGTGAGCTTCCTGAAGGATTTCTTCCCTCAATTCCAGATCCAACTGGCATACCCAAGACTCTCCCTTCAAAATCTTAGCCAATCCAGTGCCTATCAATCTTATACTTAAGCTCCTCGCCTTCGGCAATTCGTTTCTTTATTGATCACAATCCTCATCCTTTTCTTGAACACTTCCTTTAATCTGATCCAACGAGCGGTCGGGCTCGCTAGCTCACTGCTAAATAATTTCCCGTCCGTCCTCCATCGGATACTTAACCTGCCAATTCCAGACGCTGGTGTTTTCGAACTACCTTATCAACTCTTGCCTGAGTTGTAAGCCTCATCAATTTCTCTCTACCTTTTCCTACTCAGGGCTATCTGCCCCACTACATTTGCTTTGCTCCGCGATGCGTACAGGAATCTCACAAGTCGTAATCCTTGATCAACTCTAACAATTGGCTCTGCCTCTTATTCAACTCCTTCTGAGTGAAGATATATTTCAGACTTTTGTTGATCTTGTATATATCTCGCACCTCTCTCCATATAAGTAGTGCCTCCAAATCTTCAAAGTCGAATACTACTTCCTGCTAACTCCAGGTCGTGAGTCGGGGTATCCCTTACTTCATTAGTCCTTCATGCTGACGTGAAAGCCCCCCCTGTACGCAATGACCTTGCCATGCTTGCCCAATTTAGTAAACAACCAAGACCTTTGTGTGACGCGATATCACTGATATACAACAAAAACCTCCAGTGTCGCTCCTGGTTAAGTTGTGTTAAAGCCAGACACTGGTGCTTGGCTAAGTCTCTTCTTCCAGCTCCATGAAACTCTCCTTCGCACTTCTCTGTCCAAACGAACTTTACAGTCCTTTCTGGTTAGGATTTTGACGTCCAATGGTGATGACCTATCTTCGAAAAATCCTGGGTATGAATCTCCTGTTAGTATCCCGCTAACCCTAGGAAACTCCTGATCTCCGATGGCATCTTCGGTGTGCTCCCCCAGTTGATATTGGATTGGGGGGGTTGGCCTTCACCTTTATTGGGTTCTACGGAGAACACCATTCTTGTCAATGACGTGTCCAAGAAAACTGCCACTCTCTGCAACCAAAATTCACACTTTGAAAACTTCGCGCTATAGCTTCTCCCTTCTGAATGCCTCCAAGAGCAATCCTTAGATGTTATGCATGTTTCTTCCTCTGTCACTGAATACACCAAAATCGTCATCGATGCAATACTACCTACGAAACTTGTCCAAGTAGCTGACTTGAACACTACTGCTTCATCATATCCTATGAATTGTCCCGCTGCGTGCATTTGTCGAGTCCACAATGACATTTAACCAGATAACTCCGAAGTGCCCCATATCGAAGGGTTTTCTTGAATGCTATTTGTCTTTGGGAATATCACTCCTCGCCCCTCACCTTTAGTTGGTGATATCCCGTTCTCAAGTC